>VDFB02000003.1:346761941-346782915 GCA_007258455.2 Sequoia sempervirens
GTTAGGTTCTCTCTTATCTATCCAACGATGTAATTTTTTTTCACTTTTTAACAATGTTAATTCTTTCATCCATAATTTCATTTGTTTGTATGTCTCTTTTCTGCCAAAAAGCAGTGTTTGGTTTTTTTCATTATAAATTATCAGTTTGTCAAAATTTCAAATAAATTACATTTTTAGAAACTAGACTCTATTCTACAATTTTAAAAAAAAAATCAATTACCTTCAAAAAAATTTAGGGGGAGCACGGCCAAAATTTTGCTTTTTAGGAAGTGCCCACTTAGAAAATTAGTAAAAAATCAAATATTCATAATAAAATTATCAAAAAAATCATACATCAGCTAGATACTGTTAGCTAACTTTTGACCATAGATATTTTAAAAATACTAAAAAAATGTTCACTGTGCTCTAGTCGTACAAGAGTTGCTATGTTATGTTTTCTGACAAAAATAGCACCAATTTGTTTACGTCCCTCTTTTGAACCCCTTAATCTCAACCATTTTCAAAATAAATTAGTATTTTAGAAAGTAGACTTGGAGCACTTCGATCCTTGTTTTTGTTCCATCTCAAAATTTTGAGTGTAACTATCCTCAATTTCATGTCCAAGGTCAATATTTCCTGATTTCAGAAAAAAAAAGTGGCCACTTAAGCCCCCTTTTTGGGAACCATCTTGGTGTAGTTACCCGAATCTTTCTTTGTATTCTTTGGTATCCATATGTATTTGATTTTTCCATCATCCTTTGCTTCTTTTTCTTTGGTAACATTCTTTGTGATTTGATTCAAATATTTCCTTCCAAGTTGGTCCCAATTTGTGGATGGGGTGATGGGTGGATGAAGATTCATGACGTGGCTAGTTGTAGTAATGGTATCGGTTTCACCATAAAGATTATTTGTGCTTCTTATGTTGATGTTTTCTTCAGACATAGTTGCCCCCTGGTATGGTGGTAGTAGCATCTTTGTTCCTTGATTATGCCTATTTTGAGAGGTCTTGTTCAATAAGCATGCTCTGATAAATGACCACTGCAAATGACGTTTCCATTTGTTACTTTGTTGACTCTAAAATATCTTGTTAGGTCTGATCTACTTCCTTGAGTGGATAATGTTGGATATCTTCATTCATGACATCCTCATTCTGAGTTTGTGATATATCTAACTTGATCTTGACAACTCAATTTGACTGTAGGAATCAATAACCTACTCTTTTTTTGTAATAATGTCAAGAGTAAAGGAATCCTATTCTGAATGAAGATCATCTACATGTCCATCCACAAAAAGAATCTCATGGGTAGATGGAGTAATATGTGCTATGTAGATATGATCATCATTTGCAACATCTCGTATCTCTAAGAGATTGTCGATTAGATCATTGCAGTATCTTGGAGATATGAATTCTTGATCTTGAATGACTTTAGAATTGGTTTTGACATGCCTTGGATCAAGTTCTTGACATGGGTCAGTTTCAAGGGATGGATTGCTTACAAAGGGTTCTTGGATGTCATCATTAGGCATGGGGAATGGCTCAATATCCTCTTGATCTTTGAGTGTACTTGGATCAAGTGTCAAGTTGAGGATTCCTTCAATATCTGTAACCATGAGGTCAAAGGGGGTCAACATGTCTTGGAAAGGACCACTGCTAGACTTTGGTGACAGATGTTGATAATGCTTTGGAATGAATTCTTGAGATATTTCCTCTAACTCATAAGGTGATGTAGAGACATATTCAACATGATCATAGGTCAATGGATCGTGCATTATGTCAATAGGATCAAATAATCCTAACACTCCTTGAAATAGATCACTAAAAAGAGGCTCTTGATGTATGGTGAGTTGATCATCGGATGGGGTGGAAGCATCTTCAAGGTGCTCATCGATGGAGAGATCTTGACCATTGTTTTCAACAATTGTGGTGGAGGGATTTCCGATGTCTTCAACCATAGGGTCAAATGATGTTGACATTTATTGAATTGGATCATTGTTGGTTGGTGGAGTTTGATCATGATTGAAAAGTGACTCTTGACATATGTTGATTTGATCTTCGAATGAGATAGAAACATCTTCAATGTGCTCTTTGATGGATAGATCTTGATCATTTCTTTCAGCAATTGTGGTGGGGAGATTGTCAATGTTATCACCAGTGGTTGAATGTTCATCGTTATCCCCAATAGTTATCATTTTTCATGTTTGTGCTTGTGTTTGTTGGGTAGCCTGAGAGCTTGAGAGGCTTGTTGCACTTGTTGAGCTTGTGTTGCTTATTACGTGGCTAGATATTGTTGGATGGCCTTTTGGTAAGCCTGGTGAGCTTTTAGCACAATGTTATATTGTCTTGTTGCATTTGGTTTTGGTGGTAGTGGTGGTGGATTTGGAATTTTTTTGGATGCAGTGACAAGTGGTTGAGATACGCTTGGAGCAATCATGATAGTGTGGGGTTGAGATATGATGGGTGTGATAGGGGCGGTTGGAGTGATCAAGGTGATAGGAATGGTTGGAATGACCGAGGTGATAGGTCTTTGGGAGACCATATTTTGATTTTTTAGGATTCATGTTGTCATTTGATTAGATATCATTTGTTGGTGTGATGTCGATGGTATATTCAAAGGATTTTATGTGATGGCTTGATTGGTGTTAGGTGCATTGATTTGGATGGAGTGATTGGTGCTAGGTGAAGGGGGAAGCCCTAAACCAAGGAATGATGTTGATATGGGTAATGGTGGTAGAGATGTCTCTTGGCATAATGACTCAACTATTTTGGTAAGTGTAACAATTTGGTCTCGCCACATTTGATCTTGATTTGGATCTTGACTCCCTTGATATGGTTTTCGTTCAAGCATATTTGGGATGCATACTTGTGGTTTTTGAATGGGATCATGGAAAAATTGATTTTGGACAATGTTTTGATTTGGGATGATGTTCAAATTTGGCATGATAGGTTGAAATTGAACATTGTTGATGTTGGGAATCACATTGCCTTGTTTTAGGTAACTTGGATTTTGCATGGTGTTACCTTGACTTGGATTAATACATGGAGTCGTTATCATCGTTTTTGGACTTTGAAAAACATTTGTGTGATTTGCAAACATATCCATCCCAAAGTTTTCCAAATGTGGATTCATGTTTGGTAATCTTGTACTTGGTATATTCACTTTTGGCATGTATGGATTTGGTAGGATGATGTTAGTCATTTGAAGACTCATGCATTGATTGTTTGGTGGATAGACTTGTGGGTTTGGATTTAGATCTACCATCAGGAAAGGTGTTCCAATATTTTGAATGGGTATACTCACATCTGTTGTACCATCGAGGTTTGTAGGAGATAATGATCCCATGCATGGATTGTATAAATGTGAGTTTTGAAAATCAATTGGCATTGTAAGGCTTTGATAGTTTGGTTGACTTGGATTATTCATGATGTATGGATCAAGTTTATATTCCATGTTCCTCTTGTTTTTTGACCTTGTTGTCCTCTAAGGTGTTTAGGACCAATGATGAGATGAATGATGAAAGGGGTGAATGATATGGTTGTTGAACGTTTAGGGACTTTGGATCAATGCTAAACTTAGGGTTTGATTTTGATTGGTTTGATTGGATTTGGATAATGAACTTGTAAACCATAAGGTGTTAGGTGTGATCTTAGGATTAATTTGTTCAAAGGATTGATAATTCAATTAAATTTATGAGAAAGGATGCATTCCCCTACACCTAACTAAACAAGGTGATTTTGATTTTGATGATTTACCCAAGTCTAGAATGATGTTTCCAAAGCTCTAACGTTGTTTGTGGGATGAAGATGATAAATTTTTGGGATGGATGAAGTGTTTGATTTGATCCTAAATGAACTTAAGAAGGACTTTTTTACTAGACCAAGATAGTGAATAACATTCCTTTCTCTAAGAGTAATTCAAAATCAAAAGACCAATGTTTGCATGAAAACCATATGACCAAAAGATGCCAAGCAAATGTGTGGGGTCCAATTGATTCAATCTTTGCTTAATGGATTCTTTTTATCACAAACACTTCTTGATTAGGTTTTCAACTAAATGTCTAATGTCCTAATTTTCTTTCATCCCACAAAATGCATTATGTGGAAATTGAGGAAATCAAGGCAAAGGTTTCCTAATATTGACCTTAGTAGGAGCAAATTGAGATGAAATCCAAATGCCTAGAAACCTTTAAGCACATGAATCCCAAGGGCAAGCAAAGGCATGTGAATTCATTCAAGGATATTTGTTTCTCATAAAGGGTTTGAGATTTCATGCACATGTTGAATGTTTGTTTTCGGTGTTTTGGATCCAAGCACTGTGTTTTCAAACTGACTCACAAGCAATATAACATGCTAGCTTAATTGGTACATTTTTTCTTGGTGGGCTTGCCTCATGCCCTTTTTAGTAGAAGAGATGATTTTACATGCAACCAAGGAGAGAGTATAAAGGTATGTTAAGAATGAAGTCTTAAACTCTATACCTTAACCAAGATCAAACATGGCAAGTAACTTCTTGGAATCTAAGTTCCAATTCACCACTTTGATAAACTCATTGGATGGGTTGGTTGGTTACTACAAACAAGGGTTTTAGTTTAGAATTTCCATTCATTGTGATTGACCCATACAACAAGAGTCCCTTTTCAGATCCATCTCATCGGAGTCAACTACGTGATACTGGTGTTTACTCTAGTACCCACATTTATATCCCAGTTGGAAATACTCTCAGGTTTACAGTGTTACTAGTTGATTCATTCCCTTGGGTGAGTACTTTTTCCGCAAGGTAGGCTCTCTAAGATATACACAAGCAAGTAAACATATTCATAGTTCAATCAACCTTTGTTTAGGAAAAAAGGAGAACACATGAAATAGGTTTACTCACACTCACACAATGTTTTGTTCAATTTTTAAAGCCAAATTGAAGTGTGGAGGTGATTAATTTTTCTCAACCTAAGATCACAAAAAAGGTCTTTTGATTCACAAGATCACTATAAAGTGCAAGAGAAGCACATACGTCCTTTTTGATGATGTTAGTTTAAGTAAGTTATCATGAAAAAAAAGTTGCAGTTGTTCATTTTAAGTCCACAAAGTAGTGATTTTGATTTGTTTTAGAGAACCAAAATGAGATTTGAAAAGTTGTCTTGTTCAATTTTGTTAACCTCAAACAAAATCTAGTCAATTTGCCTAAAATTCATTTTAACCCCTTTCTAATGAAAATTGAAAGCCTAGGTAATGTTCGTTTTAAAGCCCAAAACCAAATGAGTTAGCCTAAAATAGAAAATTAAGGTGTAAAAGGGAAGCTCAAAGCATTTAAAAATGCTTTATGAATTTCAATTTTCAATGCTCAAATCCTTAACTTTGATCTTGCTTTTTTTTTTTTCTCAACTCCAACGCTCAATCCTAATGTCAACCTTTTCCTTTTTCCTAAAAACATCACAAGTAAGAGTTACGCATGTATTTCAAAACAATAAAAAACAACACAAGACATGTCCACTATAAAAATGGCCAGCCACATGAGTCCTTTATGATGAAAATAATCCCATGATACAAGACTATTTTTTAAAAAAAATTGACAAAATTTACTTGACCTATTAAATAATGAAATATATCATAAAAGGTATCCTACTATACTACCAAGCCAACCAAAATATCAATTTATAAAGAAGAATAATCAATGGATCAAAGAAAAGTTTAGTTCTACGCCCCAACCACAAATGTTTAGAATGGTGACAACCATTAACCACAAGGTACTACTTTCAAGTTAATATAGCTACACATATGCAAAAAAAGAAATAAAGGCTATGCATTGGAGAGGGGTATATATAATGCTAAAGATAGTGTCATTACTATAAGCATCAGACAAGTTAGTTTGACTCTCAAAAGCACAACCCATAAGAACTTATTACTGGCTTTTTTTTTATCTTTGTCCTCCCAAGGATAATGTAGTAAACATGACTTCCCATTTTCTATGTATTGATCGGTGGATAGTAACAATGGTTAAGACAAATAAATTTTAGCATGATGAGCATGAAATAGTGGTGAACCTATCAAATGGACATAAACAAGCTAGGCACCATAGGCAATTTTGAATTTCTCCCCTTTTGACTTGTATTATGCAGCTAGAGGTTTAGACTTAAAAAGAGACAAATCTATATGTTAACTCCTCTAGCGTACCATCGTTTAAGAGCATGATCACAAAATAGATCGAAGGATTTATTTCCATAGTGCATAGTCATAAAAAGAAAGCATGAATCTAAGCACCAAGATGTAACAAGTATAGAGGGCGCGCATTTACTTCTGACACTGTCTTGAATAGAAAACACAGAGTAGTTAGATCTTTAAATGCCAATGAAATTTGACAGGCATATGATGTAAACTGTGCCATTGGTAGGTGAATTTTTAACTTTCAAAAACAAACGTAGCCTTGTGAGGTGCAGTTTAGATGCCAATAATTGTGCATAGTTTCATTTTCAACCCAAAACATACAAAATAAGTATTAAAAAAAATGAGTTTAGCCTCTATAGATGGCTTTTATGACCAAGATAGAATATCAATGGCTGAAAGAGCCATCATATATCAGATGGGTAGACTGGGACATCGCCTTAAAAATACAACTGACAAAAAAAGTGAGTTTTAGATATTATTATCCTAATAGACGTGACCGATATGAGAGGCTTTCATTTCATTCTATTAGCACATCACTTTGAACTTTGAAATACAAGTTATAGTGGAAAACAACAAAAATACGGTCCCTACACATTCAAATGCATTAATGGTTAGTAGTGTGGTGTCACTGGCCACATGACACATCTTGATTTATCCTGTGCGAGGAGATTATGAGGTAGACTTGTTGAATGGTGTAGGAAATGATTAATCTCCAACCTAAGCCTGAAATAGTAACACAAATATAAACATTTCCCTTGCACCAAGCAAAATCAAAATAGCTTTTTCTTTGAGATGTGACTCGAGTGTTACAAATGGTATGCATTGAAGTGCAAAATGCTAATGTTGCAGTTGGAGATGTCAAAGGCATTAACAATTTAGATGGGAGTCTTGTAGCAACTTACCTGGTTCTTCTTTCTGATGATCGAGCTAGTTTTATGCCTGACAGAATTGATAACTTTTCTATGGAGAGACCGAGATTTTATCATTAGAAGTGCGATAAGTTTGAAAATATTTTACAACCATATACAACATGCTCCTATGTTTGGGATGAACCTTGCCATCCACACTGATTGACCATAGAGGTTCTTGGAAAAGGTTCTCTTGGATCCTATGGTCTTGATGATGTGAGAGAAGTCCTACACATCAGTACACTTAACAAAAACACTTGAGAAAGGATGGTTTTTTTTTTGTCTCAGTGCATGCTAAGGGACCAATAAAGGTACTCAACATCACAGATGTAGATACTCATACCATTGAAAACTTAAATGGGAAAGGCTTGTATAAGTTTGTAGAGAAACAATCAACTAACTAGAATGGAGAGAATTGCATAGAATCAGTGCAAAAATCACAATCTATCTCCCACAAAACATCAAGGTTGGTCTATTAGCCTCCACTAGAGCCTCAAAGAGACACTGAGAGAATAACTATAAATGCAAGCTTTAACTACAATGTTGTGTAGTTAGAGTTTAGTAATCAATATTGAAACACAATCATTTCCCCAAATACCACAATCTTAGAGGTAGATTAAACTAAAACAATTCAAAAAATGACTCTAAATATGGTATCAAATACATAGGTGAGTGCAACCACAATACATGAAAGCATTATGTTAATTTCTAACATGAGGCATCAAATAGGCTACTAAACTATTTATTGAAAACATGTCCCATTAACTCCAACAGTCAGTCACTGCATATGACAAGGATTTAACATGATGATATTGTAGCTAGCTATATGATGCTATCAAAGTCAAAGAAACAATTAAACATAGAATTTTTCAAGAAAAAAATAAAGCCATTAAATACAAATATAAATCCATTGTATGAAGCCCTCCTTCTAGCACCATTATGTGGATGTCAAAATATGCAAATGGTTAAAATCCTAATACACAAACCATGGTTAGTGTTTTCAAAGCAAATATTCAACATCCATATGAGATAACCTAACATTTTTAGAATGCAATATAATAACAAGATAACTAAAGCATCTATGGAAAGACATGAAGTAAATCCTATCTCATATTGGATTGGTGCTTCTAGATGGAAAGAAGCCCTTTCCCAATACTTGCTAAGCTCCATGATGAAAATGATATGAAGATGATCAAGATGAAATCCTAACTTGAATGAGTTGTGGAGATGAAATGCTAAGATTGCGGAGTGAAATGGACGAAATCAGTTCTCAATTGAAGAGAGTGATTTTTGATGAGGATTGTGTGTAGGAGTTGATGGTGACTCCTCAACACCCCCAAGATTAGTTGCGACCAAACCCACTTCCACAATAGAGAGAATGGAAAGAAAGCTTGCTTCACAATGCAAGATTGATTGATTTCTTGATTTCAAATGTACATGAGATGCCTTGCTTATATAGGCAAGGTTGAGAGATAGGAATGAACATGATGTTGACAAATGTCATGATCTTATGACATGAGACAACCAACAACCTAATCACGTAGGAAATGATGCATCCTAGCTAGATAAGATAAGTTCTAGATAAGCCAACTAAGCCTTCTAGAAAGAATCTTTTATCCTAAGTAAACTTAACCATGTGAATGTCCCCTAATTACCTAGTGAATGAATTAGCTAGGTACAAGACAATTATTCACACCAACACCCCCCCTTAAGTGCAACTTAGGGAGAAGATTATTATGCACACTACTATGGGTCCCAGCTACTAGGCCATGTTAGGTACCCATTTACAATGCAAATGATGCAATCTCTCACAAGCGGAGAAAAGGAGAAAACCCAGTGGGACGAAACTCCTCTCCAAAAGAGAGAAAACAAAAGAAAACAACATGATGTATGGAGGAATCAATAACACCCCCCAAGGACAACATGCATCATGTATATACAATCAAATACCCCCCCATAAGAGGGTAGTAGAGGGATAAGATATCCCCCCCACAATGTATGATCACCTACAAACATGGTTAAAGTCTGAAGACAAAACATAATCCAATGCCTACAAACAATGTTTCTCCCCTTAGGAAGAAGATACACCAAGTACAACTGTAGGAATGATTCCCATTCTGGATAGGAAGTGGTAGGAAGAGGAATCCAAATGTAGGAAGATTGTGTCTCTGAAATCTGCTCATGTGTTGCCATGTTCTTGGATGATGAAGATGATGCCACAATCCAATCAGGTACATGCCCAATCACAACAAACTGTGACAAACCAGGAACCAATGGAAACTGATCTTGAACAAGCTCCAAAGAAAAACATGAAGTGACAATAGTTGATCCATGACTATCATCAAATAAGAGAGATAAACCCTCAAATTGGTCCTCCAAGTCTGAAATGTGAGACTCCACAAACAAAGAAGCAATGTCTGTCAAATAAGAATCCCAATCAGGAAGACTATCAGATACATGTTGCAATGAATCATTGGTAGTACTCAAGGATTCAACAATGGAAAATGAAGAATCAGGAACCTCTAAAGCATCTGCAATCTCCTCGAAAGGATCACAAGCATGGGTTATCAACTCTGAAGAATGAAGAAGCACATGTGAGTTGGAAAGAGGACCTTCAAGAGATGGAGAAGAATCATGATCTTCATGCACCTCTCTAATGTGATTCCAAAGAGCATGAGGACATTGGAAGTGAATAAGTGTCTCCAAAAAGTCATCATCTACATTTTCAAAAATAACTCTAAAGACAGTAGCCCTGAAGCCTTTCCAAATGCAATACTCATCAGCTGTGCTAGGACAAGGAACTTTATCAAACAAATAGGACAATAGATTCCTCTCACCAATATGAGTGAGTATTAAATTACTCCATTTCCTATAGTTCCCTTTCTCCAAAGTAATTAAGTCATCCATTTACAAAGATATGAGCACCGAAAGCCAAAAAACGAGATCTGTCTTGAACCTGAAAAATAAGGCACAAAACTACAAAATCTCTACAAAATATCTACACCACTGAAAAGTTGAATTTTCCATCTTTCTGACAATATCTCATTTTTGAAAAATGGCCTCCATATGCGAAAGTTATGAAAAAATGAAAAAAAGGCCCATAAAAGGGCACTTGGGGGGCAAAATCAAAACCTGACAAGGTTAAATTGGAGCAAAATTCAGGCTCCTGAGCACTAGCACTAGGTCATCCATATGACCTCATGGATTGATGAAGAATAAGCCCTTTATTTATAAAATTTCAAATGCTAAGAGAATTCAAAATAGAGCAATGTGGGATAAAGATTTTACCAATGAGATGAAGCCACTTGTCACCTTGTGATAGGTTGAGGAATGTGCAAGTTTTGGTCAATGTGCCCAAGAGGGAGAGATTCAAATTTGAATTTGAGAGTTAAATGTTGAGTTTGACTTGTGCAAGAGACTTGTAAGAGCTATGTAAGAGCTCATAAATGCTTTGTTGGATGTACATGTCAACTTGTTTTTAAATTCAAATTTGAGGGAATATTCCTCAAAGATGCCAAGTTGAAAGTAAATAAAGATTTTGATAAATCAATTAAATGCATTTTCATGTGCAAGTGGAAAAATATAGAGAATACTAGTGATTAGGATTAGAATTTAATCATGGTTTAGATTAATTAAGGTGATATTAGATGCTTTGACCCATTTGACTTAGATTTAGGGATTTAAATCAAATCAAAGCGAGATGAAAGGTGATAAAGAATTAGTCAAATAAATATTTGATTTATTTAGCTAAGGGGGATAATGATAGGATCAAATTAAATAAAGTTGATTTATTTAATTTAAATTGATTAACTAAGGAGATTAATGAATTAAACTTGGTTTATTTAATTAATGAGCGAATATGATTATGCATGACGTCAATTTTGTGTGTCTATAGGTTGCCTTAGGCAACTCCACCAAATTTTATTCCCTTAAGCCATGTCATTTTGTCATAGGACCTTACTACAAAGATCCCCTTAAGCCATCCTATTACCCTAAACCCTAAAATCTAAACTCTAAACCCTAAACCCTCAAGAAATAATTTTTTCCCAGACCCTTAATGAAATTCAGTTTCCTTGGGAAACGTCACCAAATTTTATTCACTTGAGGCATGCCATTTTGTCTTAGGACCTCACTAGAAATAGATCCCCTTAAGCCATCCTATCAACCTAAATCATAAATAAATGTCATAAGGGTTCCTAATATGAATTTTCTTAAGGGGATCAAAGAAGTTCTCAAAATTTGGTGAAGTTTCCCAAGGAAACCAAATTTAATAATAATAAGATCATGCAAGATTATATTATGAATGAGATTTCATAATCTAGGTTGGTCAGTTAAAACAAGAGCTATCTCAATCAACTATTCCATAAAAAATGTTCTTCACTAACTTGCAAGTTCATTATATTCCAAGGGACACCAAAACTTCACCCTAAGTTTTGTAAACCCTAAACCCTAAACTCTAAAATCTAAACCCTAAACACTAAATCATTCATTTTTTCCTAGGACCTTAAAATGAAATTTGGTTGCCTTAGGTAACTCCACCAATTTTTATTCCCTTAAGCCATTTCATTTTGTCATAGGATCTTACAACATAGATCCCTTTAAGCCATCCTATTACCCTAAAACCCTAAACTCTAAACTCTAAATTGTAAACCCTAAAGCCATCATTTTTTCTTAGGCTCTTAATGAAATTTGGTTGCCTTGGGAAACTTCAAAAAAATTTATTCACTTGAGCCATGTTATTTTGTCCTAGGACCTCACTAGACATAGATCCCCTTAAGCCATCCTATCACCCTAAACTATAAATCGATTTCTTAAGGGGTCCAAATATGACATTTCTTAAGGGGATCAAATAAGTCTCAAAATTTGGTAAAGTTTCCCAAGACAACCAAATTTAACAATAATAAGATCATGCAAGATTATAATATGAATGAGATAAATCATGATCTAGGTTGATCGATTTACAGTTTAGGGTGATAGGATGGCTTAAGGGGATCTATGTCTAGTAAGTTCCTAGGATAAAATGACATGGCTCAAGTGAATAAAATTTGGGGAAGTTACCTCAGACCTTAATGAAATTTGGTTGCCTTGGGAATCTTCACCAAATTCTATTCAATTAAAATCCATGCCATTTTGTACTAGGACCTTACTACATAGATCCCCTTAAGGCATCCTATTACCCTAAAAACTAGATCCTAAACTCTAAACCATAAACCCTATAGCATTCATAAATTCTCATATATTAGTAGTTAATTGTATTTTCATTCAAGTAACATGCCTTAGACATAAATGAGGCTTGCATATTTTATCATTTGTATTCAATTAGGCCATTTATATTGAATGGTTTTAGTGTATTTCCTAAACATGTATCTTACATTTTTAAATTACAAATCTAATGCAAGTTCGCTCATATCTTAGAGATCACATGGATCAACTCAATAATATTCACAATCAACCTCCACTCCATCCATCTCCACCACCTTCACCTCCACCCCCACCCACTCCATCTCATAACCCCCACCTCCACCACTTGAAATCGATGGTGCTCATTTGCAAGCACTAATCAATTCCAATGTTAGAACCATGCAAGATCAAATCAACATTATTCAAAATGAAGAATGTGTTGCACCACCTATGAGGATGATTGCATCTAGGATGCAGACCATTGTTGATGCTATCAAAGCTATGGATGGGATCTTAGATGAGCATCGACAATGGCTAGAGGAGAGGAGAACTTTCGATTCTGAAAAGGAAAACACAAAGAAATGAAGAGATTTAGTAGAGAGCCAAAATAGTTTATAAATTAAGACAATGATCTTATAGTTATGAATTTATGAATTTGGTATGATGGATATTTTGTGTGATGAATTTATAAATTTGGTTGGATGGATATTTTTAGTGACATGAATTTATGAATTTGGTGGAATTTATGAACTTTTAATGATGAATTTATAATAGTATATATTTTATGACTATCTACTAGATCATAATTTGTCTTGTTGGAAAAATGTAATATATATATATATATATAGTTAGTTAGACATAAAATAAGGTTTTTGTGAATGTTTCAAGTTTATTTTTTAGTATGTAAATGTATCAAAATTTCATAGTTCTAGATCTTAAATTTTGAAATTTGTATGTATGTACATAGTTTAGTTCAAAGATGTATGCATTCAAAATTTTTATTTTAAATGTATGTACATGTTAAATTTTTATTTTTTTATATTAATTTGAATGTTAAATCAACTTATATGTATGTACATGTGTATATTAATTTGAATTTTCAATCAATGTATATGTATGTGTATGTATATGTACAATGTGCACATCTTGTGCACTTATATTTGACATCATGGATCAATTTAACATAGATGATATCCTCAATCCACCACCTCAGCCACCTCCACCTCCCCCTTCAACACCAGCTACATTTGATGAGGCTCACTTGTGAGCCCGTATAAATGATCAGGTTGCAACCATTCATAATCAAATCAATGCTATGTAGATTCAAGCATTGATTCCTCCTCACATTAGACATTTTGCATCTGCGATGCAAATTGTTGTGGATGCCATCAAGACTATTGATTATGATCTTGATAGGCATCGATGATAGAGGAAGCAAATGCAACATTATTATGCAGGCGGTCTCTCGTATAGACAAATTTCAGACCTTAATATAACAAAATCCCACCTAGCCCCATACTTTCTCGACCCTATCACTCGACAGCCCATTCTTTCCAATAAATCTAGAATATCCATGAGGTGGTGTGTGCATCCCTAGATGATTACAAATTTTTGGAATAGATGGTATATGGTTTTTGATAGTCCACCACATGCTAATTGGGAGTTCCCATTATATTTTTTGAGGAGACTATATGTAGAGTTTGTTATGGGGCAAAAGCCCAATTATTTTGATTTCAAATCATTTCAAGGTGTTGGTGGTGGCATGCCACAATATAGGTTAGGGGAAAGGGTTGATCCCCAATGTCCCATGTATACACAACCACTTGTTGCTACTCCTGGTCCTCCCATTCTCACACCTGTGCATTAGCTTGCGGTGGTCTCCACATTAGGATCCATTAGTATGCTTGCTAGAGACCTTGATCAACATGCTTTTGTGATTGTGAGTAGGGAGCATAGAGATGATGATGATGGAGGAGTGTATTATGGAGCTAGTCTGAGTACCACTCTAGGAGTGTCGAGGGCCCCACATGTATGTACTAGTTGTCACTAATTATGCTATGGACCTGATTAGGCCACACCTAGTTTGGGTGGATGTCAAGACTCTGGTGGTTCATTTGGTCGCCTCAGTTCATTTTTAGAATTTATTACAATAGATCATCACCCTGAGGACACTACAACATAGGTATAAATATGCATCTACATGTTGATTTTATAAGAATTTTATTGAATATATATATCAAAGAAAATTTTGCAATACATTTTAACTATCAAACTATTTGATGTATAGATGACACTAGTGATGGGGTAATCATCTACTCAATGAGTACATACATCAACACCACTCCTTGTCAGTGACCCTTTTGGGGTATTTTGATTTTAATTTTCTAAATTATTTATGAAATGATTTTTAACTTGAGTTTTAAGTTTATAATTGAATCATGAACATATGTTTAAAATATTTATATGTTGGTTTAGGGGAGTCAATTGGCTACCATGTTGATTCCACTAGAGGGGTTGTTGAGCACTCCTCTAGTATCGGGCACATAGATTAGGGGCAGGTACATTTATATTGTAAATTGTTTAAGTTACACTAGTCTAGTTACAATTATGAATTTTGAATTCACTATATATCAAATGTGTATACACACTTGTAAATATTAAAAGTGTTAAAAATGTCTACATGTATGTGTAGGTTGATAGAACAATGAGAATGGGCTTCAGGTAAACCTTAGATGTTATGGCTAGTCAGGAGGCCTCTGATTTTCAGGTTTAAAAAAATTTCTACACAAAATGTGCAAACTTGAATATATATATATATATATATATATATATATATTAACCTAATTCAAGTATACATGCTTTAAATTTGATCTTGTAGGAGTATGTTAGTGTGACTTTCTGCCCTGACCTAGTCATAGCTACACCTATAGGAGGACATGCAGAGCATGCTCCAAATATCATGGTAGTTTAAATTTTTAATTATATTTAAAGTCATTAAATATTTTGAATTACTTTAATTTAAAATTTAAAATTGAATATATATATATATATAGATATATAGATATATATGAGCTAATACATGTTTTAAATTCTTTTTCTTTTATAGCATGAGACACATCTTGTAGTTGAGCATGTACAAATAGGTCTTGGAGAAGAGGGTGCATAACCTTAGAATACGGTACAATTAAAATATGATAAATTATAAATTAAATTAAATTAAATCATTTTTAATTGTAGACTTACATCTAATTTCGACTTTCTTTGTCTTGTTTATTTAGATTGATTCAGAGAATTTAGAGATTGTTTCACATGCACTAGAGCATGCAGACCTAGATACGATGGTAATTTAATTTTATGATGAATTATAAATTAAATTGTCATTAAATCATTTTTCATTGTCTTACATCTAATTTCATCTTTCTCTTGTACAAAGTGTTTCAAGTCATCTGCATAGTTTGCATGGTGTGAATAGGTCTCTTGATTATAGAGACAATGCATGACCTAGACATGATTTTATGGGTTATATTTCATTATTTCATGGACTCAACATATTTGGTTTCTCATGTACTCTGTTGGACTTTATATTTCATGGGTCAAGTACTTTGTTGGACTTTAGTTCATGGGTTGTACTCTGGTGGACTTTATTTCATGTGTTTAATTTATTGGTTTCATGCACTTAATATGTTGTAAATTATGGACTTTATTGTTATATGAAATTATAATTTACACATGTACATTTATGCATTTTATGTTCATAGTCAAGACAATAATATAGGATAGTAATGTGAAATTAAATATAAATATGAAATTAAAGTTGAAATTAATAGGAAATTTTAATATTTGTACTTTACAAATTTAGTGATCCCATACATGATATACATGATATGTACATTCAATAATTAGCAATAATTAGTCAATGAACTTATTCAATTCACATCAATCAATAATTAGTCAATAAATAATAATTTACAAATAATAGCATCCAATACTAATTTATAAGTTATCAAAACAAATAATAGCATCAAATACTAATTTATAAGCTGTCAAAACAAATAATAGCATCCAACACTAATTTATAAGCTATCAAAACAAACAATAGCATCCAATTCTAATTTATACTAAGGGGATGTCTTAAGGGGATGCCTTAAGGGGTTGTCTTAAGGGAATGTCTCAAGTATAATATTTAGGATATGTGTTAATACAAAACGTCTTAAAGGGATGTCTTAAGGGGTCATAATACAACATCTTAAGGATATAATTTATTTAAAAATAATTTATGCATGATATTTAGTGATTATAAAATCAAATATAAAGTTTCAAAGTAGAAAAACATGCACATTTAACAAACAAAATATATAGAATATTGATTTAGATACATAACAGTGCATAGAGTACATAATTGTGTATGTACATGTATTTGTAATTTGTACAAAATGTTTAATTGTGTAAGTATGTACATGTACATGTACATATATATCATCTTAAAACAATGTTTACAAAATTTGGATACGCCATCTAAAGAACATCTCAAACTCATGCCTAGAATGTAGTAGGTCTTCATGCCACCTGATATAAAAAATGTACAAGCAATATCAATGAAATCATTAAAACATACATATTTTATTTAATATAAAACTATCTATTTGTACACAACTCAAGCACCTACATTTAAAAGTATTCCACACATGTGTGTAGGTTGAATCTAGGCATCCTCTCTTTTTGTTTCAAAGTATGATCTATCAATGCAATGATGGATTAAGGATACAAAAAAGGATAATAAATCAATTTTAACTATTAATTTAAAAGCAATATCAATATATAATGAAAACATGTCTTTGAATATAATTTAACTAATAATTACTTGTTTTTACTAGTACTCCATGTTGTCTACGTTGAATCTGCATGGACTATATCCTTTTTGTGATTATGGCTTGAGGATCTATAAAAGGATAGTTTAAATCAATTTCAACTAATGACACACTTGACCAATATCAAAACATATATTTAATCTATTTCAAAACATATATAAAACAAAAACTATATTTACCTGTATTTACTTATTCCATTGTACCATCTGCATCCTCTCTTTTTTGCAATGCATCTATGATTGTCTCATGCTCTTCCATAGAATTTTTTCATAACACTTTATTTGCAGGTCTTCCACGATACCGATCTAGTTTTATATTTGTTGCCACCACCAAATGTGAATAGTGTATAATATTTTTATGTGTTTCATAATCTTCGAATGCAGGTAGACCATTTGTCCTTGTTAGGTATTTTCATAGTCAAGTGCCAACAAACACCACTGATCCTATTTGAAAACATGAAAATCATCACCAAATAAGTTCTAAAAATTTTCTTAAGGGGATCAAAGACTTGTTCTAAAAAATTTCTTAATGGGATCAAAAACTTGTTATTAAAATTTGCTTACAGGGATGTCTTAAGGGGATCATCGTACCTGTTGGATGCTAATAGCCATCATCATCTTCTCAAGGTATTATTAACTTATGTTAGTATCCACACAATGAGCCAACCAATATTTGGTTTGATCTTCATTCCCCTTAGGTGCAAGAACAAGATACACATGTCCTGCAAACAAAATTTAATTTAATAACTTGCACATATCCATATAAATAATTTAGTATTACAAAATAACTTATTAAAGTGAAATAAAATAAAATAAATTGAATTAAATTATCTTCTTGTACAAGCTCTGAAACACAGTCATAATATTTAGATGCAAACACTTGATCATTTTCTTCAATAGTTCTTTCATATTGATCATGTGCTTGTGCAGGTGTCAACGATCTTTTCTCCCACTATTCAACCCATTCTATATTTTCACATGCTTCCCAATCTCTTGAGATATAAAACTAACAAAAACAAGCAAGATCCATTGTCTAGATAGTCCATGTGCTTGCTATCAAACTCTTAAATGAATGACATTTAGTAGATCCACTGATTGTCTCACAGTAAACTCTGGGTACAATGTTGTCTTCTTCAACCAACCAAAAGAATTGATGAACTGTAGAGTACTCACTCAAACTAGGTGTAGATAACCTTGTTTTACACCAATCCACAATCCAATGTGCATCTTTAAATTTTACTACATCCTCAAATTTTAATTGTTCTCTAGCAAAAATTCTTTTGACACACACACCGGCTCCATCATGTTCTCCTTTACCATGCCCAACTTCAAAAAAACTCCATACATGCTAGACATTAAGTTTCTTGTGAACCCTACTTAACCAATGGAACATTCAAGCATTCTTGAACTACCCTGTACAATTATCTAACCATATGAGGTGTTCTTTCATTTGGATTCCTCTTTCTCTTAAATTTCTATAAAATATATTGAAACAGTATTGAACAAACTCTGATGAGTGTAATCAATTGTCACTCAAATAAAAATGATACTCCCTCAAAAATTTTCTATCATCCTTAGTGCTATCATCTACATGTTTATAAACAATATGGAAAAACATAGCTACTTGCACTGAATTATAATACTATGATTGAATTTCCTCTTGCGGAGCTAGAGTATAATTTTCTGCAAAATCAACCACTAAAAGTATACTACCAATTGGAAAAGTGTTTCTACATGCACGAAATTGGCCATCAATCCATCGAGCATGTTGAGAGTGCATGGCATATTTTGGTACAATCTTATTCTTAAATTCACTTAAGAATGCATGCACACTAACTTTTTCTGTAACTAAATCACAATGCTTTCCTATTTTTCCATCTTTTAAAGAATATTGAACATTCTTAAATATTTTAACATCTACTAATTGTTGTCCAAAATCATTATCAACACTTTCATGCATACAAATTCTTAACAACAAAAGATTTCCATAGTTAATGCATTGTCCAGAAATACAAGAACTTAAATAAAACAATTTACCATTAGATCTTTCACAAAACAAACCTAAAATAAACTCCCTTATTGCTTCAGGTGGCATATTAATACCACATTCTAGTGTAATCATGTTAGTATGCAAGGTACACCATATATATCAAAAAATATCATAAAAATAACAAAATTTAACATGTGTTTTGCAACAAGAAGATATTTGTTGCTTATTAATTTTTACATACCAGGGTTTACATTTTTCAAAAGACCTTTGACTTATTTTAATATTACCAGGTAAAACTAAATCACCACAAAATTTTCTATAAAATTTAGTATGTGTTGTATCTAATAGGTGTTTTGGGTGAGGATCACGAACTTTGGAACCCACCCTTAATTTTAAAATATCTCTAGCATCAGATGAAACCCTAGTATTATCATGCCAATATTTTTTGATCAAAGATTTAATTTCAACATTCAATTTCATATCAAACTTCAGGAGTCAACCACTAAAATACTAACATTGGTTGATACAATCATTTTCTATACTTTCTGATGCAGAAACATCCAGTGGTGTAAGGGCAATTTTGCATCACCCAAAAATAGTTAAATTTTAAGTTTCTCAGTTTTTAGATGTTTTTACATTTTTGGATACCCTTTTTGTCATAATGAAATTCCCAATTTACAGTTTTTATTTTCTATTCCTAGATTGAAAGATATAGTAGTTTTAGTTTCCCAGATTTGCACCTGAAAATCTTCTGAGTTAGATTTGAGGCACTTAGAGTTCCCAGATCAGACCCAAAACTTGCCAAAATTGGTGTAGCAAATTTCAAGCACGTTCTTGACTTCGAAACCTTTCCAACGGTTCAAACGGTTTGCAAATCGGAGTCCCGGATCAAAAGTTATGGCCCCGGGAAGTTGGCACACTTTCTAGAAGATACAATTGCAAATGCTCTTTTGAAATTTGAACTTCAAGTTGTAATTTTTCGGTGCCAAACTACCTAAACTCAAATTTGAATATTTTTTTGGCTCCAAACTAAAGAGGAGCTCTATTTATGGGCGGGTTTCTAATTTTTGGGTAACTTTTTGGGGACAAACTCGCATATTGCGAAAGGGTGATTCTGTAGCTTTTTGTAACTTGCTTGTGTTGTAGAACTTGGGGATTTGAGATCCTCTATATGTAAGAAGCTCAATTTATGAATAATAGAATTATTCTCTTGTTTGTGGGTTATTTTCTAAGTCTCGAGCTGTGCCCTCATCAAGTGGTATCAGAGTGAGGTTTTCTTGAGCGTGTGGACAGATCGCCGATCGTGAGGCAGTTCGCACCAAGACCGTGGTTGTGGGTCGAGGTCAAGAAAGATGCCTCCAAGAGTGATGCCTGGCAGCATGGTGGTGCCAAAGGTGGTTGAGGCAGCATAAATGTTGGTGGAAGAGATGCACTGGCAGCCCTCTACAGACATATTGACGCATTACAAGAGCAGCTGAGAAGAGGGTTAAACCCGAGGGAGGAAAGTGAGGATGAAGGAGAGGAAGAAGGTTCAAATGTAGAAGAGGAAGATGAAGCAATTGATCAAGACCAAATATGGCTAATAAGGGCCATTTTGAAGATCAGAAAATGACCTAGAGCAGAAGTCCCTAGTTATTCCAGAAGTCTAAACCTGGAAGAGTTGATCGACTAGATCAAAGAGCTAGAAGAATATTTTGAGTATGAGGAAATGGAGGACCTAGATCGGGTTAAGTTTGCAAAAATGAAGCTGAAGGGCCATGCCAGTATTTGGTGGAAAGAGGTCCAGTTGGAAAGAAATCAAAGAGGAAAAGGAAATATCACCAGATGGGATCGCATGGTAGAGAAACCGAAAAAGCAGCCATACCTTCAATGGACTAATGAAGTTAGATTTT
>VDFB02000003.1:346783015-346868795 GCA_007258455.2 Sequoia sempervirens
GGGTTGAAAGATATTGCAGTTTTAGTTTCCCAGATTTACACCTGAAAATCTTCTAAGTTAGATTTGAGGCACTTAGAGTTCTCAGATTGGCCCCAAAACTTGCCAAAATTGGTGTAGAAAATTTTGAGCACGTTCTTGACTTCAAGACCTTTCCAACGGTTCAAATAGTTTGTGAATCAGAGTCCCAGATTAAAAGTTATGGCCCAGGAAGTTGGCGCACTTTCTGGAAGATACAATTGCAAATGCTCTTTTGAAATTTGAACTTCAATGTTGTAATTTTTGGCGCTAAACCACCTAAACTCAAATTTGAATGTTGTTTTGGCTCCAAACTAAAGAGGAGCTCTATTTATGGGCAGGTTTCTAATTTTTGGGCAACTTTTTGGGGACAAACTCACATATTGCGAAAGGGTGATTTTGTAGCTTTCTGTAACTTGCTTGTCTTGTCGAACTTGGGGATTTGAGATCCTCTACATGTAAGAAGCTCCATTTATGAATAATAAAATTATTCTCTTATTTGTGGGTTATTTTCTAAGTCTCAGGCTGTGCCCTCATCACTTTCTCTTCTTTTTGTCGCTCTTAGCAATGTTTTAGAATGTATTTTTAAAACTTCACTAATATTTCATAGCATTCTTTTATTCAAAGTTTCTTTATTAACTATAGAAATTGTTATGGCTCTTCTTGCTGCATTTTTATCTTTAGATCGACTATGTTTCCCAATAGATTGAATGACACTAGCTACAATAGACATAGTATATTTTAATGATTGATTTTTTCTTTTTGGTTGAACAAAAAAGCCTAACCTTTTCATTTTTTTCCTCATTTTTTTCATTTTCATCAATTGCATCATTAGTTTACATTGAAATGCAAATTTTTTTATGATAAAATAATTTTTTGTATATTCTATTTGCATGTGTTCTTATTTGCCGCCAAGAAATTTGACCAAGAAGATTATTGAAAACACCACTATCAATTTTAAAAAAAAGTATTTTCATTAAATTCAACATCACATTCTAGATTTTCATCTCCATCTTCATTTTCATTTTCATTTTCAACTTCAAAATGATTTACATTTTCATCTTCATTTTCATCAACAAAATGATTTTCATTTTCATTTTCATCAACAAAACGGTTTTTGTTTTCATTTTCATCAAAAAAATGGTTTTTGTTTTAATTTTCAACAAAAAGATCATTCTCATTTTCATTTTCAACAAAAGATTTTTGTTTTCCATTTTCAAAAATTCTATAAAATGTTCATCTCTCCAAACATTATCAATGCCAACATCATTAAGTCCAGCATCTTGTAAAACTTCTACATACGAATTTACCATTTCACTAACATGTGGATTTGAAGATGTACCTAGATTTGTGCATATTGAAACATTCTCCATAGCATTGAAAGAGGGATTTGAAGACATAGTAGGAGTTTCTTGTATAATCATATTCTTCTCCAAATTGACTTCTTGCAAATTAGCTTCATCTACAACCATGGTCTCCTCAATGTTTTCATCTTCAATAGTTGTGGAATTGGATGCTCCCCCATCTTTCATTGATTTAATTCTCATTATTCTTTCTTTTTGTCTTTCTCTCTCCTTTTTATTGCTTCAATTTCTTTAGGAGTCAATATCTTCCTCTTATTACGAGCTTTATCTCCCATGATTATAAAATTCTCAAGCACAAATGAATGTCAATAGTGAAATTCTTCAAAAAATTCAATCCAAATTGGAAGTTTAAGATTGGCCTATAAGGAAAAAATTCTTCCTCTTGTGTTCCTTTGAAAAAATCAATCCATATATTACAAGTTGAAGACCTTTTGTTACTCCAAACAAGTGCAAAACTAACACAATTCCACTTCAAAAATGGTTTATAAGATTCTTTCTTTGAAAAAATAAATAAAAAGTGCAAGTTCACCACCTGCAAAGACAATATTTGATGTAAAATTTCCCAATATGTTGTACTCTTTTGTACATGTGAAGTTGTAGACTTCAGAATAAAATTTGGCAGTGAATTTAAAAAATTAGGGTTAAAAGCAAACAAGGTCTTGTTTATAGAAAACGAGATCTTGTTTCATCATCAGGATCCCATTCCTTGTATTTAATGTAGGTACCATTGAAAAAGGAATAGGATCCCATTTATAAAGTGGGATCATGTTTCCCTATCAGTGGTCACGACATTTAATATTTGAGAAACGGGATCGCACTTTACAAAACAGGATCCCGTTTCTAAAAAATTAAAATTTAATTTGCTTTGTGGTTGGGTTTCTGCCTTGTATTTTGGTTTGAGAAAAGCATTGGGAATCCAAACCTAGGCCTTCAACCTAGTTTAACCTGCAAGTTTAAGGTCCTAACAATTTCACAGAAAAATACCGAGTTTGGACATATGGATGATGACTTTTTTGTAGAATTTTTTGATGAAATTAAAACCCATTTTAGATCAGACAATGTAGATTCCAAATATGTAATTTTTTATTTTACAATTGGATTATTTTTTCTATTTTTCAATTAATTTCTAATGAAACTGGTCCATAAACTTTAAATATCAGGGTTTTTTACTATTTTAATAACTTTTGATCAACATAACATTTTGACAAATGGATTGCACAAGAAAAAAATACAGACAATTCTTTTCAATTAAAAACATTTTAAAAAATAAGTTTAGGTCATCTTATGTGTGTTGTACACGACGATTTTTCAAAATGACAAATATGTCTAATAAAAATTTAACAAAAAAATATTCAATAAAAAATTACAAAAGAATATTGAGAAAAAGCTTTAGTGAGTCACAAATCTTTTTCAAAAATGATTTTTTAAAATACAATAATTTAGGTCAAAATATGGATGTCGTACACGTGCATGGTATGGTTAAAAAAGTGAATTTTAAATAGTGGTTTTTAAAAATTCCTATTGAAATTCAATTTGTACAATCTGGTTATTGAAATAAATTACATATTTGAAAACTAGACTATGAGTACTACATTTTATGAGCAATGACTTTTTTGAAGATTCCATCTCTAAGTGCTTCAAATTTTAAGGTCAAATGTGTCAAACTTTGAAAATTGGGGAAAACACTTCCACTTTTTGGGCAAAAAGTGAACTCAACTTCTTGCCAGTACCCATATGAATTCAATGTATAATTTAATTTATATTCAATTCCTCTCACAAGTGTGACAAATTTGTTTGAATTCATATCAAGGTTTTGGTTGAAGCTATATATAACACATCTTAATGTTGTATCAGTTGGTTGTTTCGAGTTATTCTTAAAAATCATGATGTTGTATTAGAAAATGACCCCAATTATTACTATCTAATTACTCTCAATATTACATGTATGAATTTTTTTTTTGATTTTATATCATTGTTTGATTTGTGTCAATTAGAATTGGGGATGTGATAGTGTAACATGCATTTTTTTTGTTTCATTGCAAAAAAACCCTTGTTCATTTGCAATCAACTCAATTAGATGCATGGTTAGTTTATTCATCAATTACACTCAATCTTACATGTATGTACTTGTTACAATTTGTATCATTCTTTGATTTGTAAGAATTCGAATTAGGGATGTGATAGTATATCATGCATCTTTGTTTTCATTGCACACACACCATTGATCATTTGTAATTAGGTTGGTTAGATGCATGGTAAGTTTGTTCTTCAACTACTCTCAATCCTACATGTATGAATTTGTTGGTTCAGTTTGTATCATTCTTTTATTTGCATCTATTACAATTGGGGATGTAATAGTATTGTTACCAAAATTTTCACCTCAGCTCAATTTGGTAGAGCTAGAAATAGATGATTATATTGAGGTGAAAGGTGCACATATCTTATGCTGATAGTTCATTTGAGTGAATTCAGTTTATTATGTAGAAAATCATAACACAAAAAAATTCATAAAATGTTGCATAGTAATGATGTTTTTATTCATCATGAACTAGAAAAGATGCATCATAACATAAACCATTTATGTTTGGTGTTTAAAAACCAAAAAGTGTTAAGTGTCCCACACAAGCTGTGGGAAATAACTGAATTGATTTTATTCAGATTGAGCTGATTACATCTAATAATAAAATTTTAACTATACATTTGAAGATTAAAACAGAGAGAATAAATTGTGAAGAGAGTCATATCCATCATTGCCTTCTAGGCTCATTGTAGGGTTGACCCTCCTCTTGAGTGCCTTCAACTCCCCTCATTCTTCAAAGCCCATTGAACCTACAAAAGATTGTAGAGAGTGGTGCTAGAGCTCTAGATATAAGCCTAATCACACTTTCCATCCACAAAAATATAGCCTATAGCCATTACTAGATACAACCAACACAATCAGATCAATTTAGACATCAGATATTCAAAACCAGATCATCAAGGAAAAATGAGGTCATAACCACCATAAACACTATTTTTTATCTAACTTGTTTGTTTAATGTGTAGGAACAAGTTCATTATGTTCATAATTAGTTTCATCAGATATGTGGAGCAAAATGGGCTCCCACAAGGGTCAAGCCCGACATATCAGGACACTCTCCCATCAATACATGAGAGTCATTAATATTCATAATAGTCATCAGATAGGACTGCTATAACAAGAGAAGATCATAAAGCAATCTTTAATTCAACATGATGAAAATAGATTGAGCAAATCATCTTATTGCTCATCATTCAGAAGAATAGTAAAAAAACATGTTAAGAGATCAAAAATTACATTTGTCATCATTTTTTTTAGCTCTACCTTGCATTCACATTTACGTTTCAATGAGGTATTAAGCCCCTTTATACTGAAAGGAGAACAGGGCATCAGGTCATCAAAATTATTTCTAACAACTTTCGAAGTACATACATAGTCTGTAAGAGAATTAAAGAAATAGAAATGAGAATATGGAGCAACCTTTACATTAAAGGAAAAATGGAGTAATCAAACATTAAACTATTCCTCATAGCTTTAAAGCATATGCATAGTCTACAGAAGACTCAAAAGGAACAGTGAAATTTTAGCATCATAATCAAAGAGATAGTCCATATGATTGTATGAGAGCATTGTTACATATAGAAATCAAGAGACATCATCAAAAGAATCAAGGGTATGGCTGCCATTATCATTTACTATCCCTAATTGCCTACAGAATAACATAATTGAAAAATAGAAAATGATCATGCTTCATGCATATCAAACTGAATATCAAGCATTAGGCTGCTACATGAAGCTTAGGACTATTTTCATAATATATAGAGATGATAGAATAGACCATGACAGTCCAAAGACATAAGAGACAACAATGAATTACAAAAGGAGTCTTTAAAGGATTGTGCATGCATAAAATTTCATAACTAAGGAACTTGATTCAAAGAAAATGTTGCAAAAGATACGGAATAAAAAATAGATTTTATCTACCCTTCAGTTTTGTATCCTCACACAACATAGGTTCAAAGGTTATGGAACCCAATGCATTTAGAAAAGCTACAAGTGAACATTACAAAAATGATAAAATCAAAATTCCATCTATATAAAAGATGCATCATGTAGACAAGAGGAAAGGGCACCATTGTGATGAACATGAATAAGAAGTAGAGTCAAGTCATCACTTACAGAAGAAACTATGCAATCATATCTAGAGATTTTCATTTACTTAAGAAGTGTGATTAGATTTTTCAGGTAGTAGTGATTGCAAGAAGATAGTGATTTAAAATTCAATGTGCAAATATTGCAAGAGAAAAATAAGTGCAACTACATAAACTATGCAACATCACATTCATAGGTGAAAGAGGTGCTGGTGCATGAGGACAACATTCCAACATTTTGAGTTGCATTGCAGTCAAGTGTTTATCAGGTACAAGAATTGTGTATCGAAAGTTCCATCATTTATGCTATAGAAGCCCAATTTTTATAGGTTAATTTTGGGGAACATGCATGTCTTCTCAATAATTCATTGTCTAAAAGGGAGTATATTTCAGTTTATGCAAATAATTTACATTGTTCATAGTTTAATGGTGGAGCAGTCATATATCTTGTTAGGGTTTTATACCCTCTTATTTTTCATGCAAACCACATGTCAAGCATGCCAATTAGTGATATGATTCCAACAAACTCTTTGGAATTGAGAAATTCAAAAAATATACAAACAGGAGGCCGAGCTTGTGTCGCATATGCAAGTATATGAAACCCTTACAAATGACTAAAGCTAGAATAATGATTTGTAATAAATATGGGTTTTTTAACCCCATTTCAAAGTTAAAAAAATGGAGGCTAAGAAGATACAAGGAGAATACTTTTCTTCCCTCCAATTAGACATATTGGTAGCTTTTGGGGATTAGAAAGCAAAGAATAACTAAGGCCCTTTTATAGTTTTTGCACAAAGTATTCACTTTTTGCAGAAAATAAGAGCATGTAGAGGGTTTTCATAAGACAACAACAACATTTTTCCATTATTATGTCTTTGTGAAGTTCTAAATAAATGCAGTGAGAAAAGAAAACACCTAGAATAATCCTCATGGCGGCTAAGTTTTGAAAGTTTTTTCTTAAGTTCTAAATAAATACAGTGAGAAGGAAGCTTCTTCTATAGGTTTTGAAAACCCAAAAACTCTAATATAGTCGTGGCCATATCATATAGAGGTTTCTCAAAAATATACCGATGTAGATGAAGACATAGAAAGCCAAAAAGAACATTCATTTTCTTGTCTTTGTTGAGCTCGACTTGAGTTTCTTTTAGGAGATAAAGGAAAATATAAAGCTCAAATGGCGAAAAGACTTACCTTCACTTATTTTTTGTTAGAAATTTCTTTCAAATCCGTGACTTTCCAATAGATTTTCCTCTCAAAAGTGCAGACTAAATTCTCAATAGCGGCCAAGAATATGTGAAGTCAACATGAAAATCTATGCACAGAGAAATATATTAGGAGAAAGCTACCACAACCATGGATATAAGCCTGAAAATGCCCTTCAAAATGGAAGAAAAGTCCAAATATATAACCAAGGAAACACTCACCTTGTTTTTCTTGTTAGGAATCCTTAAAAATCCATCAAAAACAACATGAAAATGTGGCATCTCAAGCTTGAAACCCTACCCATTGGCAGCACGACAAAGAAATCTCCAGAAGATAGAATGCAAAGTGAAATTATTTTAGGGTTCAAAGTTTCTTTTTATTCGTTCCCTAATCATTTTGGTGAGAATTTTTGACTTGTGTTTTAAAAAAAAAGGATAAAAATCATTTCACAATATCATGGTATTGACCTTTAGGTCAACAAACCTAACCATGTTAGGAAGCCCGCATGATTTGATCAAGTCAAGTTCACATTATCTTTTGATTGTAAAGTGAAGAGCATCTTCATTTATTTGCTCTTTTTTGTTTTTTTTGCATGAAATAGACAAATCAAAATTGTATTTAAATATTAATGGTAATAACCACAAATGATTACCTTAATATTTGACTTATATTGATAAAAAAGGAGAACTATCATACATTAAATATTAAAATAATCATTTGTGGTTATCTTTAATATTTAATTTCAAACAATCCTTTTTCCCAAAATCATGCAAAATAGACAAGTGAAATTGAATTGAAGATAGTAGGTCTTACTTAGAGTTCTATTTGTGACTTTGAGTCAAACTAAGATACGTTTTTAAGTGCTTTTGATCATGCAAATTTAGAGAAGTTTGTAGCATTCAAAGTGTAGTTTACATTATTTTTGACTCCTTTTCTCATGCATTTTCTCTTTTGCTCGTGAGAGGCATTTCAGAAGATATTTTTGAGATTCAGATCACTTTCAATGCCACCTCCATGCATTTAGGAGCCATTTCGAGTTACCATTTAGTTATATACATTGTGACACAGAGTTTTGAGTTGTTTAGGCTCAGTTTACAACATTAGTGGGTTTTTTTTCTAACAGTTTTGGTTTTGCTCGTGGATGGCATCACAATTTAGATATTTTGACTTTATTTGTCTCCTCTTGGCTTTTTGAATCCCTTTATTATATATATTGAGGAAAATACTTAGTTTTTCCTCAGTTCTTGATTTTTTCCTTTGCACTTTGTAGAGAGATCTTGTAACTCAGTTATTTTTACATAGTTAATATATACAATAGAGCTTTATAGGTTACTTAAGGTTGTTTTAGTAGAGTTTTCCTTCATTATTTTTTGGAAATCAGTTGTCTACCTTCTTACATTCAGGTGTTTTTCTTTTGTTAGTGATTTGATGAGACTTTAATGTCTTTTAAGTCAAAACCTTTAAGTTTAGATCTCATTAATGGATGCTTGTATACAGAATCTAGTTTAATCACAAGTCATAAATTGTGCCATAGTTTTATCTTTATGTTTAAGTTGTGAAAGTGTCATTTCCTTCATAAAGTATTGATTTATAGGCCTTTTTATGAAACACTGATGTGGTTTAGTTGTTTAATTTGAGTTGTGAAGACAGATTGTAGGAGATATCATTGTGAATTCAATTTCATGTTCTTTCATCATTTAGGTGCATCACCATAGTTTAAAATTCAGTTTACACATTCAATTAAAGCCTTCTTCCCTTTTCCATCCAAGTCAAAGTTAGTCATTAAAAAATCATAAAGGAAGCTGGCCTATAATCCAGATGTCTACTTTTGTTGTAGGGTACCCACAACCTGAAAGTATTCACATGTTTCACAAGATTGCAAAGCATCTTTGCTTTCACACATAGGTGCACTCTTGTTGATAACAAGTATAACATGCATTGCTTGTTTCATTGCACACATACCCTTGTTCATTTACAATCAACTCAATTAGATGCATGGTTAGTTTGTTCTTCAATTAAACTCAATCTTACATGTATGAATTTGTTGTTTTAGTTTATATCTGTTCTTTTATTTGTGTCAGTATGAATTGGGGATGTGATAGTATAACATGAATTACTTGTTTCATTGCACACATAACCTTGTTCATTTGTAATAAACTTAATTAGATACACATGGTTAGTTTGTTCTTCAATTAAAATTAATCTTACATGTATGAATTTGTTGTTTGATTTTGTATCATTCTTTTATTTGTGTTAGCATGAATTGGGGATGTGATAGTATAACATGCATTGCTTATTTCATGCACACATACTTGAGTTCATTTTCAATCAACTCAATTAGATGCATGGTTAGTTTGTTCTTCAATTAGTCTCAAACTTACATGTATGAATTTTTTGTTTTAGTTTGTACCATTCTTTTTTTGTAAGAGTTAGAATTGGGGATATGGGTATGTGTAGGATCATGATGGGCCAAAAAGTGGTTATATGTAAGTGATGTGATGGCCCATGTGGCTAACGACTTTATTTTTACCCAAAATTGATGAAATGAAAAGGGTTTTTAAAGGAGATTCTCAAATTTCCACCAATATAAATTATGCTTTACTCTGAATTTAATATATAATTATTATTCATTTTTTATTTGAATTATGATGAAAGTCCTAATTGATAGGCTAATTGAAAAACATCTATAACTTTCAAACGGTATCACATTTTTTGAATCCAAAACATGTGTCACATTCTATGCTTCACATACTATAGGATTTTAAAAAAAAAAATGAATTTCATGAAGTTTTGAACAAGTTAAGGTGGTTAGACATACAAGTTTTTATATTTTTAAAAAGTTGTAATAAAAAATTCATAATTAATTATTTACTTGAAAAAAAATACAAAAAAGTATGCATCACATCAGGACATGAGTCCTCTAATTATATCTAAAATCTTATAAAAAAATATTATCATTTTAATATTGTGGTTAGTGTGGTTAGACAGACACCTACTTCTTATTTTTCCCTGAAATTTAAGTATTGTTGCATTGATATTTCAAATTTTCGCCAAATAGATTTTTTTAAAAATAAACCAAGTAGTTTAGAAACTATGTTTAATTCGATATAGATTCTATTCTTACATATTTTTGAAATAATATAGATAATGTATTCAAATTTTTATGTTAAGTTGCCTAACTTTGATTTTCTAAATTTTCATTGCCACTTAAGAGACCATTTTTTCCATGATGATCCTGCACATACCCTTTGGGTAGGTGGGTAGGGTGATGTTGATAGTATAACATGTATTGCTTATTTTATTGCACACATACCCTTGATCCTTTATAATCAACTCTATTAGATGCATGGTTAGTTTGTTCTTCAATCACACTCACTCTTACATGTATGAATTTGTTGTTTCAATTTGTATCATATTTTTTATTTCTAAGTGTATGAATTGGGGATTTCATAGTATAACATGCACTTTTTGTTTCATTGAAAACATACCCTTGATCACCTCAAGGATATAAGAGTTAGAATTGTGGACATACATTGAAGGAAGTCTAATCTATTCAAGATATACCAATCTACCATTGATGATCCAACATTCATGGTTAGTTTGTATATCTTGAAAAGATAAGACTTCTTTCAATGTATATCCCTCTTCATCTTATTACAAAAGAAGGGCTCATTCCTAGTAGCTTAAGACACCTTTCAATGCATATATTTCAATGGTTTTCATACAATTAAAAGTATATGTATAAGTAAGTATATGCATATGCATATACATAAACATATGGATATACATATACATATACATATACATATACATATACAAACACATATACATATATGCATATGCATATACATATACATATATACATAATATATGCATATGCATATACATATACATATGCATATATACATATATGCATATGCATATGCATATATACATATATGCATATGCATATGCATATATACATATATGCATATGCATATGCATATATACATATATGCATATGCATATCTGTATACACACACATATACATTCAACGTAATTAGATGCATTCTTTGCTTTTTCTTCAATTATAGAGACTGTAATTATCGACCCCTCCCTTACAATTAATTGTGATAATGACTAACTCCTAATTATGTTATAACCATTTTTGAAACAACATACTAAAATATAACTTCATACAACACTATGGTACAAATATTTCAAACACTTTTTGATACAACATTATGGAATGTATATCTTCAACCAGTAGTATGCTTCAAATATAACCAACAATTTTTGACACACATTATAAAATTTATATATAACTTCAAACAATAGTATGATACATATATGTGCAGTACAGTTAGATAGATACATATGTTTCCTATAGCCTTGTTTGTTTTCATTCAACTTAATTAGATGTATAGATACACATGTTTCCTATATTTGTGTATATATGTAATTGTATATATACAACTAACTATTGATGAGATAGATAGATACATATATTTCCTATAGTTGTGTGTATATATATATACAACTAACTATTGCAGAGATAGATAGATACATAATTTTCCTATAGCCTTGTTCATTTACATTCAACATAATTAGATGTATGCCTTGTTGGCTATTCAATTATAATAACTCAAATAGTTAGTGACAGTAATATGATGGAATATTTTGTTTGTATTCAAATCATACTATTGTTTCAAGTTATAAACATTCAAAAAAAATAGTTTTGAATCCATTAAAAACTTCACAAAAAAAAATTTACAACAAAATATTCTAATCAATCGAAAAAGTTAGGAAAACTAAAATTTGATGCCAAGCTATCTTGTGAGTTGTTTGTGGCTTGTGACAAAGAAGAAATCCAAGATTGAACTTGTTGGGTTATGCTTGGGGTAGGTGAGGGTTGATAGGACTCTGAATGAGGACTCCAACTATAAAATGGTTGGGTAATGCTTGGGCTAGGTGAGAGTGGATAGGACTATGAATGAGAAGGACTCCAACTTTGAAATGGTTGGATGATAGTTTGGGTAGGTGATGGACAATATTAGGGGCATTGAATAGACACAAATCCTATGAAGATCCTATGCCGTCCTGGCAAGAGATTTAGAGGGTTAATGAGTCACCTCTCCTTTGAAACATTTTTTGTGTCTTCTCCAAATACTTTTCCCTTTTTCCAGCTTCCTTTTCTATCCTTTGCTGCTCCCTTTTCTGTCCTCCTTTTGCAGCTCTTTTTCAACCTCTACTACTACTCATTGCTTTTCCTTTTCAATTCTCATAAGATCCTTCACCTCCAATGCTGCAATATTTTCTATCCTGCACTCTTCAAGTTGTTCCTTCTTCTTATCCTCTTGCTTAGTTAACAAGGCCATGCAGTCATCAACAGTTAGGAGTTGAGATGCTCTTTGTAATTTGATCCCACGATCAACTCCCTTAGTAGAATTTTCTTCCACTACATGAACTAGTAGCTTCAAGAATTGTGAGATGTGTGAAGTTAGTTGGCCTCCTAAAGGATCAACCAAATGCTCATTATTTGTTTTTGGTTTCTCACTAGTTGTAGCATCCAATCAATCTCCTAACTATTCCCCATCATTGTCTCCCTAATTGTATAAAAATGAACTAACATATTTGGTCCCATGCTATGTAGTGGAGATGGCATTCTAAGACTTTGGTCTTCCTCCACATGCAAATCAATACCAAGATTAGCAACACCATCTAACAATCAGGAGGGATCCTTGGGTAGAGTTGGTAGGGAAAGAGAGATGTGTCCAATGGTATTCTGATCTCCTAATACTGTTGTTGGTGGTGATTGGTTTTCTGAAAAACTTGAAATTTGTGGAGGAATTTCGTGGCTTGTACATTCTGTTACTTCCAGTGGTTTATTGCAATCTAAAAAAATAAATTCATACATGTAAGATTGAAATTAATTGAAGAACAAACTAATCATGCATCTAATTGAGTTGATTGTAAATGAACAAGGGTAATTGTGTAGAACATACTAACCATGCATCACATTTTGTTAATCTCCAAATTTTGTTGTTCCATCAATACACTCACCCTCATTCACTTCCAAACCATTGTTGGATAGGCTTATAAATTTTTTTAGTAGCTAATGCTTCCTTGGGGGCAACAAACTGAAAAGTCTCACTAATCTTCATGTCGTTCTCTAAATCATTTCAATCAAAGGGCCAAATACCTATCCTCTTGAAGACAATTGTTATATTTGAAACAATCAATGACTTTTGAAAATATAGGCTACCAAGTGTAGCCATTTCTTCCCTTCTTATCACCAGATTTGTATGTTTATTACTCTAGTATGTTCTTTCCTTTTTGAAGTGAGATTTGAAAGATGAGAAAACACTCACATCAAGAGGATGCAACTTTTGTGATGTGTGGGCTGGTAGGGTGAGCAAGTTAATACCAAGCTCCTTTGCTTTAGAAATGGTAGAGAAGGCCACATGGCTATCATGGCCATGAAATACCAAGAGGGGTGATCCCACAATATTGGTTTACACTTTTTGGGAGATCCCGATTTTTGCTAAAATCACATATTTTTTAAAAAATAATGATTTAAGCCTTGAAAAGTTCAATTTAAAGGATTCCAATTGAAGAGGGTTTGATCAAACCACCTTAGATCAAACCTGATTGGATCATAGAACTTTGCTAGTTTTAAACCATACCTATAATAGAGTCTTCTTTACACCTATCAAAATGCTAATAAAAAACCACTTTTGATTTACCTTTTTGGGGATCAAATGAATTCATTTAATTTTTTTTTTTTTAGTATGTAGTCCTTATTATAAGCTTCCCAAAAAGAATAATTTAAATAAATTTAATTTAATTATTATATTTATTTTTTGTTTCTTGTGAATGTAGGTTTTTCACCAAAAATCAAGCTCTTTATTCTGTACTTGTGGAAAAATAGCAGATTATCTTTTTTATTTGAAAAATATCAGTGCACTAAACATTGAAGTCCTTGATCCAACAAAAAAAATATTGAATTTTGATACATACAAAAAATTTTATGTTGTATACAGTATGCCTATGTCTAAATTATAATTGGTTTGACTTTGAAACTTGATTGAGAAAAAAACATTCAATAAAACACTATGAAACCAAATGAAAGTGCTAGATATTGTAGTTTCTATAGACACTCAAAATATCATGATTGATATCATCCACTCGAGATTCACTAACTTCAATTCTTCCTTCATCTCTCTACTAACCATTTAATTGAATGATCTTTATTTAATTAAATTCATCTAGATTTCTCTTTTTTTTCAAGGGGTAAATGCTTTTGATTGGAGCTATGAACTAGAATACAACCATTCAACAAAACCACCCCAACGGGATTTGAACCTTGGTGGCTAGAACAACCATGCCACTTATAAACCATCACACCATGCTAATACCAGCCTCTAGATTCCTTTTTTAATTAAATAAATTAATCTTTATTTAATTAAATCCTAACATCCTCTTTTAATTAAATAAATTAATCTTTATTTAATTAAATTATCCTAACATCCTCTTTTAATTAAATAAATCAACTTTATTTAGTTAGCTCCTAATGTTCTTCCTTTAATTAAATAAACCAATCATATTTAATTAAAACCCTCATATTCTCTCTTTAATTAAATAAACCAACTTTGTTTAATTAAATCCTAAGGTCATCCCTCTTTAATTAAATAAATCAATTTAATTTGATTAACTCCTAATGTTCTTCATTTAATTGAATAGGTCAAATTTATTCAATTAAATTACTAATTTCCCAACTATCCTCTCATTTGGTTTAAATAAATCTAAATATCTAAATCAAATATCAAATAAACTAACTTCATCTAAGTTAATTTATCCTAATTAAATCCTAACACTAATCCTCCATTCCTCAAGCTTTTGCAAGTTGCACGTGTAAATAGTTGGCTATGTAGTTTTGCACATGATTTTTTCTTTTGAACAAATAAAAACCTGGAAGTTTTTGACCTGCAATGTTTTCATATGCTAGAATAATGATCCATTCCTGGCTCTTTGGGATAATGTAAGCAACATTTCTACAACCTTTTTTGTTAAGCACCTTCATATTACCATTACAACCAGCTTGCAGCGTTGTCTTGTCACAATTCCAAATCCTCTTGGGTCTATATTTCCAAGTTGCATATGTAGGTTCTTCAAAGTGTCATAGAAATTAGTTACAACTACAAGCCTAATTTTTAGAGCATGGTCTCTATCTTTCCCTTGGGATGTTCTCAAGCATAGATCAGGATGCCTTCTTTTGAATCCCATCCACCAAGACTTGTTGGGAAGCCCATTCTTAAAGGGATTAGGCCTCGTTTCACATATTTGGGTCACTTCTGTTTTGACATTGACAATCTCTAGACCATGGCCAATAGTAGCCATCTCCTTGCACCACTCAATAATCAATGCCTCTTCCTCCTAAGTTAGGACTATTGGGGGTCCTTTCCTTTTAGTAGTGGTGACATCAAGCAACCAATTTGATAATGTTGTGGTTGAAGACCCCACTTTTTGGCTGCCCCTCTCGTTGACATATCATTTTCTTCAAAATCTACAAGGGCATGTTCCATGTCATCCATGGTCCATTCCCACCACACTACAACCTTTTTGGTTGTTATAGTTGGGTTAACACAGAGTACAAGTTCGGTTGGCTACTCCACAACAATTTTTACCTCATCATCACTGCTTGGTTCTTCAGTTGGCTGGTGAAAAAGAATCACAATGTCCTCCTCATCACTATGTGGCAGTTGCACACCTCTCTTTTGTGCATGCATATTTTTCCTCCTTCGCTTTGGTATAGGTCACTTTGTTAAAGGTTGCCTAGTATTTGTTGCCACTTTATTCTTCCTCTTCATTGAAAAAACATAGTGATTAGTAAACAACATACAATTCTAACTGTTACGATTAAAAGAATGATACAAAATGAAACAACAAATTCATACATGTAATAGTGAGTGTAATTGGAGAAGAAACTAACCATGCATACAATTGAGTTGATTGCAGTATCAAATGTTCTATCATACTGTTGTTTCAAGTTATGTAAATGTTTCATAATGTTGTTTGAGAAACGGTTACCATATAGTCACTTTAATTGAAGAACAAAAAAAGCATACATATAATTAAGTTGGATGTAAATGAAGAAGGGTACAGGAAACTTTTGTATCTATCTATCTCTGTAATATATATAAAACTATTGTTTTAAGTTATATATGTTGTTTCATAAATGGTTATAACATAAGTAGGATTCAGCCACTATCACAGTTCGCTGTAAGGGAGAGGGGCAATCATTTATAGTCAGTTAAATTGAAGAACAAATAAAGCATACACATGAGGGAAATGAGTTGATTGTGGGCATATGAAATATCGTGGGTATAGTTTATGACATATGAAATATGGTGGGTATGGTATGTGACAACCTAGTATAGGAAACATGTATATGTTGTATCAAAAATATTTATAACATAACGAGGAGTTAGCCATAATCACAGTTGGCTATAAGGGAGATCGGCTAATATTTACAGTCACTTTAATTTAAGAACAAACAAAGCATACATCTAATTAAGTTGAATGTAAATAGACAAGGGTATAGGAAACTTACGTAGCTATCTATCTTTTCATAATATATATGTATGTATATGTATATATGTATGTATAAATATGTATATATATGTATGTATGTATATATATATATATCTATATCTATATCTATATATGTATATACATATGTATGCATATATATATATATATATATATATATATGTATATACATATGTATGTATGTATGTATGTATGTATGTATGTATATATATATATAGACATATATATATGTATATATATAATATTGTTGTTTAATAAATGGTTATAACATAAGTAGGAGTTAGCCATTTTCATAGTTGGCTATAAGGGATAGGGACTGATATTTGTAGTCACTTTAATTGAAGAAAAAACAAGCATGCATCTAATTAAGTTTGATGTAAATCAAGAAGGATGTGGGTAACTTACCTATCCATCTACCCCCCTACATATATATATATATATATATATATATATATATATATATATATATATATATATATATATATATATATATATATATATATATATATAGCAAGTGGATAGATACATAATTTGAATACATGTAAATGAACAAGGCTATAAGTAATTTATGTATCTATGTATCTCTATATATATATGTATCATAATGCTATATCAAAAAGGGTTGGAAAAATTTGTACCATGATACTACTATTGAACTTTACAGTATTATAAAAAAAACTAGTATGCAATGTACATATGGTTTTTCGAACTATTTTGTCTGTGTTGTTTCCTATAAAAAAATCTTCATCTAGACACACATCTCTATATTTATGGGTGGAATACCATAGCTATATTCCATTAATCAAAATCTTCCTTCAATGTCTTGAGGTTGTTATGGCCAAGCATTTTATGCTACATAACACTTGAAGCTAATGCTTTAGAGGTGTTTATCCTTAAATAAAATAGTTACTCTTCCATATATCCATCATATAACAATTTTTCTATACTATCAAACACTTTAAAGTTCCTTTCTAAAAAATAACCTTCATATTTTTGTTAACTAAGATAAGATTTTCATTAGTCCTAGAACAAGTAAAACCTTTTAAATATATGTTTTATCTTGGGTTAGAACATTGAGAGTATCTCAACCAAATCCTTCAACATGTAGTTTTGAATCATCTTGATAATGTTATAGTGTAATAGTGCCTATTTATTTGTTATATTTATCAAGATTTCAATAAATTACCAACTATGTGATGAGTAGCACTTCAATTGATGATCTAGGCATCATTATTTTTTAAATATATATTTGAAATAACTTTCTAAAAAAATGTCAATGAGTTTCATCATCATCTTCAATATAAAATTCAACCATCATACTTCCTTTTGTTCATATATTTCTTCTTTGCGTTCATCATTTGCACTCAAAATGACCAAGATGATTGCAATAGTAGCAAACCTTTCCTTTAATTTTCTCATCATTACTTACATAATAGCATGCATTTTTTATTGGACCTTCTTATCTTTGAGCTTGGAGGAAAAAAAATTTATTGGTTCAACTTCATCATGTGTCTACTAATTTTTTTCATGTTGCAATAGTAGACACTCCTAATCATTGAATTTCAACGCTTCCAAATTTTAACTCAACATGAGTGTAGTCTTGAAATTATCGAAGGACTTTGGTAAACTATTAAGAGTTGTGGAGATGAGATCTTTATCAATGATAGTTTCACCTGAAATAATGAGACTATTTAAAATATCATTTTATCTTTAAAATATTCTTATTTACTAATTTTTTCATGCTTATATTGTATACTTGATTTTGAATGTCAACAAATATTGATATTTCCTATTGGAAACTATCTTTATTAGTCCAAAAAAAGCAAACTCCAACCTTTTGGAAACTCTCTAGGCTTTCCCAATTCTTTTGTCTATGTTGTTTCCCATAATACATGATTTATAGAGACTCTTCTTTATAATTATGAGGGGAAGTTAATATACTATATTGTCTCAATTAAATATTTCATTTGGGTATGTGTCGGGATCATTGTGGAAAAAATAGGCCCTTAAGTTGCAAAAAATTCAAAAATTAGAGTTAGACAACTTGATGTAAAAATTTGAATAAGTTACCTATATTATTTCAAAAATATGTAAGAATAGAATCTAGAAAATTGAATTTAGTTTCTAAAATACTAGGTTTATTTTTTATTTTTAAATCTATTTGGTGAAAATTTGAAATTTCAATGCAATAGTACTTAAATTTTAGGGAAAAAATAAGAAGTGGGTGTCTGTCTAACCACCCTAACCACAATAAAATGATAATATTTTTTTATAATATTTTAGACATGAGTAGAGGGATCATGTTCGGATGTGATGGATATTTTTTGTAATTTTTGTCCAAGTAAATAATTAATTATGATTTTTTTATTACAACTTTTAAAATATATAAAAACTCGTATGTCTGACCACCTTAACTTAATCAAAACTTCATGGAATTCATTTTTTTTTAAAATCCTATAATATGTGAAACATCGAGTGTGATGCATGTTTTGGATTCCAAAAATGTGATACTATTTGAAAGTTATAGATATTTTTGAATCAGCCTATCAATTAGGACTTTAGTCGTAATTCAAATAGAAAATGAACAATAATTATTTATTGAATTCAAAGTAAAATGTAATTTATATTGGTGGAAAGCTGAGAATCTCCTTTAAAAACCCTTTTCATTTCATCAATTTTGGGTTAAAAAATTTGTCAGCCACATACCCTACAAATACCCATCATATTGCCACTTTTTGGCCCATCATGATCCTGCAAATACCCATTTAATGTCTTGAGGTTGATATAATCAAGTCTTTCATGTTACAACTACATAAATTTGAACTAACACTTAAAGCTAAGGCTTTAAATGAGTCAATACTTTAGTAAAATGGTCACCCTTTCATATATCCATCATATTCCTCTTTTTTTCCTTATAATTAAACAACTTATAAGTTCCTTCTTAAAAAATAACTTCATGTTTTTACTGACAAAGAAAATAATTTTTCTTTAGCTCTATTATTATCAAGTTGCCCCATTGAAGTGGCATATATTATAAGTATTTGCAACATATTCCTATTATATTATTTTATTGTGCAAGTTATTTCATAGCATATTCTCTAAATGAATTTTATTTTAAGAAAAATCATATGTATCAAAATAAAAAAATTAATTCAATAATTCTATTCAAATAAATAAAATACTATTTAAATCATATAAAGGGGACTGATTCTTCATGTTTGTAGGTGTATTTTTGGGTCTTGAGAGGATTATTTTGATGCACAAGAATTGAAGAAAATGATGTTAGGAGCATGGGTTCTCTCTTTTCTTTCACGACCATGTGTCCTAACTACAAATTTATATATGGGTTTGTATTTTCTATGTCAAAGGGTTGTCTATTCATTCTCTTGAGCAAGCTCATCTAGGTTGAGCTATAGATTTTCTTTATATTAGTGTATATTTAACCAATTTTGAGTTTGTATAAAATATGTCATGAATTTGTCAATTATTTTAGGAAATCAATATAAGACATCAGTTTTATTTCATTTTTTTAATTCTATCTCCATTATTGTTTAAAATTTTTAGGGGATTCGAGGAATCCCTAAATTCATTTGGTGTTCTTTATGTCAATATGTTCTAGTTTGCATCTAAGAGGTGCTATAGAATTGTTTTTCTTTGTGAAATAGTATTCCAAAGTAAAATCATTTCAAACTCAATGTGTGAATATTTAAAATTAATTGTTGATTATTAAGTAGAAGTGTATCTTTAAAATATAAGGGAATTTCAAGATTTAAGCTCTATAAGATAGAGCCAAGTATATTAAACTCATATGGAAGTTTGTATTTACTCTATCATTAGGATTTTATCTAGATTTTACCATACGATCATTGAAGCCTAGTCATATATACATACATACATACATATATAATATTTTATAAATTATTTGTAATTTAATGTTATACCATTGTACATAGTTCATTATTGTAAATCTATATTATAACCATTATGAATATGTAAATATTAAACTCTCTAGATGACTATTATACAATTTATTTTATTGGGTTAATGATGTTGTAAGCAACTGCCAATGAATTCATCAATAGGGATTAGTGAGTAGTTTTCATCTTATGTTGCATCAGTTAGCTTAGTTGTCTAGAGAAGAGAGCTATGATTTATATTTGCAATAATCCTCCAGAAGAAAATAGTATGAAAGATAAATATTACATGTCTAGATTTATTTTAGTCTATTTACTTATTTTATCATAAAAGGGTCTCTAGGAACACCCTTTTAACATTGGAAAGACTCAAACTATAGAAGAGATACATATCCCTCTTGTTTGTTGGCCTTTTCAAAGTTTTTATTTTAACACTAGTGTCTTCTTTGTGTAACAAAGTTTGGTCACCTTGTTTGTAACTTGGTAAGAGCATTAGGGTTAGGGTTACTACAAATAAGAACACCAAAAGGTGTATCTGAAGGAATATGTATGCTTCAGGTATGTTATACCTAGGATATGATTCTTAAGGTTTCATTGTTAGATAAATGTAGATGATTGATAGTATAGGAACTAGTTTTGGTTCTAAGGTAAGACCATAAGGCATCTTGATTATGTAACTTATTTGGTTTTATGATGATGTAGATGAAAAATAGGCTTGAAAATATTATTAATGATTTCTCATGTTGTGTTGTTACACTTATTTAACCTTATTGGTGATGATAAGAAGTAATATGGGATACTTTTCATAAAACTAGTATTGATCTTTGAAAAGGGATGGGACTCATAGTGTAGTATGACATGCACCAAAATCCTCCTAACTTAGACACACTTAAGGATTATCTGTTAGTAAACTAGGTAAAGTGGAAAGATTTTCTTAATAAGGTTGCACTCACTTCCCTATTTAGTACCTACTCTATATGTGTATGCATGTGATGTACATATAAGTTGGTCCCTATGTGGATTGCATGGATAAATTATTCTATTTTGATAATTAAATTATTTTTTCTTTGATTCCTCAAATGAGATATGTAGGTAGGTGTTTAATTTTAAAACAACAAAAAACAAATAGAAGATTTGCAACAAAAAGAGAAATGAACAAAACAAAAAGAAAAACATATTTTTAACATGGTTCACCAAAATGGCTACATCCACATTGAGTAGTGGATTACTCTCTGTATTCATCTTAGTACATTTACATATAACATTCTTAACTAGTATATAGCATAAAGCTAATTACATCTTCTTCCAAGAAGATTCCCAAATTCTAAGTCATGCATTGACATGAACAAAGGGGCAAACTACAATTTTCCAAACATAGGCAATAGTTACATATTTTTGGCAGTGGCTAGACTTGGCTTCACACATGGCCAACAATCTCCCACTTGAAGACAAGTCATACTGGAAAACAAGAATGCTCAGATATATCCCCCATAGTAGGCTAAGGTCACTTCTTCAAAATGCCAAGAGAAGCTCTACAAAATTTGAACTTCTCCCGAGTTACAACCTTTGTCAGAGCATCTACCAAATTTAATTTTGTGTCAATTTTGTGTAGCTGCAAGTTGCCTTCATCAAGAACATGGTGAATGACGTGATACCTCAACTCTATATTCTTGGTGTGACTATGAAAAATATAATTTTTGGCCAAATGAATGACACTATTACTGTCACAAAACAAAGGAAAACCAGATTACTTACACCATAGTTCACCCAAGAACCATTGTAACCAAATGATTTCCTTGGCTCCTTCAATTAGAGCTATGTATTCAACCTTTGTTGAAGAGAGAGCAACCACTTATTGCAAGTGAGATACCTAGCTAATTGTTGCCCCGACAAAGGTAAAAACATAACTAGTAGTAGACCTCCTCTTATCCAAATCTTCGACCATGTCTGAATTAGTAAAACCACAAAGTTATGTATGCTTTCCTCCAAAACATAAAACATAATCAATAGTCCCTTTCAAATAACAAAGAATCCACTGAACAATATTCCATTGTGTCTTACCCAGATTACTCATAAATCTACTCACAACTCCCACTGCATGAGCAATATCTAGTCTTGTACAAATCATAGTGTACATGAGGCTACCAACTATAGAAGAATATGGAATGTTTTTCATGGATTCTTGCTCCTCTGGAGTTTTCAGACACATGGTTGATGATAGATGGAAGTGATCGGCCAAGGGTGTCCTAACAAGCTTGGTATTTGACATATTAAACTTGTCCAAAACTTTATAAATGCATTTCTCTTGAGACAATCTAAGTTCTCTTTTATTTCTATCTCTAATTATATTCATGCCAAGAATCTTCTTTGCTGCCCCTAAATCTTTCATAGAAAAACAAAGAGTTGGATATTGCTTCAGCTCATTGACAATCCACATACTAGTGCTTGCAACCAACATATCGTCAACATAGAGTAAAAGAATAACAAACTCACCATTAGGAATCCTCTCATAATAAACACACAGATCTAATTCACAATGAAAAAACTATTGCTAATTCATGAAGCTATCAAACTTCAAGTACCACTGCCTTGGGGCTTGCTTAAGCCCATACGAAATCTACTTCAATTTGCAACACAAATGCTCATGACCTTTTTGCACAAAACCTTCATGCTACTCCATGTATAGTTCCTCCTCAATATCACCATGAAGAAATTTTGCTTTGACATCAAGATGCTCAAGCTCGAGATCCCAAACAGCTGCCATGCCTAAAAGAACATGAATTATTTTTATTTTTACAATTGGTGAAAAAATCTTATTAAAATCAATACCTTAGTGCTGAGAAAAACCTTTTACCACTAATCTGACTCTATATTTTTTATACGCCCTCCATCTTCCTCTTTTACACAGTAAATCCATTTTTTTTCAAGGGCTTTCAATTTTGCAAGAGAGGAACCAAATCCAAAGTATTATTGACTCACAAAGACTCTATTTCTTCATTCATAGCATCCATCCATCTAGTTGAATATGCATCTTTACATGCTTTTTTGAATGTTGTTGGCTCTGCCTAATCAGAAAACAAAAGTTCATAATCATCATACTTCGATGGTCTCTTCTTCTCACGAGTTGATCTTTGCAATGGAGGAGCTTCATCAAGATGTAAATTTTGTAACTGAGATTGAACTCCCTCTAGATCAGAATCAAATTTTTCTCTCTTTTGTTCATTATCCTGAACATTCTAACCTTTGTTTAGATGAAATGATGCACCCGAAAGCTGAAGTGGTGCATCAACAAGGTGAAGTGGTACATACATGCCTTGAAGTGGCACATTAGAGGTTTTTTCTGGTGCATACATGTCATGAAGTGGCACATCCATAGGATTTAATGGTGCATTCAAAGCATTTAATGACACATTAGTAGTAGGAAGTGACACATTCATGGGATTAAATGGTGCATCTATGGAATGAAATGGTGCATCTATGGACTATAATGGCACATCCATGATAGACAGTTGGGTAGACAGAATAGGAGGGGGTTGAGGGAATAAGGACGATTGAATTAAGGAATTGTGAGCTTCTGCCTCAGGCTAGGGATGAAGTGGTTGTATAGAAGGGTGCACAACATGTGAGGTAATAAGAGGAGAAGATAAAGTTACATTGGATGTCTTTAATCTAAGAGAAGGAACATATCCATTATCAAATATATCAAACTGAATAAAATTATTGGAAGAAGTACTTTGTTTTTGCAAACCTGGAAAGACCTTCTTGTTAAAAATAACATCATAGTTGAGAAAAATTTTATTTGCAATGGAATGTAATAGCCGAAAACCAAACTGATCTTCACTATAACCAAGGAAAATGCATCTCCTGGACTTGAAATCTAACTTTGTCTGCTACTCCTTTAGAATATGTAGAAACAATTCACAAACGAAGACATGCAAATGATTATATGAAATCCTTTTCCCATTCCACCTCTCCTTCAAAAGATCAACGTCCAATCGAGATGAGGGAGCTCGATTGATCAAGTAAATTACAGTGTTACATGCCTCAACCCAAAACTCTTTTCCTAAACCAACATAAGACAACATGCATTGAGCTCTCTCTAAAATAGTATGATTCAGCCTTTCAGCTACACCATTCTCTTGTGGTGTCAATGGAACCACTTTGATTCTTTGAATACCATTATCTACACAAAACATGTCAAACTATGAAGAGCGAAACTCGCCTCCATTTTCAGTTTTGAGACATTTAATTTTAGTTCCAATTTGATTTTCAAGAAGAGCTTTGAAAGCTTTAAATTTTGAAAAAACTTTTGATTTCTTATTCAACATATAAATCCAAATTTTGCGTGTGCAATCATTGAGAAAAATCAAAAAATAATTTGCACCTCAAAACAATGTTACCTCTATAGGACCAAAGATGTCAGAATGCACAAGTTCCAATGGAGTGGTTTTAGTATGATGGACCATCTCAAAAAAAAAATTCTGGCTATGTTTTCCATAAAGGCAATGTTCACACAAATCCAAATCAAAGGATTTTAGGCCTAGAGGTTGTCCTCATTGTAACATAACTTTGAGTCCTTTCTTACTCATATTCCTAAGCCTTTTGTACCATATATCTAAACTATTGTCCACAACTATCAAAGTTGCTCCCACTTCATCATTGCATTCTAAAACATACAAACTTCCCAATTTCTTTCCCTTAGCAAGAACCAACACACTTTTTGTTACTTGCCAAAAATCCAAACTGAAATTAACATTGAATCCTTGAGTATACAATTGACTTACATAAATTAAATTTCTTTGGAATGTAGGAACATGCCTCATGTCCTTCAATAACCATTTATTACCATTTTTCAAGGACAACAACACATTGCCATTTCCTACAATATCACATTCCTTGTCATCACCTAGAAAAACTTTGCCAAACATACCTTCCTGATAATTGATAAAAACACTTTGACACAAAGTAGAGTGAAATGAAGTACCAGAGTCAAGTACCCAAGAAGTAGTAGTCATGTTTCTTGTGGATAGAATCAAAACACCATCATCAACAACATTAACTTCACTATTAATACTCACCTTTTCTTGAGCCTTTTTATAGTTTCAACAATTTTTCTTTGCATTTCCCAGTTTTCCACAAAACCAACAAGCACTAGGTCATCCTTTAGACTTCCATCGTTTCACTAATTTTGATCTTCTACAATCTCTATTTCTTCCTTGTTCTTGACTTCTCCCTCTATTTTTGATGCTTACAGTGGTTAAGGCATCACCAGAAGAAGGCTCTTGATTTTTCCTTCTCATATCTTTGTTGAGAAGAGTAGCTACAACATCATCAAATTTTAACTTGCTTTTGGCAGCCACCAAAGTGCTCACTGCCATCACCACACCTTCCCAACTATTTGGTAAGGAATATAATAAGAAAATAGCCTTAATGTAAGGCCACCCGATCAATGTCCTATGGTACATTTAAAGATCTTATAGCATAACATGGCAATGTGCTTCATGATAGAAAGTTCATTTACATTATGATGGATTTTTATATTAAGTAAGTTTGAATGATCATACATGTGTTTGATCTTATCAAATTGATCTCATAAACATTTAACGTTCTTCTATATGGAATTGGATAAAATATGATGCCAATTTATAAATTTTGCAATCATGATAGAAATGTTGTTTTCTCTATTATATATTACATAGGATATCAAATTGATCAAGGAAAATACCATCCTTCTCAAGAATAAATAAAGTGATATTTTGTTATTACATCGAGAGGCGTTTTACAGTGACATCCACCAAAAAACATCAATGTAAAGAAAAAATCTTCAGCTAGAAATTGACGTTCAAATGACATGCAAATCCATATCCACTCTTAAATCTTATCTTCTTATCTTTTGAAAAAAATCTTAAATATTATTTTTAAATGGTTACAATTTAAAATAGTTAGGATTAGAGAAAAAATGATAAAACATTTTAAGGTTAGAGTTTTGATTTTAAAAAAAAAATCAAAAAGATTTGATGAAACATAACGAACAAATAAATAAATAAATATTATATTGCAAAGAGAAATCAAATATTTGATCAGAGATAAACCAATAAAAAAGAAAATTAGAAAATGATAACTCTGGGCATATTTTATACATATTAATATTTAATATATGTATGGTAGTTTAATTGATCTTACTCTAATTATAAGATAAATTGTCAAATGAAAAAATTACTTGTAAAATAATTATTTTAGTAAGCTAAATAATAGTCAAAAGTTATTGTAAATGTATAATAATTGATAATTCGTGATTGAACATATCAAGAATAAAAATATTAATTTAAATAGACAAATAAAATATAAACGATATATAATTAAAGATTAGTACATATGTCAATTAATAATTATAATAAAATCTACACAACCATTTAGGCAATTACTTTCTTTTTCTTTGATCGGTTGTTTTTCTTCAAAAAGATATCGCATTCCAAATGTGAAAATCCGGATTTTGCTCGTTGGTTGCTCGTTCTATGGGTGAAAGAGGAGGAAAGTTCTATTAATAGGGGGAACGATGCAGGAATGGAGGGGATGACTATTACATTACTGTTCTGGACATGCCGGGTGACTCTAGGGGAGGCGGCAGTAATTTTTATGCAGATTCTGATTTAGTCGCTGCTCTGTTTTTATCTATTCTTTTGTTTATCTGATAAGGTAGAAGTATCGAATTTGAGTTGGGAGAAAGGCACTCCAGTAGGGGAGTGAAGATTAAGGAGTACAAGGCGAGTCCAGGTACGGGGCTATCATGCTGGACTATTTTAATTTAATGTTTATATTTCCTAATAGTTACATCTATTAAAAGACATCGATATTGTGCCTTGAAAGATCATAAAATTTCCATTAAATCAATCTGAATGTGCGTGATTTACATCTCTTTAAATTGTAGATAATCTGTCTTCATTCTACGCCCACTGTAAACTTTCTATATACATATTTTCGTCAGTATGACCCTCGTGTATTCCTCCTATCATTTATCTTTTGATCATTTATCTTTTGATCTTGTTATTTCATTCCCAAACAACTTTGTTGTCATTTGTTAAAATGAAGTATTGGCTGTGTTTTTTTTTTAATTTGTAGCGGTGTACACATTAAATTATTATGGTAGAAATCTATTGTCTTTGCTGTAAATAGAAGTTTGTAAATATGTTCAACAGAATCTACTCTGTGCACTTTCTATATCGTTGCCTTAAGTGAAAATGGTTCTTTGAGTCATCCTGGTAGGAGTTTGTGTGTCTAGTTATGCCCCCAATTTTTGCATGCATATCTACCTGGGCGGTTGAAACTGCAACATCTGAATAATCCATTTATCTTTTAAGCTTCATGGATGCATATATCCTACTCCTTAGTACCATTTGTCGTGATAGGAAGAATGCATGAAGAGTGGTGGTATTTGTCTTTAAACTATTAAATTCATTTGCATGAAATATCCTTAAGATTTTTCAACAAACCCGTTTGTGCATGTCCTGCTAAGCATCATCTTCCAAGCTTCGATCTCAGCTAATTCTCCGGATATTGTGTAGATTTGACTAAAATTATTCTAGATGGGTAGGGTAAAAGTTAGTGCCACAAACTTTTTAAGTGATATGTACTATGACGCAGCGACTTACTTTCTTTAAAATTTGACTATGGAAAAAAGTTTAAGGTGGCTAGTTACCAAATCAATGCCAATAGAAGATAACTAGGAAGGTCTGACTCGGTAATTGATGGGGATAAAGAATTTAATGAGAAAGAGACTATGGTTGTTGCCGATTGAGGAAATCAAAGCTGAAATTAAATCTTAATATATGGTTGAACTTTTTAAGTTTATTGTAGACCTAATCCCAACGAAGAACTTTTTGGCTACAGGGGCTACTATGTATAGAATGAAAAGGATTTTTTTATAACTTTTCTAGAGTGTAGATCCAATCCAATGTCGATATACAACACAAATCTATAGTCATAACTATTATTTGTCTTAAACAAATTTTCCATTGCACTATTTATTATTGGAGGCCCTCCTTCAAAGTAACTCTTATTTCAAATAATTAGAATTAATTTGATACCCTTCAATATCCTGCTCATAATTAAAATAATGATCATATTCATAATCATGGTTTGAAATTAAAACTGTCATTCTACTTATGCTATTTTTAAATATGGTAGGGTGATATAACAATTACTTGATGTCATCTCTATATTTAAATTCAATATTATACTAGAACACAAAAGGTCATTTGTCATACTTTGATATCTTGCAAAATTATTTTCCACTTTAAGACATGGAAATCCATTTCCATCTTATAAGGAAAAACATAAACAATCTCTTGTATCACAACTTACCAACATGAAAATGAAAGTAACATTTGAGGCCTTTGAAAATGAAACAGATCAATTGTGATTCCCCCAGCAACTTATAAATATACCTACCTCCACTTACCTTAAAATTTGAAGAGAAATTTTGATTAAATTGAGAGACTTATGTTGATATTTATCCACAAAAGATTTGGCTTCCTTTAATATAGATTCTCCTCATTACTTCAAAATGTGTAGTTAACCAAGAATTGTTGCCCATAAAGTACCTTTCAACAAAGACTTTTTCTTCCTAACTACTTGGCCATTATAACACAAAATTTAATGAACAAATTTTAAAAGAAAATTGTAATTCTCATAAAGAATAGCTTGTACTATGACATAGTTATACAATAAGCTAAGTCAAAAAACTTTTAACTATCAAGAAAATCAAAATCAGAGATAAAGATAGACACAATCTATACATTCATTACAAATACTATATAAAAATTGCAGGTAGATTTGATTCCAAAAGGATATCTTGTCCCACAAAAGTAGATATTAAAATTTGAACATCTAATTTACACCTTTTGATGCAAAAAATAAAGGATAAACATACATTTGAACATCTGATTTACACCTCTTGATGCAAAAAATAAAGGGAAAACATACAAGTCTAAATAAAATTGTTGGATTTAACAAACATTATTTTTTTATTGGATTAAGAATAAAAAATTTATAGCAACAATGGATTACACCATACTGAATAGCAAAGAAAAAAGTGTTGAGTTATGGATATCTTGTCCCACAAAAGTAGATATTCAAATTTGAATATCTGATTTACACCTCTTGATGCAAAAAAAATTGTTGGATGTAACAAACATTATTATTTTTTTATTGGATTAAGAATCAGAAATTTATAGATTTACATCAACAATGGATTACACCATACTGAATAGCAACAACAAAAAGTGTTTAGTAACACCATACAAAAAAACTCACAGCAACAGAGAGCATAAGACTAGAACAGAAACAAAGACTAACAAATATTATAAATAAATGTGTTTCTTCATGAAGAAAAAATGTGATGTAGTATTTGTAGGAGCATTAGAAAATCTTAAAGTTCTATTTAGATATTCAATTCAACAACATTTTAAAAAATTTTAATGCAAACAAGCGATCTGCTTCTTCTACGTACAATATAAATTTCTGATAAACACTTTAATTTATAAAATATTATATATTGTTCAACTACGAGTATTTTCATTAATAAATATATAACAAAACTTTGAATAATAGATAGTAAGTATCAAAGAACAATCATTAAATACTATTTTAATTAATAAAATGAAAACAAAATAAAAATTGAAGCCAAATTTTACTTACTAAATATAGATATCAACATTTCAAAATATATATTAAGAAAGTAACATATAAATATAAGATTCATTACACTCCACTTTTTCAAAAATTAAAAAAATATGTATAAAAAAAATAAAACAAATCTGTTACAAATCATATATTTTTTTTTGAATCTTTATATTTTGATTTTTTTTCTCTTTTTGATTGTTATTACTCCAAAAAAAATTAAAAAAATAGTTCAATGACATATTATTTCATTCTCATTCTCAAACTCTGAACCCCACCTAGAAACCCAAAATCATTCTGGTCTGCACGCATCATCGACATTCTGGAACTTCTTGACCACAAGTCTACTTTCCAGTGACAAAGTAATTCAGGTTCAGCAGTATATAGGTCAACAACCTTACAAATAACTGTACGTGTTTCAAAAATTTCAGGAAAGTAGATGTGCCCATATCCAAAATGCCTTTCCTTCCATTGCTTTTTATTCTCTTCATACCTCTCCTTTTCAGAAGCTGCCATATCTTGATATAAATTTGGCAGATTTTCCATCCTCTGCCTTTCATTGTCACAATTTTCTTCATTTTCTGAATCAAACCCATATTCTTGTGGCCAGTCACTGTCTCCCAGGTCAAGTGAATTCCAATCAACTTCATCAATGTATGCGTTGGGATCAAGTTCTGGTATGTCACAAGGAGTGCCATTAACCTTTACAAAATACCTCATCTTGGCGAGATGAAAAGCCTCTTCTGCTGCTGAATCATTCCACTCCTCTATTTCTGGAAAGAGATTTCTGTATTTCTTTGCCTCACAAAATTTTTTCAATGAAAGGCTGACAAATTTCTTGCAAAACTCCTTTTCCCACGAAGGTACAGCTGGTATCCAGATAGCTACAACATCAAAACACTAGTTAGAAAATATATTATGCATATAAATATACTTTAAGCGTAACGCATATTTCAGAATATGGTCCATGCACACTCATACTGCATTAAAGGCAACCCATAACTTCTCCTGAGATTTACCAACAAAAAGATAAAGCAGACACTAAACGTCCTCAAATACTCAGAACCAAGTCAGCAATACCAAAATTGGAGTATGCCCCACAAAACATCCAGAAGAAAACCAAAAAAAATAAATAGAAGAAATGAACATTAAAAACAAGTAAAACTACAAAATCTAAATGATTGAAAAATACTCTAATGCTAAACTGAGAAATATCTATAAAAAAGCACAATGTACTCCTAACTCAACGAACAGTCAATGGAGGACTGTATTATTATTCATTCTAGAAAAACAACGCGTACAAATTGAAAGATTGGTTTTTAGTGTCTTCATTACTCATACAGCTGCAATTACAAGTAGAAGACTCCTTTTATTACAAACGGTTCTAAAAACAGGAAATATCCTAACTAGAACTGTTGCATATACATGCAGTTTAGCATGCAGCACAGGAAGCTGCGATCTTACAAAGAACTAAAGAAAGAACGTGTTCTAAACTACATCAATTCATGCAAGCAAGAAACAGAGTAGCATGCAAACTGAATGCATGGAGGACATAAACAAATAAACAAATAAATCTAGAGTAGCGCAGCATGCAAGCAGTAGTTGCTTGAGACAAAAAATCGATAGAAATGATCGAAGCATTTCGCTTTCTGTACCTGTCGTTTTCTGGGGACGAAAGACATTCAGAACCTCCTTGTTAGGAATATAAGATGGTGTCCATCGTGGACCGCCTTTCCATGATTGGTTTCTCCTCCGACCACCCATTTCTCCAACTCAAATAAAAAGCCAGGGAACTGATTCCTAAATGAAACAATATATAAATGAAACAATATATAATTGTGATCTGTAAAAAACCAAAAACATAAAATTCATTCAATCCTAAATTGATTATTCAATTAAGTTACTTGAACAAATAAATAATCAAAACTAACTAGGAATCTCTGTCCAAAACATCTAAAAACAACAAAATGGTCGTCTGTTATAATAGCTTGAAGAGAAAATCATTCAAAAATCGTTGCAAAGTGCTTTCCCAAAAGCTTGAAATGCTCCAAGAAACATAAATAAGATTACCATTGCCAAAATTTAGCTGTGAGAACTAAAACTATATATATCATTGTTTTTTAATGCTGTCAAAACACAGGCTGTCAGAAACACACATTAACCTGGTTAATTTAGGAATTGGTAGCATTGGACGATGGATAAACAATGGTGGAAGCAGTGCGGATTAGACTCCTAAATATTTCATAACGAATATATCATAACGCTTGTTGCCTTGCTTAGTAAATATCTAAAACGTTAGAAATAGAATCTTGAAAATTTCGCATCAATATATGCATTAAAGTTACACGCTAACTGGTTTGCTCTGAAAGGGATGCTGAGTTCTCACAGCCTATATTATAGTCATAAAGATCTTATGTAGAGGACTGTCTTTAGAGTGACGTACAGCCGCATTTAGTGTAGAAGCGCCTTATTATGCCTTCAACCGTTCCTAACAGCAGTTCATGCTGGTGTTGGCGGTTCGACGACTTTGATCAATGACTGGACCCCTCCGAAAAACGTGAAATTTGTTCCAAAAGTTTCATTCATACAGCATTAATGAGATGATGTTTTATTTTACAAAGCTAGGTGATTTGCTTTTCATGCACAAACAAAGTCACATTTAATATCAATATTTTATTTTAAACAAAAAAGTTGCTTTTGATTTTTTTCAACATTCATTCCTCTTGGGGTCATCTCAATGTCCAAAAATGCCATACTTTTTGTGAAAGCACCCAAATTCAAGTAAGTCCATTTTTGTCATGAAATGCCACTCATGACTTCACTATATTCCAAGCTCCAATGGATTGAAATCATCCTTCTGTAAAGTTATTTGTTATATTTTTCAAGATCAAAAATTTGCGTGGAAGTTGACCTTTCGAAGATTTGAAAGACACCATTGATATTCAAATATTTGAAAGAGTTACTTTTTTAATCTACCCAACACATATTTCGGTATCAGTTCAGACACAAGATCAAACTCCCTTTAGTGTTCGTACACCTTCTCAGCTTGAGAAACTGAAAATCTCCAAGCATGATTTTCAATCCTAACAAACTTGCCTATTTTGGTCACATTACTTAGGAATAAATCTTTTTTGCGTTGGCTTCCGTTTGAACCAGAAAAAAATATTTAAATTGGAAACTTCATCAAGGTTACTTGTCTTCATCAGTAAGACACGCCTCAACTCATTGCTTCATGATGTTGTAAGTTTTCCTGTTTACTCTGAATTATTATGTTAAGAGAAGTGGAGGAATTCCTTCCTATCCAGATTGGATTGGTTCCACCAGAATTTTTATAGAATCGTTTCTCTTCTTTATGGAGAGGAATTAGAGTCCGATGATATGGACGCAGTTCTTCCATGAATTTTCTCTCATGGAATGTTAGAGGTCTTACTGACCTCAAAAAATATATTGTCAGAGATACCTTAAAAAGTTGACTATATTGATATTCTGTGCCTCCAGGAAGTTAAAATCTCTAGTTTTTTTGTTGGCTTCAACTTGTCGGTCTATCTGGCCAGCTAGTTCTATGTACGGTACCACCCACGATGGGTGTGAAGGCACTGTACTCTTTTGTCTCCACGGTGGTTCTCCAGCATGGTTGAACATGGGTCTAATCCCACGCAGCGGCTTGTCTGGATCCTTCTCAACATTGATAATAATTCTTTCAGGGTCACTAATGTGTATGCCCCGAATGATGCTATGGAGCACTCGTTACTTTGGCAATGGATTGCTGACTCATTGCCGGTTGCCACCTAGATTTTATGTGAGGACTTCAATATGGTTGAGATGGCCTATGATAAAGATGGCATCTTGCCCTTCAGATGGGCAGCTGGCAAACGTGAGGTGTGGTTTTACATGCGCAGTAAATTGGGGCTTTTTGATCCCAATATTGGCCGCCGCCACTCTCATTCTCCCTGGCACACCTGGTGCAATTTGAGGGCTGATTCTGATAGAATTTTTAAGCACCTTGATTGTGCCATGATCTTGGCATAATCATTCTTCTCCTTCGCCAGCTCTTCCCTTTCGGTTAAGCTAATAATGGATGTGACGTTGTTCGATCACTTCCCCATTAGTTTCCGCATTGAATGGGAGACTAGACAGCCTTGTACGTGCAAGACTCAATTCTTCCTCAACACTTCTCTTCTTGCCCATAAGGCCACCCTGACCCACATTCATAGAATTTAGAACTTGGAATGTAGGCCAACTCATAACACTGGCTGGATTATGTGGTGGAATGATGCCATCACCCTTACCGCTCACTTCTTGTGCATTTATGGGTGCCAGCTAGCCATCTTTCACTGGCAGTCTTACGAGGAAACCACAGCTGATTTGCTCTCAGCCAACAAGGCCTTAGCAGCTAGCCCTTTTTCTCCAACTTTGCAAATTAAAGTTGTAGAATTACGGCACCAAAAGCAAGTTGCAGACAATTACACTGCTCGAGGCGCACAAATCAAGGCCCGCTTGCACTGGCTCAAAATTGGTGATCATGCCTCCAAGGAGTTTTTCTTGGCCTTGCATGCTAGGCACTCCTCTCCAGGCATTAAAAAGATTAAAGATGGTGTACAAGTCCTTTCGGAGTTGCTTGACATTCTGCAGGCCTTTGTGCATCATTACAAGCAAGTTTTCACTGCCCAAAAGAAATTTTGTGACTAGTTGCTTACGCTTGATGATCTAAAAGAGGCATTGCATTCCATGGAAGATAACAAAGCCCTTGGGCTTGATAGCTTTCCCTGTGAATTTTACAAAGCTCTTTGGGACTGTGTGGGTCCCGACTTGTTTCAGGTCTATTTAGAGGCTTTTCATTCCAATTCTTTAGGAGAGCTAATAAATAAAGGGAATATTAAATTCATACCTAAAGCAGGTGATCTTGAAGATATTTGTAATTGGCGGCCTATTACGCTCCTTAATGTCTCTTACAAAATCATTGCTAAAGCTCTTGCTTTAAAGATCCACCATCTTCTGCCCCTCATTGTGCGTTCGGAGCAGACTAGATTCATCAAATCTAGGTATATTCTGGATAATATCATTGCTATCTGGGAAGGTGTGGAGTGGGCCCGGTGCTCCAACTAGAAGTCTTTATTCATTAAGATTGATTTTTTCAAAGCCTATGATCGCATTAAATGGCCTTTCATTCTTGCCATGCTGCAAGCTTTGGGTTTTGGGCCCAATTTTATTTAGTCTGTCTGAATGCTCTTTGCGGATGCTTCAACTTGCATCACTATCAATGGTCGACGGTCCTCTACCTTTGGCCTTTTCTATTCCATTTGGCAGAGTTGCCCTTTGGCTCCCTCGCTGTATGTGCTTACCGCTGAAGGGTTTGGTTATCTGTTGGCTCATGCGGACTCATTGCAGCGCGTCAAAGGAATTTCATTGCCGAATTCCCATTTGTAATTGCTTAATGGTCACTTTGCGGATGATTCCTTTCTCACTCTCCTAGAGGAAGAGGAGACTATTCATGAGGTGCTCCAGTTCCTTAATGTGTTTTGTCTTGTGTTTGACCTCGCCATTCAATGGCACAAGATGCTCTGCTATCGGCAGTCTGTCCTGCCTTGCACTGCTTGGCTAGAAATGGATTGGGCCAGGTGAAATTTTTTTGATTTTTGGGCATTCCTTTTGCTTTCCAAGCTTCTCTTGTGGAGCTTTGGCAGGTTGTGCTTGCTCGGGTGGAGAAAAAGTTGACTTACTGGATCACCAAACCTCTTTCCTTGGCAGGAAAATTCTAGATTTTCTCTAAAGTTTTGGCCGCTACCCATGTTTATTATTCTTCTTGCTGGGTGCCTTCTAAAGCTACTTATAGCAAGCTTGAGAAATTGCTTCGTTATTTTATTTGGGCCTTCTTTGATACTCATCATGGCTTCCATCGTGTCGCCTGGGATTTCTGTTGTCTCCCCAGAGACTTTGGAGGCTTGGGTTTGCTCTCTACCCAAAGGTAGGGAATTGCTCTTTGTGTCAAGTAAGTGATTCGTGCTCTCATGGGTGACGAGGCTTGGAAAATTATCCTTCGCCACTGCATTCAATCTGGTTTCCCCGCCAACAGACCTTCCTGGAAAGGAATTGGCCTCCAAACCCTTGTTATTAAAGAGTCAGTCCAAATACTTGGTACGTTTGTTGCCAAAAGTATTTGGCGTGCCTGGGAATCTGTCAAACCCTGGCTCCGATGGTCTAGCTCCAGATTTCGGGATAGGTTCTCCCTGAACCATCACAATGTGTGGTGGTCACCCCTTTTTGCCAGAAATGATCAACCTTTGGCTAAAGTGCCTTGGCTTAAAGCTCTCAGATTTCATAAGAAGGGGATCCATACCCTCCATCAGCTTTTTCTCAGACCTGCCATGTGCCTCATGCATTGGGATGAGTTTCGTGCCTTATATAGTTTTCATAAGCAGGACCGTGCTACTTTTGAGGGTCTGGTGAGTGCTATCCCAGATGAGATGCTTCACAAAATTGGTATTTGTGGGACCAAACCATGGTGGAAAGACTGGAAATGGTACCCAGATACTCCTTTGAAAAATTACAAGCCTCAGCTTGGCTACAGGTGCCTTTCGCCTCATTTTCCTATGATCCAGAGTCTGAATCAGAGGTGGTTTCTCCAATCTCCGGCTCTTGTCTGGCATAAACGATTTTCCAACACTTGGTCTGCAAGTGTCGAGCTGAAGTTAGCCCATTTTTCCCGGTGTATTCTTTTCCAGGGCTTGCCGGTGGGCTATCGGCTTGTTCATTTAGGGGTTCCGGACCCTCGGTGCCCGTTCTATGGGCAGTGTGAGACTTTTAAGCATCTCTTTTGGTTTTTCCCTTGGGCCCAGCAGTACTGGACCTGGATACATGATTTTTTTCGGCCATTTCAGTCAGAGCCATTCTCTTGGCACATGATTCTGCTGGGGGATTCGCCCAGATTTCCAGCAAAATATACCCAGCTTTGACACACTTTCAGGGTGGAAATCCTTTTTACTATTTGGAAGGATAAAAATTCTTGCATATTTGCTCATTCTCAAATGGATTGTCAAATCTCTATGTATTATAAAGCTATTATTTGCTCTATTGTATTATTTCAGATATAGATGCAAGCCAATAAAGTGGTGCTTGATGTTGCTCACCTCCAAGTTCTCCTAGACCATTGGGGCAATGCCCCATGCACTGTGGCCCGGGTCCCCAACTCGCCCTCTGCCTCCCGCCACTGGTCGCCCTCTCAGGACCAGTGGTGGAGTGACTCCGCTCGCCCCCGCTCTCAGCCTCCGCCTCGGCAGGACTCCCGCTCCCCTCAACGTGCCCGCTCTCCTTCACCGTGGGTTGGCCAGGGGTGGCTATCTGGTGGGCCATCGGGGAGTGGTGGTGGTTCACCCTCTGATGTTGTTCTTGCTCCTGGTTCTGCCTCTGGTTCTGGTTGGCCAGATACAAGTAAAGTCTTTCTGCGGTTGGCCCTTGCAATCTCAACCCGACGTGAGGAAGAAGATAAAGAAAAAGATGATGATGGTTGGGCTCCTCCTGATGTCAATCTTGACCTAACTAATGTATGGGGGAAGAAGGATGACAGAGACCCTCCTCGCTCTACTGACACTGCCTTGGCCATTTGATGGTCTTTTAATATTTGTCATTTTGGACTCCTGGGCTCTGCCCATGTGACCTTTTGGGTGTGCTTTCTTACCACCCAAACTTTTTTTGTGAATATGTATTTAATCTCCTTTTTCAACATAGATTAACGGCTTATTCATCAAAAAAAAAAAAGTTATAGTTTAAAGAGCTTATATTAGATGAAAGAGAGAGACAAGTCTTTTTGTGACAACTGTGTTAAGTGTTGTTAACAGATGTTTAGGAAGTGTGATTAAATAAATTTTGTGTTTCTAACATTTTATCATTAATTTTATTTCATCACAGAATAATTAGATGATGTGTTTCTTATAGCACAAAGCAAATAGGTGTATTAGCTATTCATGCACAAACAAAGAACATTTAATATCAATATTTTATTTTACTCTCTTTTTTATTTGAGTTTGACATTTTGATTTTTTTCATCACATTCATTCTCAACTTGGTGTATAAACTCATTGAAAACAAAAAATGCTTCATACTTGTTATGTAGAAAGTGGACCCATATCATTCAAGTAATGTCATCAATGAATGTCATGAAATATTGATATTTCCTAATGGAAACTATCTTCATTGGTCCACAAAAACCAAAATGAACTAACTCCAACTTTTTTGGAAACTCTTTAGGTTTTCCCAACTTTTTTGTCCACGTTGTTTCCTATAACAAAAGTTTCATATGCACATTTCTTTATATTTATGGGTGGAATGTCATATGCTATATTCTATTAATCAAACTTTTCCTTCAATGTCTTGAGGTTGATATGGCCAACTCTTTCATGCTACATAACACTTGAAGATAAGGATTTGGAGGAGGTTTTCCTTAAATAAAATAATAACTCTTTCATATATCCATCATATACCTATTTTTCTAAACTATCAAACACTTTATAAGTTCCTTGTTAAAAAATAGCCATCATACTTTTGTTGACTAAGATCAGATTTTCTTTAGTCCTAGAACAAGCAAAACACTCTCAATATATGTTTTACCTTGGGTTAGAGCATTGAGAGTATTGAGCTACCAAATCCTTCAACATGCATTTTTGAATCATCCCCCAATGTAATAGTGTCTATTTATTTGTTATATTTCTCAAGATTTAAATAAATTACCAACTTGTGATGAGTTGCACCTCAATCGATGATCTAGACATCATTGTTTTACATATTTGAAAGAGTTTTTTGAAAAGGTCAGTGACTTTCATCATCATCTTCAATATACAATTCAACCATCATACTTCCTTGTTTACTTGTGTTCATACATTTCTTCTTCTTGAATTATTTTCACTCAAAATGACCAAGATGATTTCAATAATAACAAAACTTTCCTTTTATTTTCTCATCATTACTTATGTAATAGAATGCATTTTTTATTGGGCCTTCTTATCTTTGAACTTGGAGGTAAAAATATTTAAATTGGATCAACTTCATCATGTTTACTAATGTTGCAATAGTAGACACTTCTAAGGATTGAATTTCAATGTTGTCAAGTTTTCACTGAATGTGAGTGTAGTCTTGAAATTATCAAAGGACTTTGGTAAACTATTAAGAGTTGTGGAGATGATATCTTTATCAATGATAGTCTCATATAAAATAATGAGACTATTTAAAATACCCTTTTATCTTTAAAATATTCTTAGTTATTGATTTTTTTCTTACTTATATTTTATACTTGAGTTTGAATTTCAAAAATTATTGATATAATTTCCTAATGGGAACTATCTTTATTAGTCCACAAACAACTATTTCCATCTTTTAGGAAACTCTCTATGCCTTCCCAATTCTTTTTCTATGTTGTTTCTCATAACATGGATTTCATAGACATACTTCTTTTTATAATTGTGAGTGGAATACCATATAATATATTATCTAAATTAATTATTTCATTTAATGTCTTGAGGTTGATATGGTCAAGACTTTCATCCTACAACTACTTTTTTGAGTTAACATTTGAAGATTAGGCTTTACAGGAATTAGTACTTAAATAAGATAGTTACCCATTCATATATCCACCATATACCTTTTTTTCCTTATTATTAAATAACTTATAAATCCCTTCTTAAAAAATGACTTCATGTTTTTGCTGACAAAGAAAAGAATTTTTCTTTAGTCCTAGAATCAGTAGAACATTCTCAACATATGCTTTACCTTAGGTTAGAAGTTTAGATGATCTCTACCAAATATTTCAACATGTAATTGTGAACCGTCTCCCAATACATAATAGGATCTCTTTATTTCTTTTTGACATTTCTCAAGATGATAATAAATTACTATTCACGTGATGAGTAGCACTTGAATCGGTGATTTATACATCATTTTTTTTTATATATTTATAAGCATTTTCTAACAATGGTCTATGAATTTCATTATCATCTTTAATATCAAATTCAACTAGCATACTTCATTGTTTAATTTTTTCATAACTTTCTTCTTCTTGAAGCATTTGCACTCAAAATGACCAAGATGATCATAATAATAGAAAACCTTTACTTTTATTTTCTCATCATTATTTGCAATATTATTTCTTTTTTATTGCACGTTCTCATCTTTGAACTTTGAAGAAAAACATTTATTGGTTTAGCTTCATCATCTCTAGTGAAAATTTCTTCGTGTTGCAATAAAAAGTCTGCAAAGCATTGAATTTCAAGGTTGCCATTTTTTCATGCAATATGAATGTAGCTTTTAAAATATCAAAGGATTTTGGTAAAATATTAATAGTTGTGGAGATGAGATATTTATCAATTAGAGCCTCACCTAAAGTGATAAGACTATTTAAATATCCTTTTATCCTTAAAATATTATTAGTTACTAATTTGTACACATTCTTAGATTGTATAATTGAGTTTGAAGTATTTGTGCTCTAACAACGTCCATATGCTCGAACATTATGGTGATAGCATCCATTTTTTCCTCTAGTATGGTTATATTTTATACGTTGTTTTTATCAATGTACCATTGACAAGCATGTTTATCAAGGCCATGCTTGGTGTGATTTCTTGTCAAATTATTCTTGAAGAAAAAAAACCTATTAGTATGCTTGGTGTTGAGTGGGACCTAAGACCTAAATCTAGGACACTAAACTTCCAAGGAAATATAAATAATGTTTGTAGTTGTTTAATACAAGTTTCCCTTTTGAAAAAAAGCATTAATTAGGATTTAAAATGCATAATTGGGAAATTATAGGCTTAATTAAGTCCAATTAAATTAAGGGATCCAAAGATAGAATGAAAATGTAAAGGAGTATATTTTTCTACACTAAATTTAGCCCCCACTTTAGTGAGAGGATGAGCCCTACACTCAAACTCACACTAAAGTAGACAAATAAGCATCAAGATGGGTCCAAGTGTACAAATATTAGTGAGATAGGTTGTGCAAGCCCCCAGGATCAAGATACCTTGGAAAACCAACATAAATACAAAGGAACACACATATATGAATGATATACATTAGCAAGACAAGATACACAAGCATACAATGCCAAAATTGATGCAAAAGGAAAAAGGGTGGATCAGGCCTCGATTGTTTTTCCACTAGGTATGGATCAAGCCTTAGTTGTTTGTCCAAAAAAAAGTTCACAAGTGGAAACCCGTTGTCCATTACACAAAAAAAATACACTCACATGGGCTAGTGGAATCTATTGTCAACTAGGTGAACCCCAAAAAGGTAAGAGACACACACTAGGTTGGTATGTACTCACAAAAAGGTGGTTGATGGGAAAGTCATGCCAAGTCTATAAGCTCCCATACATCAACCATACCAGAAATTATACCTCCCGGTAACTTTGATAAGGTGCCACGGAAATGGTCACAAGGCTAGAAAGCTTCATTGTACTAGGCACACATTAAAAACAAAAAGTCTCCACTGGAAAGAAAGTTTTGTTATGCTTGGTGGCCATGAAAAAGTTGTAAATGAAATAGGATAGGATATTCAAAGGTATTTTACTTAGTTCATGAAAGGTTTCACCCTAAGGAACATCATGCTTAATGTCACCAAGAGAGGACTAGTTGAGGATAGAAGATTCACAACTTAGGGAATGGAAGCAATAGCATTACCATTAAGAGGAATGTCCTATGCCAAGAAAGGCCACACTCTTGAGGAAAATCAAACCTAATGTTGCCACCAAGAAGAAAAATCACACGAATTAAGAAGAACACACTTTGAAGCAAACAATGAGTGGGGACACGTATGCCCCCACTTTAAGGAATTTTCTAAATACCATGTTGTGAGAAATTACTTTAAAATAGAACATAGTAGATTCCAATACATGAGAACTTTATTCAAAAAGTCTTATGTAAAACATATGTTTTTCGAGATAGAGCTACATCTTGAAAGGAGGGCAACTATCCCTCATATACAAGCCTAAGATAACAAATAAGAGATCCATGGATATGGGGTTAGCATATGTATTTGCTACAGTGATATAATCAAGCTCAAAATTTTCATCATTTTCCAAATGACTCATGGAACAACAATCATAAAGCAAAAATGAAAAATACAGAGAGAAGAAAAAGAAAATATTTTGGGTCAACATGGATGAGACCTAAATTTGTTGACACCTTGCATCATCCTCAAAAGGAAAATACAAGACAAGAGAAAAATAAAGGTTTACAACATATAGAAAAATGAAGATACAAATATTATAATGTCATGATAGGTTCACTTCCTTTGTATCCTTTCACCAATGGAGTGACAAGGGTCATCCAAAGTAGGTGCACAAACATATAAATACATGCCAAGCAGCACTATATAGGGGATCACATTACACACACACAATCACAAAGAACATGAAAAGAGAATAAAGAAAATACTAGTATGTCACATGGGAGTCAATGTATAGCATGTCATCTACATCCAAATCTTGTTCATCATATACAAAAGGTAGACAACTAGCCAAAGGGACAACCCCAATTGTTATACTAGGAGCTTCACTAGGTTCAACACATGGTGAGTCACTCTTTATAGTCCATAATCATCATAGTTGTTATCATCTAAACTCATGGAAGAGGAAAATGATAAATTGAGCTCATTATCCACTTCCTCATCAATCTTAGCCATCTAATCAAAGTTAATCATAATAGGAGGCGTAATTGACAATGTCTATAGAGGTTTCATGTTGTTGTTGTGGAAAAGGTGGAGAATCATCATGCTTTGTTTGAGATAAATTTTGATCTTATTTTTTGTTTTATTCTTTTCTTTTAACTTATGAGCAATAGCACAATGTCTATTCCTATGCTCTTTAGCATTTATGTTTCTTCTTGCATGATTTTCAAGTTGTGATTGTGTAATCTAGTGGGTTTATCAACCATTGGTTTCTTTTCTTCCCGCAAGGGAGGAATGGAAGGAACCATGGAAGGTTGTTCAACCACTTTCTGTTTAGCTATATAAACTTGTTTCATCTTAGGAGGCACAATGGGACTTATATGGAGTTCTCTTGGTATTTTATAGGAAATAGACAAAGGATTTTTCATGGGTTGGTCTTGGTTACTTGGAAGGGCTTTTGGTTCAATCATGGTTTCATCAATGATAGGAAGCTCAATTATGGATTGAGGCATGTTACTAAGGGATAATTATGCTATGTAATTCTTCTTGAACTTTTGATAAGATTTTAAAAAGAAGTCCTCATGAGACTTAAGAGGTTCCATATGTTGAGGCCAAAATAAATCCATTGATAAATTCTCATGAGAAGACACATGATTAAAGCCACTATGATACACAGTAAATATGTAATTTCTAAATGTAAAATTTAAGCATTTATGCACTACCGATGGGATGACATCCATGGAGTGTAGTCATTGATAACCAAGATTCACACGGAATTGGTCCAACAACGAGATGATAGAGAATGAGACATTTAATTGTTTTTGTCCAATTTTAAAGGAAGAGTGATCGAGCCTATTGTAGGGAAAGAAAAACCATTATTTATTTTTATCCTTCCATTATTTATTTTTATCCTTGCTTTTGATTATTCATAAGAATCTTGATAAAGTTCATTCACAAATAAGAATTCATCGATGATCACATCCTCTACACATAGGATCAATTAATATCCCATTATAGTCTTGTCATTGATTCTTCCAGCAATGTAAAGAGGACCATCGGGTGCATGTTTGAATATGTCATTTTGTGAGAAAGCAATGTCAAGATACATTTTGGTTTGGCCTTTATGAGGTTGAATGTTAATGAAGTTCACTATAGAATCATATTTGTTATTAAGATCACTCATGTTATCATCATTCATGTCAACATTCATCATATCATTCTTGGCATCATTAGCTTTCATAAAAGAAATGTTATGATTTGGCATGGGATTAGTAAATATTTGCAAATTTTGGTTGGGTGGGGCAACAAACTTATTTCCTTGATCATTAACACCACAAATCTGATGTGATTAGAATAAATGAGGTCTTGCACAATATGTTTAAGACACTTACAATGTTTCATAATGTGTCCATTTTGTCAATGATAATAGCAAAAGGGATTTGAGTTAAAGTTTGGAGGTAAGGGCTTAGTGATATGAATGGCTCTAATGGAAGGTAAGGTAACTAAGTTCTTACTCATAAGCTGCAACACATGATGGAATGGAGGGTATTAAGTAACAAGGTAAACTATCTACTCCTTTCCCAAGATTGATATGGATTTGTTGTTTTTATGGCAGCCACTTGAGAGTCAACATGTTGAAGTTTGTTTGGGGTGGATTTATTTGTAAAAAGCTCTTATTTTATTTCTTGACATTTGGATAGAAATTATTATGGGGAACAAATTAATATTTCTCAAGATTGTTAGAAGGAGTTTTTGTTGCACGATGACTAGCCAAATTCTAATATTCACAAAGGGTTGTGCACAAATATGTAAAGGAGGGAAATTTCGTCATCCCAAGCTTGTCTTTAATTTTATTTTTCAAAATTTCAATGATCATTCTTTGAATATCAGCATTAAGAATCTTAATGTTAATTTGTGAGTGAAGAAATTGGTTTCATGCTATGAAATCAATGATCTTTTCATCATCATGTTGTTTACATTTCATTAAATCGCCTAAGGTCATCTTGGGACCAATGTGCACTTGGAAATGGTTAAGAAATGTATTAATAAGCTCATTGAATTAACCGATTAAGTTATTTGATAAAGAGAAAGACCATTCCAAGGTTGTATCTTTCAAAAACCTACAGAAAATCTTAGCCAATAGCTTTTCTTCAAAAATGAAGCCACTACATAAGGTTGTGTATGCAGAGACATGGTTACTAGGACCTCCTTTACCAACATATTTCTCAAATCTAGGAATCTCTATGTCTTGTGGCATTTGTGCTCTCAATATCTCCAAGGATACGATAGGATGTCAAACAAACCCAAAGATAGGATGAGACTCCTAACCACCCAAGAGGATAGCGAAAGGTGTCAAGGACCATTTCCTTGACACCTAAGTAAAAGACACCTAAGCACAAACACCTAAGTAGGCTTAAGCCAAGTGTAAATGTATGTGTACACCAACACCCCCCCTTAAGCATAACTTAGGTGGGCACGGCCAAACAAGAACAAGAAAGTTTCTCACAAATAGAGAAAAGGAGAAAACCTCATGGGAACAAAACTCCTCTCCAAACAAGAAACAACAAAAAAAGAATGTACAAGTGAAAGAAGAAGAAATATAGGAGGAGGAATCAAGACCCCCCAAGAACTACTTCTATCACAAAATTACAAGAGATATTCCCCCCATATGAGAGAAAGAGAGAGACTAGAGAGGCCCCCCATAAGATGATTGATCTTGCAGTCCTGAGTGATGCTTGATGAAGAACACCAAAAAGAGTCCATGAACATTTAACCACATTTCTCACCTTAGGAAGAAGGAGAATCATTGAAGTGTGCAAGTAATCTTACCATTCCTAATAAGAACATGCAGAAAGAAGTATAGAGGTCTCTAAATTGTGCATAAGATCCAAAGACGTAGATGATGTGCATAATGTCTTCGTAGAATGATCAATGATCTCCAAGCCAAAGCTAATGTGTGATGAAGATTTAGGAATAGGGACTATAGGGATCATAGATGTATGATGATAATTGGAACCATAGGAATCTGATATTGTCACTAGAGAAGATAAAGTAGGCAAGGCATGAGCAAGAATATTTGAAGACGATGTTGATGCAACTTCATCAAAGATGACATCGAAAAGAAGATGAATGCCCTCAATAATGTCATCCAAATCAACAAGATGGGATTCTATGAAAATACATGAAATGTTAGGTAGATATACATCCAAATGTGGTGAATCTAGAAAGACAATAATAGTGGGTTGTTTTGCAATCTTACAAAATAGTGAAAAGATAGTGTGAGAGAAATGAGGACAAAATTCATCCCCATGTTGAGTGCTCCCAAAATATGTACACTTGATTATGCAACATGTAGACATGGTCTAAATGTGCAAAAGATCAAATACAAAAAGTCCCCTTGATGAGTTTTTAGCCCCCCTTGTTTGGCACTTTATAGTTTGAGTGCATGAACAAAAAGTGAAAAAACGGCTTGTAAAAAGGCACTTAGGAGGCAAAATACAGTCACTGAAGACTAATTTGACACAAAATTTAGGTGTTGGGGGCTAAAAAAAATTAACTCAAGTCATACATGTGACCGGTTGCAACACAAAGAAAAAATAATCTCGGCCTTATAAAGTTTTTAAACAAAGCAAAGATGGTACCAATGACTTTGCAATGGTCGGCATTGAAAATAGTCTTTAATACATCAAAATTGTAATGAGCAACTCAGCGGCCACTGAAGATAACCTCCAAGGTACCTTCAATGACGCCAAGAAACAATATAATGTGAAGACCAAATATCTAACACAACGACCAAATATGAAACAGTTGATTAAATTCTTTGACCGGTACAATGTGAAGACCCCTGATGCAGTTGACTCATACCATGCACAACCGATTCTCCTAGAGCACCTTTTCCTGCAGGGTGAGGCAGGTTGCGTGTTGATGAAATAGGAATGGAGAACTCTTGGAGCCTGACTTGTTGCTGCCGTCGTCGTGGCTTACTTCCCCACCTCCCAGCATGCGTTTATCAGCCGCATTTACCTCCAAATCGGCTGTATGTCCATGTGGCAAGTCTCCCAAAGCACGAGAGTTGGTCAAAACAAAAAAATGCCGCCTCTATTTCAAAATCACAGCCAACAAAAAAAGCCTCTAAGATTGGGTTGTTCGAGGGATTAAAAATGGTGCCTCCAAAGGATTTACAAGTGCTTCTCTCCCTTATGCAAATATGCCTATACGGCTTGCACAGTGAAGAAAAAATAGTCAACAATTTATGAACAAATTGTGACCTGCAAAGGGATCAGAAATTGTAGTCTTCTTATTCATATGCCAGAGATCACGAGCTGCCTCTGTGCAAAGATATCTCAGGCTCAAAAAACGAAGACACGGCTATGTCGTTCTTACGCCAGAGATCATGAGTTGGATGCGTGCAGATCTTGCCCAACCTTATAGGCTGTCGTGGGAGGTGAGGCTGCTATGTGCAGCCTTCTCAAGCCAAGAATTAAGATTTTAATGCAAATGGGTAGATGAGTAGAGGGTTGAAAAGCCCTCTGCTAAAAAAATTCTCAATTTTTTATAACTTTTCTGCACAAAAAAGATTAGTACAATCTTCTAAAATATCGAGAATTGAACCTTGAAATTGCTAAGTGTTCAATTTTTCTCAAAACAAGAAGCTTTTCACTTGCATGGCTCTGATACCATGAATGAATGTTAGCCAATATTTGCAATTGAAAAACAAACTTCTACAAAGCATGAGCACACAAAGCCAAATTGATATTCAAGAGATAAAAAAAAGAGTGCAATGAGCCTTGCTTATAAAAGGCAAGGAGAAGGAAACCAAGATCCACCAAAGGTGGATAGGATAGGAGGTCAAACACAAAGATAGGGTGAGACTCCTAACCACCCAAGAAGATAGCAAAAGGTGTCAAGGACCATTTCCTTGACACCTAAGCACAAATACCTAAGTAGGCTTAAGCCAAGCGTACATGTATGTGTACACCAACACTACATAACATGTATGAAGCATTTTATGTTTTCAATGAGTTTATACACCAAGTTGAGAATGACTGTGATGAAAAAAATTTAAATACCAAACTCAAATAAGAGAGAGAGAGTAATATAAAATATTGATGTTAAATGTTCTATATTTATGCATAAGTAGCTAATAATCCTATTTTCTATAAGAAACCTCATGGTTCTGTGATGAAACTAGCATACATATATTAAATATTAGTATATATAAAATACACCGATAGTTATTATTCTCTAATTTTTTTTTTGTTTCATCAAATCTCTTTGATTGATTTTTTGTTTTGATATTATCAAATCTATTGTAGTTGCACATGACTTCCACCTGCCTATCATTTTAAATCCAGCTTCAAAAACTTTGCATAGATTGTTAGATGCCACTGTAGACGCCTCTCGACCTAACAAGAATATTTATTAAAAAAAATATCATTCACAATTATGTTTGAAAAAAAAATCCTCAAATCTCAAATCCAAGAAGACCAATAGTTTCTAACCAACAAATTTTTCAAAACTCTCCACTTACTCAAAAGGAAAAAAGTATGATAAGCTATGATTAAACTAAGCAGAATATAGACAAAAATCTAAATAGAGCAGAATACATTAATTTCTTACCCACCCTCTCAAATCTCAAATTTAGAAGGCCAATAGTTTCTAACCAACAAAAAGTATGCTAAGCTATGCTTGAACTAAGCAAGCACATGGGTAGATGTGAAGAGTATAGGCAAAAATCAAAATAGAGCAAGTGCTTGTTATTCATTGCTTTGTGTATCAGGATAACCTCTTTGATATGTGAGAATTATTAAAAAATAAGCAAAACAAGAGAAAAACGACTTCAACAACAAATGGGAGTTCCTAGATTCAGACTCTTGATAACTAGTTCAGGAAATGTGATTCAACTCCTAATTGTTTGAAAAAATGTTTAAGATGCACATTTCCTAAATAGACTAAGGAGGTATTGAAAAATGAACCCACCTATGGACCAACTGAACCATTCACCAAAAAGATCAGTTTAACAGTCCTAAATTACTCCTACTAATCCACTAACTGATCTATAAATTTAACAAAAATTAAAGGTGGTTTTCTTTTTCTTATTTTATGAAGAGTTTAAACTTCCAATCTCAGCCATATTAAGGCCATATGTAGGAGATTGTGTTCAGATTTTCAAAAATGTAATTAGAAACTTATTTTCTAAGTATATGTCCCGGGGCTTAAATGATCTATTCTTTTTGAGGAATAAGCAGAATAGATTTGCATTTTCAATTAAAAATGTTTTAAACATATTTAACCTATTTTTGGATGGGCTCTTGGATGTTTGATCTAAAAATTGATTTACTCATAAAATCTTAATGTTGTTTTTAAAGCCTCTTATGTTAATGTTAACCTAAACAATCGCCCTCCCCCGTTTAAACTCTTCCATACTTTAGAATGAGCCATTGATGCTCTCTTTAAGTTAGATATTTAAAGTATTGTCTTAGAAACTTTGGAAATTGAAAGGAAAAATCATCACATTCAGAAAGAGGCGTGCTTTTCAAAGTATCGAAATAATAGCAGACATTTGAAATAGATTTAAAAGTCATCGCATTTAATGCATTCTACAAGGGCCTTGCTTGTTCAGAGCATCGAAATAACTACGGAATCTTTTCAAACTTTTCCATACACATATATTTTCTAGCCACACAATGCAGTTGAGAAGATGATGCTTAAAAGCACAGGCTGGCACAACTACTTGAAAGATTGTAATATTACAGTTACAAAGATGGGGGGAGCATAATTTAGAAAAGAATTACAGATATTCAAGTAAAATTCATCACAGAGGTCCAGGAAAAGTGCCAAATTCCCTTTGCTCATTCCATCTTACTATCTGCATGATTATAACCAAGAAAGCTCAGAAGTGGGGAAAACATAACAACTCTAAAAATGAAAACAACCTTAGACATGTAAGCCAATACTGCAATACAGTAATAAGATTTCTTTTTTAAATGAAAATATTTCTGGACAATTACATACCCATTCAGTAGGACATAAAGATCGATAATATCTAGCAAACTTGTTGCATTCACTGGAACCCTCTCCCTTAGCTTGAATGCAGCCCTTGAAATATGGAATATAGAGAAAACATTTGCTCCGGAAAAATGTACTAGGGAAAGAATTCATCAAATGAGAGCAGAAATAAAAAACATCATACCTGTGATATTCAATATAACGAGTGAAGCAGTGCCTTGTCTGGTTGGTCGTGGGAAAACGAAAGTCTGCTGGTGCTATCTTAAAAATGTCTTCAATCTGATTTGCAGAGTCAAATAATATAAAAATCTTCATAAGATTTTCTGAAATCTACCACTTTATACCTACGCAATAAGCCGTTACAAATGCTATTGGTCGTGGGAAAACGAAAGTCTGCTGTCTTAAAAATGTCTTCAATCTGATTTGCAATATAACAATCTTCATTAGATTTTCTGAAATCTACCACTTTATACCTAAGAAATAAGCCGTTACAAATGCTATTATTGGCTTTAGCGGTGCCTTTCAGCGGAGGTAGTGGTCTGACAAAATAAATTTTATTATTAAATTTTCTGCCTCATTCTTCAAATTTTCTATTATTGCTTATTTGCTGTGTGCATTAAATAAATTTTATAGTAAATTTTATAGTAGATTTTTTGTTTAGACAGATTGTTCTCTATTTCATCTAATATAATAAATATCTTTAAAATATATATAGAGCAGATCTACTCAATGCTCTCCAATTTCGACATGCAACATAAAGCGTGTAAATTTTAATACATATATTGACGTGGAAATTTTCAAGATTCTATTTGTAACGTTTTAGATATTTACTAAGCAATGCAACAAGCGTATGATATCCCCACTGCTTCAACCAGTGTTTATCCATCATCCAATGCTACCAATTCCTAAATTTACCATGTCAATGTGCGTCTCTGACAGGTAAATTTAGCAAACTAATCTGTCTTTTGACAGCTCTGAATTGACGCAGAAAAAAGTAGCGATATATATAGTTTTTGTTCTGACAACTAAATTTAGCAAATTAGCGATGGTAATCTTATTTATGTTTTTGGAACGTTTTGAAATTTCAAGCTGTTGGAGAAGGCACTTTGCAATGGCTTTTGAATGATTTTCTGTTCAAACTATTATAATAGACGACCATTTTGTTGTTTTTAGGTGTTTTGGACTGAAATTCCGACAGTTTGGATTATATATTTGTTCATGTAAGTAACTTATGATTTTTGCTTTTTATTTGAGTTGGAGAAATGGGTGATCAGAGGAGAAAACAATCATGGAAAGGTGGTCCGTCTTCTATTCCTAACAAGGAGGTTATGAATGTCTTTCGTCCCCAGAAAACGACAGGTACAGAAAGTGAAATGCATTTAGATTTGAAGTTTTACTGGTTTTTATTGTTCATTTCTTCGGTCTTTTTTCTGGATGTTATATGCCGCATACTCCAATTTTGGTATTGTTGACTTGGTTCAGAGTATTTGGGGACGTTTAGTATCTGCTTTCTTTTTCTTGGTAGATCTCAGGGGAAGTTAAGCTTAAAGTCTATCTATATGGGTTGCCTTTAATGCAGTATGTGTTGATAACTGATGCTAGAGTTTCAGTTGAACATTCAGTTCTACCGCCGCTGAAAGTCTTGCATAGATTTACTTTGTTAGTTTCCTTTAGATTGCATTCATTTTGGCTTTTGTCCCATGGTGATTTCTTTGTTTAGAACAGTCTTAGTCAGTTAGTTTTCAGCTTTGATAACAGTTAATAAGCTTGGATAGATCTTCAGTCTTTTTAATTTCTGCGAGCTATGTATTAGTTGAGTTCATCTCTTATAAAAACAAGAATAAAGAGACAATTATTCAGGCTGTAAAAATACAGAACTGCGTTAGAGTATGCTCTGTTTTTCTAAGTAAATTGTTTTGCTTTCATTTTCTGCTGTTATCTTTCATAACGTGTCGGATCACGAATAAGGCATTGTTTTAGATTCTACAGTATGGAGTGTGCTTACAAACGACGACGATTTTGATGACGGCCGTCAAGAATGGACGACGCCGGATTACAGGCAGACAGGAGAGCCGCCTTTGAAGAAAACGAAAACCGCAGCGGCAACGGCTTTCGATGCCTTGGAGCCGTCAACAGCGGGCGGAGGGGCGTCAACGAACTCGGAGACGACGGGGCAGGGCGCGAGCTCGGGAACGCCTCCCCCGCCAGAGGCTTCGGGCGCCTCTTCTGGTGGTGGCGGGAAGAGCAACAGCAATGGCAGGCCGAGCTTCGGGAAAATGTTCTTCAAGACAAAGTTGTGCTGCAAGTTCAGGGCGGGCATGTGCCCTTATCTCAACAACTGCAACTTTGCCCACGGGATGGAGGAGCTGCGCAAGCCGCCCCCAAACTGGCAAGAAATCGTTGCCCAGCAGGAGGAGCCGGACTGCCCGTCTGCCACCGTTGTTCTTGGCGGCGGCGGCGGTGACGGAGCCGGTGGTGGCTCTTCGTCGCACAGGTTTCACAAGACGAGGTTCTGTAAGAAGTATTATACGGAAGATTGTTGCCCATATGGAGACAACTGTAATTTTCTTCATGATGATCAGGGGAGGTCCAGAGAGAGCTTGGCCATCAGCCTGGGGCCCACCAGCAGCGATGGCGCTGGGAATGGAGGAAATATCAATGGTGGAAGTGCAAATGAGGTGTTTGAGAGGCCCATGTATTGGAAGACCAGGATTTGCAACAAATGGGAGACTACTGGGCATTGCCCCTTTGGCGGCAAGTGCCATTTTGCTCACGGTGATGGAGGTACGAGTGGGTTTAGTTGGATTTTGTGATTGGAATTGGAATGCATTTGCAGAATGTTGAAGACTTAGGATTCAGGGATTTTTGCTACGTATTTTATATTCTTTTATTTTGTGATTTTTAATAAATGTGATGTCTCAGAGTTTTGTGTTTTTGCTTCCTATTTCATGTTCAGATATAAATAAATAAATAACAGAACAGAATAATAAAGCAAATGGTTTAACAATCAAATCCATCATTTTTTGAGTATGAAATGCATTAGCAAAAATCTTTCAGATTAGAAGATACCACGTCTTTTTTTCATCAAATTTTTATATATAAAATGTTCAATTTATCAGTCTCTCATCTACTAAGCTTCGGTGACACCTAATTGAAAATTTGATAGGAAGGAAACTCTCCATGATTTAGAATGTTTGCTAGAAAATAAATCACAGTTTTTAACCCCTCTTGTGTTTTATGTTCGTACCTATCATGATACCAATAAAAAATGATTTGACTAGAAAATAAATCACATTTTTGAACCCCTCTTGTGGTTTATGTTCGTACCTACCATGATGCCAATAAAAATGATTTGATCTGATATGATATTATTTTCCAACACGAGAACACACACAGTCTATAGGACTCCCAAGAGCATTTTCAACCACATGCAATCTATAGTATCCTAACCACAATGTAGTTTACATGCGTGAAAGTACGTAAGTGCAAGAGTGTACCCAACGACAACTTCAAGCATATGGTCAGTTTGAAGTTGTTCCTCCTTTTTGAATGTGAATTGTTCTATTATTAGTTATGGTTAGGAATTTCCTTAAAAAAGGGTAGGCATAGGAATAAAATTGATTTATTCATCGACAGGTCTTCTTTAAAAATTGTCTCTAGCTATTGCAAGCAAAATTAGAAGCCTCTAATGCTTCCATTTCCATATTTTTACTTTACTTGGAAAGGGGGTTAATAATGTCTCGTCAAGAAATTTTTAGTGGCTATTTTTGATATTTCTATCCCCTAGATTTGATTTTCTTTAATTTCTTTAGAAGTGTCCAGTTTTCCCATATTTGATAATTTTCCATGAGTCTGAAACAATAGTGCATCAAATTAGAAATTCAAATTCTTTAAGATAGACACATATTATGGTACTGTGTATAACAAATTTGGGCCCTAAATACCCTAGTATACCAAGGGCATTTTTTTATTTTATGTGCTCCCTCCATTTCAACATCTTTGATTAAAATTTATATATTGATAGGAAATTGGGATGTTGAATCACCATACAAGTTATCTATTAATAGGAAAATTTAGTCATTTAATTGCAAAAGGAATGGTACATGAAAAAGATATTGCCATCCACTCTAAAATTTGATTTCCAATATGAAAAAAATCTCCTAAGATATTATGCTTATTTATAGAAGTTTCACTAGGATTTTTATAGATTTTTTAGCAGCACATTTCTTAAAGTATATCCAATGTGATAGAGCTTAATGACAAATGAACAAGAACAAATTGTGAAAGTACATCAAATCTTTTTTAACAACAATAAAAAGGATATTCAACAGGTGGATACCAAGTCGCGTAACAAAAAAAGGATTTTCAACAATTCGATACTAAATTGGAAGTTTAGGACCAACTTATTTTTTAATGCATTTCAAATGTCCATCCTTAAATTAATTATAAATCCATTTTTTTTAAGTGCTCCACAAAAAACAAGGCACTAAATTTATTTATATGGTTTATATTGTCATTATTATATATTTATTTAGATAATTAAGTCATCCTAGGTGTTATATTTAGGAAATTTGAGTTGGTCTAAGTGACATCCAAGGCATATATAGGGTATGTGCAGGATCATCATGGAAAAAATAGGCCCTTAAGTGGCAAAAAAATTAGAAAAATCAGAGTTAGGCAACTTGACATAAAAATATGAATAAGTTATCTATATTATTTCAAAAATATGTAATATAAAATTGTATAAATTGTATGTAGTATACTATATATGTATATGAGCTAGACATATGCAAGTTTATTATCATCATATTGAGTATTGTGTTCTTATTGAAGACTATTGGGGGTATCCTTATCAAAGTGGATTAGGAGGTTTCCCCCTTGAAGTGGCATATTCTTCTCAAGCATTCGTAGAATTTTTCTTATTACATTCTTCTATTGTGTAAGTTTTTTCATTACAAGCCCATTTTCGTCAGCAAGCATTGAGAGCATCATGTCCCCTCTATTGAGGAGGTATAAGTCAATAATTTTAGTTAAATAAAAAGTGTTTATAAACACTAAAATAATAATAAAGTAATGAAATGTGGGAGAAAAGTAGAGGGTGTCCTAACAAGATGACCTTTTAATTCTACAATGGGATCCAAAGGGATTCTTGAGGATACTCTCTCTCTCCTATGGGAATTTCATTAGGAAAGAGATCAAAAGTTGTAATGATTGACTTTTAACATCAATGGTGAGTCAATCAGACCTAGATCTCAATCCTTTACAACAATAGGGAAAATATCAAACCTAATTAAATGATTTGCAATGTCCAAACTAAATGCATAATAAGACCTAGATGATAAAATGCAAGATTCTGAAGATACAAAAATCAAATTGACAATTTGTAAGAAAATCTAAGAAGGTTCTGGACACATGTACTTGGCATAAAAAGTTGATTTTGAGCACTATTAAAGGAAAGATTCACCCAATGGTGAATGGGTCTTGGTTAGGGCTTCCAAAAATACTTTTTGTAGTCCTTTGAAGTAGGATCTAAGATGTTGTTTTGCAAAGGTCTCATTGTTGGAAAGCTGGAAACTAATTCTTCACTGGAGTTTCTATGATTTGACAACAATGAATGCAACAAATGCAACGATGTAAAATTTCTCTCCAAGATCTTCAATCCATCTTCAACCTATAAGGTACACATACACAAAAAGGAAGAATTTTGTTTTGTTTGTTTGGGGGTTTTCCTTCGTCAAACCCCAAGTTTGTTAATTAAACTTTGATAAAAAAAATAATGACAATGGAAAGAAATGATGAATGAAACAATACTTGCTTACAACTCACCAAACCTTTAATGGCTATCCTTAGAGGATAGAAGTCAAACACATCACTCCAAGGGTTGATCTTGCTTTGCTTGATTGATTAGAGACTTGAAAATGCTTAGATGCTTTAGAATCAACAATGCATAGTAGTCTTCACAAGATGACATGAATGCACATGAACTTTGACATGATGATTAGGATCTTGATTTCTTGCAACAAATGATTGAAAAAACTGCTCTTGAGTGCTCTTGACAATAATATTTGCTCATATGAAATTTTCCTTAATGCTACATTATGATACTTAGATTTGAATTGATAAAAATACAATGCATTTATAGGTGTTTACCTAATTCCCAAAAATTAGATTCCAAAAACCAACAATTGCATATGAAATTTGAATAATTAAAATACCACCAAAAACATATTTAAAAATGGGTCATGGAACTTAAGGGGCGAATGGGTCCTAGCCTAAAATTCTAGGACACTCATTCTCAAATGTGATTTAATTATTAATTACATTAATTAAATGTTAGTTTCCCTTTTGAAATGCATAATTTAGTGAATTAGAGGCTTAATTAACTCCAATTAATTAAGGGATCCAAACAAAGTGTGAAATTGTAAAGGGTATACAATTTCCTACACTACAAGTAGTATTATAGTAAATTAATAATAATATTATTTATTCTAATAATAATAAAACTTGTATTTGTAGTCCAACTTGATATAAATATTAAATATAAGAAAAAAAAAGTGGGTTGACATATTCCTTTCTAGCATCTAAAAATAGGTATAAAGGTCAATTTAGATGAACATTTCAGATCATCTTTTTGGAACAATGAATTATTTCTACTCATTGCTAATTTATAGCCCTAGCAAGGACAAAAGCCATGTCTAAGGTGCCCTATGGTCAAGAAAAAAACCCTAACTCATTGGTTTAGTTTTCTATTTTCCTTATTTTTTATTACACAATTCCAATTGTATTTTTAAAGACTGATCACACTCCCAACACTTCCTAGGCAACAAACAAGTTAGGAATTATCGTTCAACAATTGGCACCAATCTTATGTCCATTGTTGATAGCATAGGAGCCTAATAGATCAATTTATACTAATTCTAGGGCATCTAGAAACAAGATGGGCATCATATCTAGATGGAGTGGGGAAAGTAACACAACAAGTGTATTAGAGGTTATTTGAGGGTTGCACACCTCAAAATAACTAGGGAGGAGATAGTGTGAGCAGATCCTAGGTCTTCTTGAAGTTCCATTCACCTAGATAGCTAGTCCTCAATGTGTCAAATGCCACAAAGTACTATAAGGAGAGGGGTTCCAACTTGCACAGATGACAAAACCCTCACTTGTAAATACCCAACATAAATCTCATTGTAGACTTGAGCCCACCAAGTGATTTGGGAAGGAACTCAATTACTAGCAATTTAGGTGGAGGTACATTACAACCCAACCATTCACCTCTACTAGAAAATTGGTTCTATAATCATTTCTCCTAGTTCAAAAAGGCAAGGGTTTGTGAAAATAAATTATTTTTGAGTTTCATTGTTCAAAACATGCAAATTACAGGTGTAAGATATGAATCAAAATTATTCTCCAGTTTTGCCTAGAAATAAAATTTCAGTTATCATTTGATATTATAATTTATGATGCATTCATCTATGATTACAATTGATGTTGTATTAGGAGCCTACATGGTAGTGCAATTGGGCCAAGTCTTGGGTTTGACTCCGTGTTTTGGGTTCACCCGATGAGTGTGGGTTGTGGGTTGTTGCATTCATCCTTAGAGGACTAATCTTGCCTCAACTCTTGCCTTCCTATCCCCAACTTTGCAATGTGACCAAGGTAAGGTAGGTTGGGTGCTGAGCTGGCTCGCGGGGATACCTCTGAGTAAAAAAAAATTGTTGTATTCATTTTTCGAGTTACTACTTGAAATCAATAATTTGAATTTTGGCTAAGGTAGAAACCCTAGGGTCATTTTAACAAGAGCCTTGGAAATATGCTTGTAGGAGACATTGGGAAAGGTGATCGGCCATCAATTACATGTATCATTCGAATCTCTAGCCTAATGTATGAATCATATTACCTAAGGAATTTGAATTATAAGCTTCTTAGTAGGATTTGTACAAATCATTGCAAACAATCATATCCCAAAAGGCTTTGTTATTTCCCATGGAGGACACTAGCACATGAAGATTTGCTAGTATAAGAAGTTATTCACATAGACCTCTTTAAGAAGAGGTGACCTAGTAGGGAACCACATTCGTGCATTTTTGAAGGGCATAACCCTGCTCAAAGGTGGAACCTTGAGCTTTGAAAACTTCTCAAGGGTAGGCAAAAGCTTGAGTAATGGAAGCAAGCTTCATTAGTAGTTGTCCTTTTAATACTCTTGATAGTTTGAGTAGTTAAACAAGCTCTAAAAGAGTGGAAAATTTTGTAGAAACTTGGTTCCCAATTTGAGCTCCCTTAGTAGTGATAAGATCTACACATAATAATAGAAATAAGAGAATGTAGAAGATATTTTTTATGCAAAAAAGAGGTGTGTATGGGCTAAAATGCCTTAATAACCAATAGATGCAAAAATAGAATAAACTCGTAAGGTAGGGTAACATTGTACAATACTCTTTATGAAAGAAGCCACTCTATGCTATATCTGAAGGAGATTCCAAATATAATATCATATTTACTGTTTGACCTTACAATAGTATTCACCTTCTTTATATAGACCTCCTAATAACATAATGGAGGTGTAAACCAAAACCCATTTAGGTCTCCTAGTTACCTAATATAATTCATAACTTAATATAACTAATGTAAGGGATGTGTGCCACATGTCAACATCTCCATCTGCTTATATACATTATAATATCATATTCCTAGGTGCATAACATGCCGTATCCCTCCTTGACATGTTTTGTTCCTAAAACATGAGGAGAAAATAAATATTAAGAATGGTGTAAGTCATTACAAATATGATGCCATGTCCTATCATTGAACCATCCAAAGGTGATCTTCATGGTGGTTTTAGCTTTATGGCACTTAGGTCCCATCCTTGATCCACATTTTGTTGCACCTATCTAATTCTATTCTTCATTATAGCACATCCATTTTTCCAGAAATAATCATTACTTTTAAGATGCCATTGATTGTTGTAATTTCTTCTTTTATTCCATGTAGATTCATAGTGATTAGCTTCCTTATTCCATGTAGTATCATGTTTCCATGATTCTTGCTTCTCACAATGATGTGAATGCCCATATATCGCACTATATGGTATCATTGGAACTTCCTTTGATTCTTTACCCTTTTTTTGCCACTCGTTATGTTGGCTCATGATGGGAAATAATCTTCCTCTTTTTTCTTTACATTTTGTTCCTCTTCTTTATTCCTTGATTCTTTTGCGCAATCTTTAGTAGATCCTTGAACTTGCTTTACCTTGATTTTGTTTTAGTCTCCATTATGTGTAATATCCTACACTTTAACTTTTTTCCTTACTGCATTAAAAATTCATGAACATATTTTGCATATTAATGTTTATTGTTCTCAAATATTCTAACCAAAGGATATTTGAGAATTATATCTAACCCATCCACACATATAATAATGGAAATAAGACAACATAGAAGATATATCTCACACAACATAATATATTCATGGACTAAGTATGGTTACCGTTTGGAGAAAGAAAATTAACATCACCACCATGATTGAGCTTGTGGTTGCTACACAAAAATTGACTAGCTAGCCATATGACATGACATCCGAACAAATCTTTGTTGAATGTCCTGCATTGTATATTTTCTTGTGAGGTCTATCATAAATTGGTGTGAAATTTCTCCGCTTAACTGGAACAAATTCTCCATCATCTAGAGTTTGAGCCAGAGTGTGAGAATGCCTTGAAACCACTTGAGGAGAAGGGGAAGGCAATCTAGCCAAATTTTTCATTTGAGAGGACAAAATGAAGGCCAAAAGTCACGTTCTAACAAATCTAGGTTTATTCTCTTCTTTGGATGACTCCCCATGGGGTGAAGAGATGCTAAGCTTTTCTCCCTTGTCTATAGAGATTTTGAAACTGAGACACTAGGGTTCTTTGATGGCACCCACACTATTAGCAGGTTAGTTTTTTGGTCCCATTGTTCTGCTTGTTCTTGTGGCTCCTCACCGGTCTTTCCTCCTTTTTTTGGGTAGGAATGTCATTTGTAGGCTTGGCTGTAGGAGTAACTAGGAGACAACCCTTGTTCTTGTGCTCAGAGGATATGCACCTATAGCAGGTATTGGGCAAGTTGAGATAAATGACTCTTTTGATGTGGTGCATTTTGTGAATTTGAATGTCAACCAAATCTTCAAATCTTTAGGAAGATTTTTAATTATTCCCCAATGCCGATGTTTTTTGGGGAGCTCTTTTGATTTTAGCCTATAGCTTTGGCTATTTGTGAATTTTTCTTTTGGTGTCTTGCCACTCAAGCATAGTAGTTAGGGTTGAAGGGCGCTAGGCAGTGTGGACCTTAAAAGAACCATTTATTTTCTTTTTACAAGTACTCTTATAGTTATTATTGTTTGAGTTGAAATCTGACCATGTGGCTCGACTTAGTGTGTGGCAGGTAAAATATTTGGCAAAGCTTTCCATCCATTGGCTAGTTTCTGTGACATGTAATACCACAATATTACACATCATTCTCTATTCCAGTGCACTGCATACTTTTGTGTATTAAAGAATATATAGTGTGATGAAGATTTGAAATTGTGGTGAAAGCATATTGAAGTGCAGGATTTGGAAGATACAGGTTTATGACTCTTGGAGAGTTTCAATGCAATATAATAGACTGAAAGTCTGAATTGGCAAGTTTATCTTGCTTCACAAGATGGTTAGCTTTAACATTGCATCGTATAAATAATGAAAATATAGCCGTGCCAATATGTTGGGGTATTTTAAATTTGTCATGATTAGATTTTCTCGTAAACTAGCCTTACAATCAGTAATGAATCAGGATTGGTGATAAACGTACATCCACTAGTGTAAAAAGGCAGTTTTTACTATATGGTTGCTTATATCTTTTACTGATGTATGTGTCTTTGTGGATGCCATAAGGTTAATCAATTTCTCATTTGTCTCATATCATTAATGGAAAATCATATCTAGTTGTAATTAATTTTCTTTTGGCTTGCTTCTTTTTATATGCTCCTGGTATAGTCCCGTTACATGCGATTCTTATTTTGATCAAGTGGACTAATACATAGGTCTATTAAAAAGCTCTCAGTTTGCACTTTAATTGCATGCAATATTTAATTCACATTTCAAGAATATAGTTATCTTGTCTTCATGCTTTGATCTAGGGTATGTTATTGTCACGCCAAAACAATCCTTATTTACGATTGCTTTATCATCACCTCGTTGAACTGCAAAGCTTTCTAGATGACAAAGAAACATTGAACTTAAGTGTATTTCTTTTCTTTTTTTGGGTCAAGCCAGATTAGTTGTCTAAGTTCAATATATATTCTGCTTTGTTTGATAGAACTTTTTTCTTTTTTTGTGGGTCAAGCCAGATTAATTTTCCAACTTCAATATATATTCTGCTTTGTTTGACAGAACTCCAGAAATATGGTGGAGGTTTATTAGATTCAGAAGGTGGGGCTACATCTGGTGGGCTTCGTAATGATTTTAAGCAAACTGCTTCGTCCTTGAAACCTCACACAGAACCTGGAGTAGGACCTGCATATTCTGTGTTTAATACTGACAACTATACCATGGGAATGTCAAACCAAAGATCTGTTAGTAACATTCAAGGTCAGAGGCAAAGTCAAAGAGCTCTTCCAAAATGGAAAGGGCCAGACAAAATCAGTCAAATTTATGGCGATTGGATTGATGACAATGAATGGGAATATATAAACCCTTCAACTGTGTTGAAACCTAAGGAAGCAAATTCAGATCCATGAAGAAGACCTTCAAGATGCTCGTGTAAGCCGTCATTTTTTTCAGTTTTTTTGTTGTAGTCGGTCGTAGTTGCAGTAACCAGCTAGTTACTTATGTTAATAAAGCTATAGTTGTAGTGGCAATAATTAAATGTAATAAATTCCATGTAACTAAGTCCTGATTAATGCTAAAGGGTCATTATGAAATGTCACAACTGGTTGTTCAACCACCGCCAAGTGTTATATGTACTAAGTCTTTGTAGTCGGGATGACATAATTTGATAGTGTGACATCTATATGATTGTACATATTGATACTTACTGAAAATGAATAGAAGCATTCCATATTTCAAGCATCTTATGTTTTCGGATATGTTGTTCTGTTCTATGTTCAGTGCATAATCTAGTTTACTTCAACTATATATCTTCAACTTTGATACACAGATTGAGCAACCTGTTTGGTTTTTGGGTGTTGGAGCAAAACAACTATTTAAGGCGAGTTTTTTTATTTGACATTACCTGGAGGTTCAGTCAGCGCAAGTTTGGCTGAATACAAATTAGTTGAATTTATTGTAATGTGAATCTAAAGGACCACTCTCATCTCTTTCCTGTTTTGCATTTAGCCTTCATAGTTGGCGTTGGAGAGAATGCCTTGAGTTTCTTACCATGTAGTATTTTAGATATTTGTTTTCCACTACAAACAAATTTGAATTTGGCTATTCTTGTAACAAATACACAAACAGGAGTTTGGCTGTTGTTGACGCCCTTCATGGGTAGAAAAGTGGACATTTATTATTTCCTTGCTCAAGACAGGATTAGGGGACTAATTTTTCGATACAGTAACAAGTCCTTTGATTGATGGCCATGCTTTGTGTGTTTCCTGTAATTTGCTGCTTCAAAAGTGATGAATAATAGCATTAGATCAAATTTTATTACTCATATTTTAAGACTGCTCTTCTTTATTGGTAGGTTCCCCTTATGGTGGGGATCTCCCTTCAGCTTAGATGACCAAAGGGCAATCCTTTTGTCAAATTCACCTAGGACTTGCACCTGGTCATGCCTGTTGGGGTATGCCAAACTCAGAATTGGATGTGGTAGTTTATCTTATTCAAAGTTCTAACATTTGTACACTGATGTATGTAAATGTCGGGGATTTGAAATCGTGCCTCTGCTATGAAAGCTCCGATAATATACTGCTTAAGCTTATACCATTTGGCAATGTTTTGTAGAACTTAACATGATTTTATTTATGTGTTTGGATTTTCAGTTTGTTTTCCAAATGATTTAGTGAAACTTGCTGTGCAACAAATTGTTCAAAACATTAATGTAAACAAAACACAGGTTTTTCCAGAAGATTTTCGCACTCACTCGCATTAACTGTTCATAAATGTAGTAAATTGTCGTTTTGCATCTGGGTTAAAACTTGTGTTTTACAAATACAAATATCTATTTTTTTCTGAAATTCAGAATATTTTCATATATAAAGAATATCTGTTCTCTAACTTTAATTTCATGGTGTGTACTTTCTCAAATAATGTATAATCCTGATTTTAACATTGCTGATGTTTTGAGATCTCAAGGGTTCTTTTCAAGGATGTCAACATTTGATCCAAAACCTTCATCTAATAAGGTCAGATCTGCAAGATTTATATCTGAGATATCCTATTACATCTGGTATTTTAAAATCCAATTCAGATTAGCTGGGATCGTATAAAAGGTTTAAAGTTATATAGTGTTTGCCCCTTTCTTAACACCTAATGTGAGTTAGGAGAATGACAGAGAGTTGGGAATTCTGGAAATCTCATTACATTTTCTATTATTGAAGCAAGGAAGAGCTGAATATAGTTTCAGATCTGTACTTTTGATTTCAGTCATTAAAATTACATTTGTGGTGAATTATTTACTGCTTTTTAATATTCCATGCAAGTGCTGCCTCGCACCTGAAATATATTCATTTATAAAACCCTCCTGTTTCTATTTTAAAACTTCTTTTTTAATCTACAAACCTTTTTGCTAGTCTCATGTTTTAGAACTCTAGTGCGCTCTAGGGGCTCCCTTTTCCAACATATTAACTCCACCAGTCTTGCCCTCGTCTGATTGTTTTTCTATCATTCCTTGTTTCCTTGACCCACTTATTTACGTCCTTTGGTAGAATTAGTCTCCCTAGCTAATGTGCGCCCCTCGTTTTTGGTGAAACCAGCATAATTAAAACTTTCTACTCTGGAATCTTCTTTCCGCAGCATAATTCCTAGTGATGGAGGATCCTTGCTCTTTGACAGGTAGGCATACTGATGACCAAGAAGTCCAGTCCAATGCCCACGTTTCGAATTTGTAGAGGCTTTGGATTGATTCATTTGTGCTAATGCCACATGATGACTTGGAAGATTGAGAATGATCATGGCACACAATTTGGCTGCCAAAGATAACAAATTTGAGTTCTTAATGTGCCATTTTGTTCAAAATATTGTGTTGTTCACAAGTCCTCATCCGTTTTGTTTGATCCTAGTTAAAATTTTGATTGAAGGTTTCCATTATTTCAAATATCTTTGTATAGTTTAGTACTATAATTGTCATTTCCATTATTTCAAATATCTATGTATAGTTTAGTACTATAATTGTAGTTTCCATTATTTCAAATATCTATGTATAGTTTAGCACTATAATTGTCAGTTCCATTATTTCAACAAGACAACTCAATATTCAAGAGTTTTTGTCTACCCAAGTTGCCTGTTATATGAAGTCATTTTCTTTTAGGCTTAATTCATGTTTGGTATGTGTTACACTCTATCAATTCTAGTGGTCATGTGGATCATGAATCATGTGGGGTGTGAGGGGTCTTATACAACATGAGATGTGGAATATGAAGGGTCTATAGCAAGGATAGCAACCTTAGCAAATGTAGACCCTTGAGTATCTATAAAAATAGAAGAGACAACCTTGACATTCTAATGCTGAATAGGTTTCTCAAGCATTGAGGAGATTCAACGAAGGAGTTCATTATGCTTTGCATATACATCCCTTCTTGTCATTTAATGAATTAGGGAACTCCTCTTCTTTGTTTTTTTATTTGTGTTTAAATATTAGGTTATCGATCTCTTTAGGATCCTTGTTTCATTTTTTATTGTTTTAAACCATTTTGGGCTTTTGGGTCCTTTGTGGATTGTGGAACTAATTCTTAGTTCTAGTGAAATCCCTATGCCCGGAGTTATACTCAAATTTCAAGCTTCCAAGGAATCCATGGAGTTTGGAACATGGTTGAAAATTCCAATTTCCATCCTACTTCTACCCCTCTGCAAGTATTTCCATTTCACTTGTTTTATTTAATCTCTTTGTCGTATTGTCATGTGACTTAGAGACTTTTGGACTTGTTACCAAGTCCAACATATGGCATGTTATTTGACTCATGCTAGATTGGAGCACCATTAATGGTGTGTGATGACTCTCAGTAACTATATTTTATTTTCATACCAATATTGCAGATTTCTCTATTCATATAGACTTGGTACATTCAATACATTATTAAATACATCTAATTTCTTTAAGAATGGATAGGTAATGTGTTTTGGTGCTTATTCTTTTAATGGCTGAATATGCTTGAATGTTTCTATGCTATCTTGTTTTCATGCATATATATTTGTATTTTTGTAATAAAAACAATTGCATGATTCAAGTATTGAGCATTCTAGACTTATTCAGAGCTAGTTATAAAAGAAAGGCAATTAGTTCTAGAGTGGGTTGTAGAGATTCAAAGTGGGACAAAAATCTTTGGAATGGGTTCTAGAGCTCAAAAGTAGAATTCCAAGTCACAATTGTTTGTTTCTCTTCTAGGTGGAAGTTAGCTTGATCAATTTCATGCCCAACTTTAGCCTTAGTATGTGCTATACAAAGAGTAGAGCAACCCAAATGTCACTAGTTGTCCAACTAGTCCTTATAAAAGTTTTGATTGACTTTAATTTCCATTTTTTGCTCTCTACTTAGTTCGAAGTTGAGTCATTTGAATAATTTTTTCTGCAAGGGAACTTCACCTAAAATAGATCATGCTTGTATTATTTCACACCTCTAATCAAGGATATCTCTTGGTTAGGATAGTTGGCATCTCCTGTTAGAATAAAAAGATTGCTATTCATAAGAATATAATAAGGCTCAGTCTAGTTTAGTTTTCAATTGAGTCTAGTTTAGTCTTCAATTCAATTTAACTAACAAACAAGGCTCAAATGTATAATAAGAAGCTAGTAGATGGGAAAATGAGTTCTCTATTCTTTTCATTATCACTTTTGTTGGTATAGAAATTTCATTTCCCTTTTGTAGTACGACCCCATGTGGTCCCATTTGTAAGAGTTGGTATAAAATACTCTACACCATGCTAGATTTAGCTGAAGATTATAACACCTAAGATCTAGGAACTTCATAAAAGCACAAGAGAGATCAGCTATGAAAGAACCATGTTATTCTAACAAAGGATGCAAATGATAGATTACGATTGTTAGTCATGGGATAACATTAAATGACCTTAGACACAAGAAGTAAATGAAATAAGATAAGATTTATTGCCAACTAAGACTTCTAGAAAGATTCCTAGGACTTACTAGATGAACTATTTAGGTAAAACACATAATTCACACCAACACCCCCTTTAAGTGCATCTTAGGGAGGAACAAACGAATGTAAATGATGCAAATATGGGTCTTGGCTATGAGGCCATCTTAGGTACCCATGTACAAATGCAATCTCTCACAAATGGAGGAAAGGATAAAACCTAGTGGGATAAAACTCCTCCCTAAGAGATCAAAACAAAATGTTTTCATTGAAGAATGTAAAGGAGAAAACCCTATGTGAGGAAAAAAATTTCTTATAAGAGAGAAGAGAGAGCATGCAACACCCCTCAATGTAGTCTCTTGCAATGATGGTACATGCTCAACATTGGATGTTGTAGATGATTCAATCTCGTCTAACAACATTTCTCCCTTTAGGTAGAAACAAAACCAAGATGGTATGTAAGATGTCTTCTCATTCCTAAAAGGAAGATGAAGGAAGAAGACTGATGTGTGATTTTTTGAATTACACTTGAGTGTCTATAAATTAATGCCAAAATTTGTCAAATTCTAAATAGACATTATAGGCCACATTGATGAAGATGACAATCTAGAATTTAGTAGAGAATATTGTAGAATCTTAATGATAGCACAATATTTCTCCCATTTCTCTCTTGTGGAAGTTATTTTGTCATCCAGGTGATTTTCAGGTGTTTGAGGAGTTCACCATAAACTCCTACATGGTATCAGAGCTTTAGTGTTGTAGACTTCTTCCTAGATCTGAGGGGTCAATCTTGGCATGAAATTTTTGTTGGGTGTAATTTTGGGTCTTGATAACCTCACCATTGAATCCAAGGGTCAGAGAAATTTAAGATTAGCTTTCTTTTCGGAAAAATCTAACATATTTTGTCAAATCTACAAGGGTTTTATGCAAGTCATTTTTATTGGAGCCATTTTCATTTTTTCTTTAGAAATATAGCTTCCAGTCATTTTAAAATGATTTCTGAGTTTTGTTCTTAGCTTCAAAATATTTCTAAATTTCTATTTTTGTCTACTTGGTGTGAACAAAATTTTTAGAAATCAAATCAGAAGTAAACTTTTTTTTTTCTAGAAAACCCATTTCCTGCAGGTTGAATTCATTTTTTTGAAAATTTCATAACTTTTGGTCAAGGTGTCCATTTTTCAGAAACAAGATATTGTTGGAAAGTTGATTCCATCCTCTATACACATTTGAGGTTATTTTTCATCATGGAGGTAGATGTGAACATTTATCAATGCATGCACCATTTTATTTTTTGTGTGCATTAGGTTTGCATTATTTGATCTCTGCACTTCAATTCAGTTCTAGATCATCTTTCAATTGATTGTTGCTTCATAGATTCTAGAGATGTGCTAGTTTATGATTTTATAGTATTCCTTGGAATTGGGTCTATTGTTGCTTTTCATGATTCCAACTTGAGTCCTTGAGTGACTTTAATATGGTTTCAGTAGCAAACAAAAGTATCTTTCCTTGCTTGCCGCATTCAGGATTCCAATATTACTCCACAATGCACTACTAGTGCTTCTTCTTGCAGTAGGTTATCTTATTATGCGGTGGTTGTATGATCTCTCTTTTCATCCTTTGTGTGGATGGAGATTGATTGGATTTGTGATGGATATCATTATTATATTTTATCTCTTTTGGGGAGGAGTTTTGTCCCACTAGGTTTTCTCATTTTCTCCGATTGTGAGAGATTGCATTTGTACATGGGTACCTAACATGGCCTTGTAGTTGGGACTCATATTTTCATCTTTGTGTCTTTTCACCCACCTAAGCTATGCTTAAGGGGGGGGTGTTAGTGTAGGTTTTTTAATTTCCTTATGTTAGGGTGTATTTATTTTTCCTACACATATTATTTAAGCTTGCTTAGGTTTATTAGATGTGGTAATATGAGGACATGTGGAAAAATACAACAGCTGCATGTGTCACTCTCTCCCACACATGGGTATTTGAGTTACACATCCTCTTTTTTCTTGTTGTGCCACCTCTCATAACCACTATTATGTTTTTACCTAGGTAGGTTATGGGGCAATTGGGTTTCTCATCCTCTTTTGGCTTTGTGTGCCACCTTCTTTTTGTCTTCACCTAAGGAAGTTATGCCACATGTTCTGGCATTTCCCAAGTAGGTGATAACCTCCCACCTTTTATGGGTATTAGGAGTTAATGCACCTCTTGGATGTATTTTCACCACCTTGCCTATATAAGCAAGGCTTCATATGTACTTTTCCATATTCAATTTGGTATTTCAAGGATTGTAGGTTATCTCCAAGCTTGAAATATTTTTGATTTGACTTGAAAAACTTTGTTGACTTCTTGTCCACTTTTCAACACCTAAATACTTGATAAATCTGCATACAAAATTCTGAAAACATAGATGAGAAAGGGGGAAATTGTAAATGGTTAGGTTATAGGGATTTTTTTTGGTCAAATCCTACTTTGGTAATCAAACCCTTAATAAATAAATGGAATCAAATGAACAAGGAAAGATGAATAAACAACATGAAAATGTCCTAAACTCACCAACCTTGTAGAAGAAATCTAAATATATATCAATGGCTACTCCAAAATACTTGATTGATGCTTGATTGAATGATCCAAAGTTCTTGAATGCTTGAATGAATGAGTGAATTAGTGAACTTGATGAATAGGCGTTTAAAATGAGAAGAAAAACACTTATTTATACACACTTGTACCTTAGTAACTCGAAGATAACTCATCCCAAGATGACATAAGGTGATTTTAAATAAAAACCCAAAAGAGAATTTGAAATATTTTGAATTTTGAGCCTAGAGGGACTCTTTCACCACCCATGGAGAACAGGTCCCACCTTGGACTTGAAAGTGGGTATCAGGAATTATCTTGACTTTAATGTTGTTTGTCGGGTTTAAATTCAAAAACACACTTAATTAAGCCTTATGAGTGCATAAAGGGGTCAAATAAAGCATAAGAAAGGTGTGAATAGTGAAATTGAGCCTAGAAAAGTGTGAAATATTGTTACTTCAAAATAGGACTTGATAAATTATGAAAAGGTGAGTTTTAGGTGAATTGTAATGAATACAGTCTAGAAAAGTGTAGAAATGTTTTACAACACTTCACAACACCTTCAAAAGATGCCATAATTTGATTTTTAAGGACCTAATGTGAATGTTTAAGCCACATTGCAACATTAAATCAAAGCAAAATGGACCAAGCATCGTGAAGAAAGACCTAAAAGATGATGAAAATGTCAAAGGGCCATTTTTCTATGGCACAACCAGAATGGAAACTAGTAAAAATTTAGAAACTAATGATTTATAATCAACAATAGAAACACACACTGAACACATGAGAACACCAGATATATGTGGAAACCCACAATGGGAAAAACTATGGTGAGAATAGTTTCTTAGATCTACTATCCAAATCTAGCCTCACAATGTAAAAAATACAAAAGTGAATTTTGCACACTTAGTAGGCACCAACCTACTAGAGACACCAATCTCGTATTGAGTTTCTAGGCACCGACCTACTAGAGACACAAATCCTGAATTGAATCACTACAACAGGTAGAACATCAATCCTACCAGATTACAAAGATAAGGCTTGTAGACCCTCTCCAGTAGCTAAACACTTTAGCACTAGATATTGATACTTTTCCACACTCTTAATGATCTTTTGATATAAGTGCACACACTTGAACTATTTATCTTTTCCACTTTCTCTTCAATTTGCACCAGTGCTTAATACTTATTCACACAAATGTAATCATAATTCATGTGTTCACTACTTGATGTACAATAATACAATTGAAAATTTCAAATATTTACATGATATTACATTAACACTCTTCCAAGTTGGCTAGGGATCCAAAAATAAGGACATAAGGTGGACCTAAATTCAAATTACATGAAACCTGTAACATAATCGTCCAAACATACAATTCTTTCTAATAATAGAACTTGATGTTGTACACAACCATAGGAGTCTAAAACCATTTCCTATTCTAACACCACACACAATATTTGAATTATGCACACTACGCCATTACTGCAAAAGCTTGAACTTTTTGATGCACCCAGGAGCCTGTGCTGCAAGCGAAATCAACCAAACAATGAGAAGCGACCAGAATGAAGCTATTTCACCATTGATGTGAATGAGATGATAAAAAATGTACAAAGGGCCTGTATAAATAAGCAGGGAAAGATGCAAGAAACATGTGGAGAAACTGGAGAAGATATCACTGGAAACATGGCTACAGCAGGTGACCGCCCTCCATCAATGCATAGACCAAAAAAAAATTAAATGCAACTACTTTAGTAAATGCTAAGTTGGACTTAAGCATATGCAGGTAAGAAATGTGCATTCCAACACCCCCCCTTAAGTGCAACTTAGAGAGAGATAAGTATGCAAGAGATGCAACTAATGAATGAAAAAATGCAATATGAGATGCATCATTATGGGTCCCGGAAATAAAGCCTTGTTAGGTACCCATGTACAACCACAATGCAAATCTCTCAGAACTGGAGAAAAGGAGAAAAACCCTATGGGAGAAAACTCCTCTCCAAAAGAGAGAACAAAACAAAAGTGAAAGGAAGGAGGACTCCTCAAGACCCCCCAAGGACAACTTCCTTCACCCCTAACATTAATCCCAACTGAAGATAGCGAGGAGATGCCAAAGGTTTAGTGAAGATGTCTACAACTTGCTCCGTCGTAGGAAAATACTCCAAAGCAAGAACACCATCTTGAATGAGCTACCGAATGAAGTGCATGTGGATTTCAATATGCTTAGTGCATTGATGCTCCACTAGGTTGCGAGAAATATGAATGGCACTTTGGTTATCACACCAAATAATAGTTGGATGATCAAGAGGAAATCCAAACTCAGCCATCAATTGTCGAAGCCAAAGAACCTCTTGACTAGCCAAGACAACTCCTCGATACTTAGCCTCGGTTGATGATAAGGCAATTGCAGTTTGCTTCTTGCAAGACCAAGCAACCGGACCAGAACCAAGACAAAAAAAAAAGCCAGAAGTAGACTTTCTATCATCAACATCACTAGCCCAATCTGAGTCAATTAAGCCCACAATCTCAATAGCACTTGATGTGTAGTGAATTCCAAATTGTGTAGTGCTCTGAATGTACCGTAAGATCCGCTTGGCAGCCTTCCAATGACTCTCATGAGGATCTTGAGAGAAACGGGAAACAAGACTGACTGCAAAGGAAATATTAGGATGACTATGTGTTAAGTACAAAAGGCTGCCAACCAACTACTGATACAAAGTAGCATCAACAGCTGGAGTAGTGCAATTGGTTGAAAAAAAAACACCTGATTGAAAAGGATTAGGGGTTGGCTTGCAATCAGCCATTCCAAACCTTTGAAGAAAATCAAGAGCATACTTCTACTGGAAGATAGAAATACCGGTAGAAGACTGATGGATTTGAAGACCAAGGAAGTAATGCAACAAACCAAGATCTGTCATATCAAAATGCTCCATCAAAGCTTGCTTAGTATCCTCAATCATGGTAGGAGAAGTCCCCGTGAGAATCAAGTCATCCACATAAAAAACAAGAATGAGAAGATCCCCCCCATGCCTTTGAATGTAAACTGTAGGATCAGAGTGACATCTAATGAATCCAGAAACAAGCAAGAAACTATCCATATTCTCATACCAAGCTCTAGGATCCTGTTTGAGACCATACAATGAACATCAGAGCTTGCAAACAAGTGAAGGGTCTTGCACAAAGCCAGGTGGCTGCTCCATATAGATCTCCTCATGAAGATCACCATGCAAGAAAGCACTCTTCACATCCATCCGATACACTGACCAACCTTGAGATGCAACAATAGAAAGCACAAGGCATATGGAATCCATCTTTGTGACATGAGCAAAGGTCTCAGAATAGTTAATACCCTCAACCTAAGAAAAGCCCTTAGCCACTAGACGAGCCTTATACTTATCAATAGAACCATCAGATGCAAACTTGGTACAATACACCCACTTGCATCAAACCAAATTTCTTCCTTTAGGAAGAGGAACCAAATCCCAAGTATGATTCTTCATCAAAGAAGAATACTCCTCTATCATAGCACTATCCCATTCCGGAACACCCGAAGCATCTGAAAAATTCTGAGGATCAGTAGAAACTACATGACTCAAAAGACTGATACTTGAAGTGCGGGAACGAGTGGAACGTGTAGCTATGGGATCACCTACAAGGGAACCAGCATCCTCAAGAAGTGTACGAGCCCATAAAGGTCGACGGGGTGCAGGTGGAGGAGAAGGAGAAGATGGAGTAATATCAACAAAAAGATCAATACCATCATCAGGAACAACATCATTACAAGCATGATCATCATCATATGGAAGCACAACATCCTCTGAAGAAGAACTAGGAAGAAGAGAGGGAGAGGCTTGTGATGGAGAATCCTTCGAAGTGAAAGACTCATCAAATTGAACATCACGATGAAAATGAACCTCTCGAGTGATAGGATCAAACAACTGATAACCCTTCACATCCTCACAATAGCCAACAAAAATGAACCGTTGACTTTTCTTCTCCATTGCCTTGCGCCTACCATCTGGAATGAATGCCCATGCATCACTCCCAAATACTCAAAAGTAGGAAACCTTGGGCTTGACATGAGACCAAGCCTCCTCGGGAGTCATATTCTGCACTACCTTATGGGGCATACAATTCTGAATGTAGTTGGCACAATTGACAGCCTCTGCCCAAAATACGGGAGCCATGGATCTAGATTGTAGCATACAATTGGCCATCTCCCGTAAAGTTTTATTCTTCCGCTCGGCTACACCATTCTGTTGAGGAGTGTATGGCACTGTGTGTTGATGAAGAATACCCTTAGTACAACAAAATTCTTGAAATGCCTGATTAACATACTCCCCCCATTATCTATGTGAATCTTTCGAAGGGAATGTCCTGACTGCTTCTCCACAAATGCAAGGAAGGTCATGAAATGTCGAAGAACCTCATCCTTGTACTTCAAAAAATACACCCAAGTGCACCTAGAAAAATCATCAATGAAGGTGAGCACATACTTGGCCCCTGAAAAAGAAGGAGTGGGGAATGACATGAGGTCACTATGCACCAACTCAAGGGGTGTCAAAGCATGTGTAGCCATACCCTTGGGAAAAGGATCCCTATGATGCTTTCCAAGCACACAACCTTGACAAACTCCATCTGAACAAGAGATCTGAGGTAGACCAATTACCAAATTTTGTGTGCTCATCTGCTGAAGATATTTGTAATTCAGGTGCCCAAACCGTTCGTGCCAAAGCTTGCTCATAGAATCTGCATGAGCAATAAGGGATGATCCTGATGAAGACTCAAATCCATCAAACCTATACAAATGGGCCGCACAGTCAAGTATTCCTATAGCAATGACCTTTTCAGGATCCTGCATCTCTCGAATAGTCACATTAGTAGGAGAGAACTCAACAAGCCTTCCATCACCATGATTACAAATTTGATAGACAGAAAGCAAATTTTGGGAAATATCAGGAACAAGAAGAACATCATCAATGCAACCATCTTGCATATGAACTAAGCCTGTTCCCAAAACTGGAATTTGAGAAGAGTTCCCAACAGCAATATGTGAAGTAAGACTATCAGAAAGAGAATCAAGAAGAGCCTCAGTATGAGTCATGTGATGAGAAGCACCAGAATCAAGAATCCAACTAGAACCGGTAGAGGACAAAGCTATAGCTAAGAGGGCTGTCCCTTTTCCCGAAGAAGAAGACTTAGGCATGGCAATATTATGCTTCCTCATAGCTTCCTCTAATGCTGCTAGCCTTGCAAAACAATGTGCATCATTATGCCCAGATTTTCCATAGAACGAACAGTTCTCCTTCTTCTTCTTAGACTTGGAAGTTGACTCGATGGAGTAAGGAGGAGGTGGTGAGGGATTATGCTTCTGATCAATCTTCACCTTAGGCTTGGAGGGAGACTCACCACCTGAAGACGAATCCATCTTGGGATTCTTCTTATTCTTACCCTTGCCCTTGGAAGATTGAGCCATTAAAGCGTGACTCTTAGGAAAAGCATCCATCTGAATCAACTTGGCCTGCTCCCTAGTCAATCAATCACAAAACTCCTCAAAAGTAGGCATCTTATGATCTTCCCCCATAGCATCCATAGTAGAATAGAAAGTAGAGGCAAAAACTTGAAAGGGACCTCTTAGCTTAGACAAAATAAAAAAAATACACTCCTTATCTTCTTTGGCATGACCACATCCTTTTAATTGAGACAAAATCAACTTGAACTGTGCAAGGAAATCCTGAATGGAAGGAAAAGATTCGGGAGAGAGAGTCTAAGTGAGATCTGCTTCAAGTTGCAATATCCTAAACTGATTGACCTTACCATACAACTCTGCAAGCTTATCCCACACCTCTTTAGGTGTTTTACACTCAACAATACGAAACAACAAATTATCTGACACATGAAGACCTATGAGTCCTTTAGCCTCATCTATTTTGTTTCGATAAACAAATAGCTCAAATGTTTTTGTGAATTCAGGTTGGTCGGCATCCAACAATTGCCATAGACCCTGAGATTGCAACAACTGTGACATTTTGAGCTTCCATGTGTGATAATTGTGCGGAGTGACCAATTCAATCCTAGGGTCCAACATGATATACAAAGGGACACAAAGGACTAAAAAGCAAGATACACGATACACCTTCCCCCCTTCCCAAATAATAGATACAAATTGATTTTACAATTCTCAAAACACCAAATTTTCCAAGAGATACAATAATAACAACTTGCAACTTCAAGCTAGTAAAAAAGGCATAAAATGATAGATTTTCTAGAAAAACCCCTTGTCCATAGTGAAGATCATTGAAGCAACTTTCCGAGGGTTGCTCATTTGTTGAAAATAGACTCTGTTTGCAATAGTTGCGCAAATTTGAAAAAAATGTCTAAAATAGGCACTTTCGAAGCTCTCGGTCACACCATATGATCACCAAGTGCTACCACACCGGAGCACTTGCAAACCGTGCCAAGCTCCAGTAAGTGAGTGCCAAGTCAGCAAAGATGGAAGTGCCACCTCACCAAAGAGAACGAGCCACACACAGCTTGAGGAAGTGCTAAGACTCGCAAGAGTAAAGCAAGAACAAAAACACGCCAGGTCACTCGATGACAGAGGGGTAGGATAATAGGCTATTTAAAGCCTTAGGAGAACATCGAACTGCCCAATGTGGGACTGAAGACCCTGCTCACGCCTAGACTTGCATTGAGCGGGCCCACCCGCCTCTCCTCTTTGCACATAGAACCCTACCATGCAGAATATTTTGTTGAGACTTTATTAGTATAAAGTTCAGACAAATCGCCTTGCCAATGAGAGCCAAGTTGTTGCTGCTTGGATCTGAAACCCTGATCACTGAGAGAAAAAAATAAGTCAACTCCAATGTGAGTGCACGATTTGCAACTGTGAGGTGTGAGCAAGGTGAAGATGTGGCTGCATAGTGTGGATTTTCATGGCCTCTCTGTGTGAGAGATAACAACAAATATCAACCCCTTTGCCTGAGAGATATGCAAATATTTGTAGGGTAGATGCGCTAGTGAAGTGCTCAACGTTGATCGCTACCACCACATGCAAGAACCGCTGCCTATGCAAGAAGATAAAGGCATTCAAAAGTATAATCGCTACCTCCAAGTGAATTGCACATCCTCCAAGCAGCAGGCTGAGACACAGGTTGAATGAGACTCCAATGTCATGCACCAGGTATCCTTGTCACCACACGAGTTGATGCAAAATTCGGTTGTTATGAACAACTCGATTCACAATGCAAAGAGCCTGTCAGTGAAGAATGGCCAGATAGGAACAAGAAGGAAATTCTCCAACAGCGATCTCCAAAAATTGTTATGGATCTGGAAATGGAAGAGAACCCACTCGATCAATAGGTGAGCCACCTTGGAGGACAAAATGAAAAGTGGCAAAATACTCGCTTGAACAAATGTCTATGCAGGAAGGAATATGGATCTCAGACCCGGTGAAAACTCAATGGGCAGAAAGGGCTTCAGTCACAGTAGCTCTGATACCATGTTGATGCACCCAAGAGCCTGTGCTACAAGCCAAATCAACCAAACAATGAGAAGCGACCAGAATGAAGCTATTTCACCATTGATGTGAATGAGATGATCAGAAATGTACAAAGGGCCTGTATAAATAAGCAGGGAAAGATGCAAGAAACATGTGGAGAAACTGGAGAAGATATCACAGGAAACATGCCTGCAGTAGGTGACCGTCCTCCATCAATGCACAGACCAAAAAAAAATTAAATGGAACTACTTTAATAAATGCTAAGTTGGACTTAAGCATATGCAGGTAAGAAACGTGCATTCCAACAGAACTAACACAAGTTGACAGACACACACAAAGAATCTTTTGTCACTTGAATATTTTTGCATACTAAACATTTATTTTTGGAAACTTAGGCATATGATAGAACTAGTGTCGAAATAATCTCATTTCAAATTGTAGAGAAAACACCATCCTTGAAAGAAATGTTAACCAAAATTGTATTGCTAGGGATATCACTTTGCCCAAAAATATATTTATACAACCTTCTGGACACCACTAAAATAGAGAATGGATGCAAGCATGATATTGCAAACATATATCAGGTATACAACACTCCTTAGAAGCTAATAATGTATATTTCTTGATTTTACATTCTTGACAGTATTGATATTATTAACAATCTTTGACAACAACCTTTACATCAATGATAACCTATGTTCAACATTAGGAAGAAGGGAAATTGTATTATATTTTTTCTCATGATCCATAAAAAATAATGTAACCCAATATGATATATTTAATGTGGCTCAAAGGTCTCCAATGTACAATAAAAGTATGACAAAGTAAGAGGAGAATTAAGAATAATCACATCCAAAGAAGATTATGGTGATGCAACTCCATCAAATTTTTCATCAAATATAAGATGAATGTTCTCAATAGTATCTTCTAAATATGTAATGTAGGACTCTAAATAAAATGATGGTATTTGGTAAATGTGTCCCAATGAGGTGGATTTGAAAAAAATACCAATATCATGTTGCAATGAATCATTGGGATCCATGGATGAATCAACATTGGATTAGCAACAACTGATGATGGGGGATATGAGATCTCAATGCAAGTTATTGGACCATATTTTTCATGCTCAAATGATCTTGTAGTCTCACAAGATGTTTAGGTGAGACCATATATTGATTTTGGAGGAGCTTGATCAAGGAAATAAATATTATGATCTACAAGAAGTTATTTCATTTTGTAAATTTTCTTTAGTAAACATTCATCTTCAATATGACGTTTCTTTCCAAATTAACCAAATTTTACCCTAAATTATTTATTGCATTTTCTTAGAATACCAAAATAGATAGGAGAGATAGTGAAAGACATGATTATCTCACGAAACAAATTTAAACCAAGAAACTATAAATAAATATAGAATCATAAGATTTTCTTGTTGATTCAATAATGAACCCCTCAAAGAAATTAAAATGATACATAACTTTATTTTTAGTATATTTATTATTAACACAATATGGATTTGATGTACAATGGTTACAAAGTCTTAAAATGAGTTTCATATTCTAAAAGTATAATTTTGCATTATCAAGAAAAACTAATAATACCACTACATAGTGCTAAAAGATTTGGTAGGAAAAGAATGGGACCTAAAAAGAAGTATGTATGTGCCTAAATGAGTGCTCTAATGTTCCATGAAAGGCCTAACCATATCAACCTCATGAAATTGAAAGAAATTTTTAATGGAGATAGTATAGTATATGGTATTCCACTCATAATTACAAAGAAGTGTGTCTATGAATCCTATATTATGGGAAACAACATAGACAAAAGGATTGGAAAAACCTAGAGAGTTTTCAAAAGATGGAGTTATTTTTTTATGGAATAATAAAGATAGCTTCTATTAGGAAATATCAATAGTTGTTGTAATTCAAACTCAAGTATACAATCGACGTATGAACATATCAGTAACCAAGAATATTTTAAAGATAAAATGGTATTTTAAGTATTCTTGTTATTTTAGGTGAGACTTGTTGATGGTGTTTTCTGCACAGCAACAACTCAGACAGAATGCAATATTCTATCTCTCTTGAAAGGTTATTTTCAACAATTAAATCACTAAAAATAACCCCCAGGTCTCTCGGCTGTCAGGTCATGACAATGCATAAACAACTCAGATAATATGTGAAAATGCTGGTAATCACAAAGGGACCTTACTACAAGTAAACTGTATCTTTCAATTTATCAGATTTTGCAATATAATGATCTCTAATCCTAAATCTAGCCAGATGATAAAGAAATAGAAAAATATGGGAGGGAAAGATATGATGAAATTTAAAATATTCCTAGAATGAACAATGCAAATGATAGATATCTGGAATGGACCAACCTCAAATAACCAATTCTTGATCAACCCACAATGCAATATCAGAAAAATGGTGCAATCTTCTAAGGTATTTAGATTTTCAAATCATAGACATCCATCTACAATCAAACTTGAGCACATTAAATGTATGGTCCAGGTTGACTTTACCAGCCTACTACAATCAGATAGTTACTAGGAGTATAGACTAGAGATTGCTACAAACATTCCAAATATGAAATCATAAACACCATTCACCAAACTAAAACTATTTTAATTTTGAACACTAAACCTTAAATCTTCAAGCAATTTAAAAGATAGAACAACAAGAACCATGAAAGATAAAGTAACACAAGAGATTTCACCAGAGAAACCACAATGTCCTCAATTGCATTAAATCATCAAAAGACTGCAACAATTCAATTGTTCTGTTACAATGTTTGCTTCAAGAAACAGAATACTACTTTTACTGCAAAATACTCTAACTCTTGGTCTTACTTATCTCTATTACTGTCTAGCTAACCCCTTTAAAATGAGGCAAGAATGCCCATTTATAGCAAATCTCAAGACATGTAGGCCCAGCCAAACATTTACAAAATAAGAATATCAACCCAAAAACAAGTCGGCCTTAGGAAAACAAAATAAGGCACACATTAAATGCCATCCATCATCAAGGTCGGCCCTGACACAGTCCCCAATGCAATCCGGTCCAATGCATGCCCTATGATAATAGGGAAGCACAAATCTCAAAATAAACATTAATTGCCACTTCCCTTATCCTTTCTCTGAGCCGATGAACCTTGAACCCTCAAGAATGTTCCATCCAACTCGGTGACAGGTGGCAAAGGCAATATCCTGAGTCTACACTCAATGGACCCAATCTCCTCCTTTGACTGTTCAACAGTCTATCCCAATCCTCTTTGTTGGCCTGGTACTTATCTATTATTGCCAAGTAGGTAGCTGCATCATCAAATTGGTGGCTATTCATAGCACTCTCAGCATTCGGAGCATAAACTTCATGCCACCACTCTCTTAGCTGTTCAAGGCTCAAATATTTGGGAGCAATTTTCCTCCTTCCGGTCATGACCTCGAAGAATGCAATGCAGCCCTCATAGACACTGGTTAAATCATTATCAATTGATTTCTTTCACTTCTGAATCTTTTTCATGGCCTTATGCCAAATTTGTAGGGCCTCAAACCATTCCCAGGGTTCATTCACCCTAGAAGAAGGAAGAATCCCATCCACAACCAGTTGTTCCTTACCATGCTCCATGATAATCTTGGATTTCTGCAGCAAGAGATCAATGTCTTCCTTATCCTGGGACAACACACTCTCCAACAGTTCCTTGGCTCAGACTGCATCTTTCCCAACTGACAGGATGTCCTTGATTGCATTATCTCCTTTCATTTGCACATCCTTCAGCCAATCTATTGTAGCTTGAGCAGTAGCCTTCATTTTCTCAATCTTAGAAATAGTTTCTTTAGGCAGGAAGCTAGGAGTAGCTGAGGAAGAAGGGTGGAGAGATTGCAGAGGTTTCATTACCTCTTCCAAGCACTTTTTAAGTCTTTCATTTTCTTTCCTCAGCTCATGCTTAGTCTGAGTCTCCTTCCTCAATCTTCCTATGATCACAGCACTGGACCCTTCATACTCCTCTATGTCCTGCTCCATGGATGCCAGTCCAAGGTTGATCGTTTGCACACTAGAATCCTGACCAGTGACTTCCTCCCTAGTCTTGTCTGTAGCAGGGGTGGCAATGTGGATGACTCGATTATGGGACTCATCTCTCTCCATCTTTGAGACTACCCTAGCTGCCTTCTTTTTCTTCCCTTTGCCGATCTTTGACAGCATTTCATCCCAATCCAAGGGAGTATCCTTAATAACAACCTGCTTCTTCCTTGCAATCTCTTTTTCAAGCCAGTCCGGGGCTGCAGGCTCTACCCAGATTTCTTCTATTTTTTCTTCCTCCTGTTGTTTTTCTGGCGTTTTATCCTTTTCTTTCTCAGGAGATTGCTCATCTTTCCCACCCAACTCGGGTTCATCTTCTTGTTGCACGGGTGATGGGGTTCTAACAAGAGTTTCCTCCCTTTCTGGTGATCCACGACTTCTGTCACTTTCTGGAGAATCCTCATACATCACTAGAGGAGAAGTATGCCTTTCCTCTTCCTCAACTTCAAGTTCAGCTGCCTCACTAAAGGGTGCCCCTTCCTTGAATGGTTTCTCCTCTCCACTAGTTTCATGCTCCTCCGAAATTTCCTGCTCAGGCATGCTTGGCGGAGGAGAAGCAACCTTGGGTGGCTCCGTGATTGGTGACTTTGGTAGAAGATCCATCTTTTGCACAGTGTCCTTTAGAGAGGGAGTCCTAGATCTCCTCATATAAACTTTGGTTTTCTCTCCTCTTGAACTTTCTACATCTACAATCAGAGGCTCATCCCTTGAGGCAACTTGACCTTTCTTCTTTGAAGTCCTGGTTGCTTTTGTTTTCTTCGGTGGTGGAGGAACATCATCCTCTTCTGCTTTTTCCAACTCTTCCTAATCAGAGGACGTACCAATCTTCAAATTCTGCCATCTTGTCTTTCCTTTTGGCTTCCTTTTCATTTCGGGCTCACTTTCCTTAGGGCCTCTAATCTTTATCTTGAAAGGGGAACTCTTCATAGTTTTCCCTTTGGGGTCATCTTCCCTGGATTCCTCTGAAGTTGACATAGGATTGAGGTCTCCCATAAAATTGAAGGTACAAGTTACCTTCTCACTCTCCAGCTCCCAAATTTTGTGTTTCAACCAAGAAGAGGTGAATTTCATGACTGGGGCCATTAGGTCTTCCAATTCTGTAACCTCATCCTCATTCCAATTGATATCCCCGACTGACCTGTCCTTCACAGCTTCATAGGCATGATCCTGCACCAGGTTTCCATCATCCTCTAGCTGATCCGAGATCAACTTGACATTATATTGCCTAATGGCCTCCACAGGGAGCCTAGAATACCTCTTCTTTCTTGCTTCAAGGTCATCTTTAATGTTGGCCCAATAGTCTTCTAAGTCATCTTTATGCCGGTATTCCCCAGTGGATTTCTTCTGTGCCTCTCCTGTGATATCAAAGTTCATCCTTTTGGAGTGGAAGGATAAACCATATGCCGCCAATTCATCCCCTGCGGTGTGCGCTGATTAGATGGAAGGGCACATTTCTGCTACACCAATCCCGAGAGGAAAATCTCCACCAAAGCCTGTCTTATGCTTTTCCTTCTTCACGACGACATCAAACTCACAAATCTGCCTCACAACCTCTAACAAAACAATGTGATCAGTAGGATACCGAGGTAACCTATATGGAGCAACCAGACATCCATCAATTCTGAGGTAGGTGAATGTGGGGAAATGAATGAACTAGGCCCCATAATTCTTTATTAGCCCTTTGGCTCCATCTGACAATCTTATATGCTCAGCATTCTGGAGCATTCTGGTGATATGCATTGTGAATGCATCATTGGCTCTGTGGTAGTCTTTGTGTCCTAAGTGTAGTTTCGGATAGACCTCATAGACTATATCTTGTCCAACCATCCCTCGTGGAATCAGACCCTTGTATGGGTAGAATCTGGCTAGTACATGCATGACATAAGAGGACATGGTGAACCTCTTGGTTTCCAGGACGTTCCTTAACTGTTTGTCAATTTCAGCACTAATAAGCCCTGCCTAGTGATAGTTGGTTCCTTGTTCAATCTTGGTGATCACGTGGACCATCCAACTCTAACACTCCGACAGTCTTCAAACCAGCTACCCTGCTCAAAAATGTTATAGCATCATAGATATCTGATCTGAATTTGATCCTATGCAGTTGCTTGGGAAATTTAGAATGATGTGATTTTGGCTTCTCCAACCAAGAGTTAATCATTTGTTGAGCTTTGATGGGCTCATTCTCATAATATGTTTTAGCCGTGTCTATGTTTAAAGCACATACTGAAGGCAGGTCAGGCATGTCAAAAGCTTGGGCAATAGAGACAGGGCTGAAGTTGGCCAAGACCCTTCCCTTAGTGCTAACCACCCTTTGTGTATCAAAATCGTACTGTCGGGCACATTCAAGTATCAGTTCATAACACTGGATTACTGGAGGGAAACCTGCTACATGAACTAACCCGGATTTCATCATTCCCTGCCTTAAGATTGACAGGTCCTTTTGAGCCGTCATCTGCTTAAATTCTTCATATCTCAAGGCCCCAACATTGGTGTCAGAAACCTAGGACCATACAGAGGATATCCTACTCTCAGGAAGCTGACCCTTGATATCCAATCTTAGTCTTTCTGTCTCAGAAATGGATGACCCCTCCGTGCCACCCCTGGATTTTCTGGCTACAGCCTTGCTTGATTCAGCCTGCACTCACGAAGGACATCATTAGTATTCAATCATTATACATATTCCAACCAAAGGTTAGCATAAAATCACATAAAGCAATTAAAATCCATCAGAAATCGCCAATTCTTGAGGATCCCAAAAAATAAGACAGTCCGGGAAAACCAGGAAAACTGGGAAAATCCAGTCCGGGAAGAATTTCAGAGAAATCCGACCCAGACGGATTCTCACTGCCAAAGCGTCATTAGTCAAATAAATCATTAATACAAACAAAAGATCATTAGATTATCATGAAATTCATCCATTGGCAACAAGAAATAGGCATTTGTCATTCACTCCATTAATCCTATCTTAGGAAAATCGAAAGAAATAAAACCAGACAGGAGAAACCAGAAAAGTCCGGATGGGACGGATTTTGGCGGACAGTTCGAAACATTCCAGGAATTGCAACACTCTGTGGAATTAGCCTAAACCGGGAAAATCCGAATGCGGAGGAATTCCACGAGGACCTCGGAAACCCGATGAACGACGATATGCGAACCATTAATCAAACAATCAAGCGATCTTTTCTAGTTGGATTCTAACGGTCCCGAAATCGATGCTAGCCAACAAAATTCAGAATGCAAACGATTTAAAATTCTCAAAGTTCTTCAAATGAGAAGCCTATATGGTCAAATGGCGATGCCCTAATTTTGATGAAAAAACCTTCTGCCATTAAAAGCAGGGAAAACTTCAAGGTTTAAAATATTAGCTAATGATTAACCTAAAGCACCCCGAATCCTCACAAGGAAAAGATCAGCGTAATGCAAGGGGAAGATTGACAAATCATCACAAATCCATTATTCTGGGCCAAGAACCAAGGAAACCCTAACCTCGCAGATGGCAAATTTTGCACTAAAAGGGCAAACAATCTAACCCAGAACCCCCTCCAAACGGCCGCACGCACCATCTGAAGGATAAATACGAGCATATATGGCGTGGGTGATTAGGTTTTTACGGAAAAATGAGTCCAACCCTAACTCGACAAGGAGAAAATCATGACCAAACATGGGCCGACTCGACATGACCACTAATCAATCATAGAAAACCTAATCATTGTGTAAACCAACAAGAGGGGCCATCGATAACCTACCATGGGTTATTGCAGATGGAATCCAAACTCGGAGCAGTGACCACAAAGCAAATAAGCCCTAGCAGTGAAGACCTTGACCAACACTCCAATCAATCCACACGCAAACAATCCAAGATCAACACCCAAAGCTCGGATGGAGGAAGCACTCAGATGCCAAAGCAGCAAACAAGTGAAAGATGAAGTAAAAAATGATGCTTGGAAGGTTTTAAACCAACCCATTTACGCCTCTGAGCAAAGGTACCTCATCCATTAATGAGCGACAAGACGCTTCTGACAAATCCAGAAACCTGAGCCCAAAACAGAATTTCAGAAAAGCCCAAGATATGCAGAAACACAGATTTCACGGAAATACAGAAACCAAGGAAATGACGAAGTTCAGGATTTTAGCAAAGTATGGGAAAATCCGTCAGAACCGGAAAATCTCAGGGTCAAGCAGAAACCCGGTTTCGGAAAATGCGGCAATGAGCAGACAGTGAATTGGAGCCCGAGAAAATCCGCCAGAGTTGGAAAATCCCGGATCCAGGTGAAAACCCAGATTTTGCTTAAAACTCAATTTTAATCAATTCAATCCTCAAGGCAAGATCAGAGCTAGCAAGACCAACATATCAAGACCTCAAAAGATAAGTCCAATAAAAACCAAATATCAAAAGTCATTCGAAAAGAGGGTCCCCACTCCAAGTGGAGCGTCTGTGCAAAACTGCACAACAAATGGCGACTCTGCTGGGGAAATGCTCCCGAGTATTTCGATGAAAAACTAGAATCAAGAACCCAGAACTTATGGTTTCAACTCAGACATCCAGTCACCATTCCCATGTTTAAACAAAGAAGCTCTCAGTCATTCAGGGTTTCCTATACCAGGGTCAAAGTGTGTGCACATGCATTTATTACCCTCCCTCAGTTGCAACAAGGACCGAACTTGATATGAAAAAGCTACATAAAGATTCATACTCTAAAAGTAACCTTAATAGAGCCTCGTTGCCAATTAGGCGTCTATAGCCCCGACGAGGTTATCACTGTGATCCTCCTGAACATAGCTCTACTGCCAGCCAGGCGTCCATAGCCCCGGTAGAGTTATTCAGATCCCCCTGATAAGTTGAATTCAAACCTTTTGATTTTCAATATTTTCCCCTTTTTTCTTTCTCTTTTCTTTTTTACTGATATTCCTTTTCTTTGCACTCATTTTATTCAACCTGTGAATAGTGAAGTCCACACTCAAGGCTGAGAACCACAGCGGCACTAGAGCAGAAAATGATTTTTCACCTGTTCAGACTTTGTAAGGGCCATCTGCAACTTCAAGTACATTAAGATTTAAAAGTATAAGACCACAATATATTCTTGCTAAACTAGCTAGAAAATACCTTTGCCTCAGCATAAGGATAAGTGACATGAGATAAATAGTTCGTACCATGGTGTCCTGGAAGGATGATTAGAGTTTGTAAGGGAAATACCAAAAAACATCAGACCTACTTTGTCACCATTGCCATACAGATGCACCCAAAGATCCCAAGAAGAGAAGGAACCAAGAGTAAGAGCAGCACAAACCAAAACAAACGAACCAAAGCAAACCTATTCTACCCAAAGCAAACAAGCAAACCCAAAGGGAAACCTACTCTAACCAAACAAAACAAGCAAAGCAACCTAAACTAACTATTTACAAAGCAGGGAGCTGCAAACAACTCAGGACTGGAAATAATGTTTTAAGTACTGCCCATTGACAGGTAGTGGGATATCTTCTCCCGTGAGGGTCCTCAGACGGAAGGCATTATCTCCGAGTATTTTAGCAATCTGATATGGCCCAAGCCAAAGTTTATCAAACTTCCCATGGTTCCCTTTCTGATCATGAGGTTTATCCCAATATAGGACAAGGTCAGAAATCCTGAAGGCTTTGACTTTAGCCCTCTGATCAAACCATCTCTTAACTACCCCCTGATGTTTGGCAAAATTCTCAAGGGCATTGTCTCATTTTTCCTCAAGGTGCAGTAGTTCTGTCAACCTAGCCTCCCTTCTGTCCCCTTCATCATAAA
>VDFB02000003.1:346868895-346892779 GCA_007258455.2 Sequoia sempervirens
GTACCTTTCCTTCCAACCGCATTGTTCAATGCTTTCTCAAGTTGCTCTATTCTTTCTTTTAGCGACTTGTTGTCCCTCTTCTTGTTCTTCAGCCTCTTTGGCTAATTGTGCATTTTGTCACCATGATGGGAGATTCACTTGACTCAACCTCTGACATATATTACTCTTTCCCAAATCTTTTTCTCGCTCTGATAACAATCTGTTAGGGAGGCTAGAGGAATCAATCACAGATTCCTGCACTAGGCCTTGTCATAGACTTCCTTGGTGTATTTTGTTGTTCCACCTTAACCTATAGGAACACTACCTTGTCTAGGTTCCCCTGGTTCTCCTGGCCAACCTCACCATCTTGACAATTTTTGACCAACCAAAACAATCCTTAGTTCAACGCTTCACTCTTCCTTAGCCTTTAATACCCTAAAGACTAATCTTCCCACAACACTTAAAGAGGATCTTGCAGGGGTGTGGGTTTTCTTTCAACAGCTTCAAAATAGCTTCCTAGGTCCTAGAAGATTTTCCAAGACTCTACCTTTCCACCACTTGTAATGGAACCCTCATCTAGGGTTAGGAAGGCTAGTAGCCTTTGAGCCCCTATTAGGTCTCCAATTCTAAGAAATCTGGCTATTGTTCTTGACTTTGCAAAACAAACCCCAATCTTTTTCTTGGATTCTCATTCCCTAAGGCTACCTCTCAAGGAATTTTGGGGTCTTAAGGCTTAGCAGGCCGTACAATGCATTGTTCTTAGAAATGAGTCTAAACTAGGGTTTCTAAACTGTTCAAAGCTATTTATGGACTGTCAAAAAGTTCTCCTCCTAAATCAATTGATAGACCCTCCTCCTTATCACCATACAAGGCCAAGACCTTCCCCTAAATTCTCCAAGAAGAATTTCTCAAAAAGCCTTACTCCCCTGCAAATTATCCATGTTGTCCTGTACCCTTTCCTAGCCGGGCTCTTCACTGTCTCACCTAGGGCAAGGATTTTCTCTTAGCTCCTGCAACCAAAAAAACCCTAACACCTACCATATTTACAAGCATGGAGTCTAGGCACATTTCCCAAAAGTTTGTACAATTTGTACAGAGGAAAGGTGCTCTAGAGCTCCATTTCTTTCCAAGCTGCCTGTTATAGGCCTGAAAATGACAGTGAGCTAACTATTTACAAATGACAAAAGAAAAAGATTTACACAGATAGAAAAATGACACTCCAACCTTGCACAATATTAATACTACATACTACAAACAAGATGACAGTAGAGTTACGCCATTAAAGCTTTTAATATCAATGCTAAAAACAGAATCATTTTCTTGAACGCTTAGTTTTCCCAACTTTTCAAAATCCTACACTTAACAACAATATCTCCAACCCTACTCCTGGTCGAATCTTCCAATAGGCTTTCAAAATAGTTGGGCTTCATGGGTCGGGCCTTTAAGATGACCTAGAGCAAACATTGTAAAACACACTGTGTTTTCAAAACTTAGGCAATTTTACAACTTAGCCAAAATTAAAAGCTAAAACTACTTAATTCTTGTCAACCTCCTTCCAACTAATCAAAAACATCCCTTAGATCACCACTAACGGTCTACATGACCTTATGAACAACACAACAAAATTTATAGCTTCATTCAAAACTAGTCCTTTCCCAGGTGCTCCTGCAAATTCAATAGGGTTTGAATCCACTTTGGTTGGGATCAGTTTGCACCCCACCACAAGCAGAGTAAGCAGGGACATGGAGATAACTCAAACTCAATCATGAAGGTATGTACAAGCTAGTTAGTAACTTCCTTATGGTTTAATGCAGCAATTCGTACTAGTAGGTTTATGTAGCTGATATGATATTATAATGATTAAGCTAATCACCATTATTGTTTATATGATTCTAACCTTCTATGTGAAATTGTGCAGATTTTCTCCTTCGTTGGGGCAGTTTTACAGAACTGTTGCATATACATGCAGTTTAGCATGCAGCACAGGAAGCTGCGATCTTACAAAGAACTAAAGAAAGAACGTGTTCTAAACTACATCAATTCATGCAAGCAAGAAACAGAGTAGCATGCAAACTGAATGCATGGAGGACATAAACAAATAAACAAATAAATCTAGAGTAGCGCAGCATGCAAGCAGTAGTTGCTTGAGACAAAAAATCGATAGAAATGATCGAAGCATTTCGCTTTCTGTACCTGTCGTTTTCTGGGGACGAAAGACATTCAGAACCTCCTTGTTAGGAATATAAGATGGTGTCCATCGTGGACCGCCTTTCCATGATTGGTTTCTCCTCCGACCACCCATTTCTCCAACTCAAATAAAAAGCCAGGGAACTGATTCCTAAATGAAACAATATATAAATGAAACAATATATAATTGTGATCTGTAAAAAACCAAAAACATAAAATTCATTCAATCCTAAATTGATTATTCAATTAAGTTACTTGAACAAATAAATAATCAAAACTAACTAGGAATCTCTGTCCAAAACATCTAAAAACAACAAAATGGTCGTCTGTTATAATAGCTTGAAGAGAAAATCATTCAAAAATCGTTGCAAAGTGCTTTCCCAAAAGCTTGAAATGCTCCAAGAAACATAAATAAGATTACCATTGCCAAAATTTAGCTGTGAGAACTAAAACTATATATATCATTGTTTTTTAATGCTGTCAAAACACAGGCTGTCAGAAACACACATTAACCTGGTTAATTTAGGAATTGGTAGCATTGGACGATGGATAAACAATGGTGGAAGCAGTGCGGATTAGACTCCTAAATATTTCATAACGAATATATCATAACGCTTGTTGCCTTGCTTAGTAAATATCTAAAAAGTTAGAAATAGAATCTTGAAAATTTCCGCGTCAATATATGCATTAAAGTTATAGTTTAAAGATCTTATATTAGATGAAATATAGAGACAAGTCTTTTTGTGACAACTGTGTTAAGTGTTGTTAACAGATGTTTAGGAAGTGTGATTAAATAAATTTTGTGTTTCTAACATTTTATCATTAATTTTATTTCATCACAGAATAATTAGATGATGTGTTTCTTATAGCACAAAGCAAATAGGTGTATTAGCTATTCATGCACAAACAAAGAACATTTAATATCAATATTTTATTTTACTCTCTTTTTTATTTGAGTTTGACATTTTGATTTTTTTCATCACATTCATTCTCAACTTGGTGTATAAACTCATTGAAAACAAAAAATGCTTCATACTTGTTATGTAGAAAGTGGACCCATATCATTCAAGTAATGTCATCAATGAATGTCATGAAATATTGATATTTCCTAATGGAAACTATCTTCATTGGTCCACAAAAACCAAAATGAACTAACTCCAACTTTTTTGGAAACTCTTTAGGTTTTCCCAACTTTTTTGTCCACGTTGTTTCCTATAACAAAAGTTTCATATGCACATTTCTTTATATTTATGGGTGGAATGTCATATGCTATATTCTATTAATCAAACTTTTCCTTCAATGTCTTGAGGTTGATATGGCCAACTCTTTCATGCTACATAACACTTGAAGATAAGGATTTGGAGGAGGTTTTCCTTAAATAAAATAATAACTCTTTCATATATCCATCATATACCTATTTTTCTAAACTATCAAACACTTTATAAGTTCCTTGTTAAAAAATAGCCATCATACTTTTGTTGACTAAGATCAGATTTTCTTTAGTCCTAGAACAAGCAAAACACTCTCAATATATGTTTTACCTTGGGTTAGAGCATTGAGAGTATTGAGCTACCAAATCCTTCAACATGCATTTTTGAATCATCCCCCAATGTAATAGTGTCTATTTATTTGTTATATTTCTCAAGATTTAAATAAATTACCAACTTGTGATGAGTTGCACCTCAATCGATGATCTAGACATCATTGTTTTACATATTTGAAAGAGTTTTTTGAAAAGGTCAGTGACTTTCATCATCATCTTCAATATACAATTCAACCATCATACTTCCTTGTTTACTTGTGTTCATACATTTCTTCTTCTTGAATTATTTTCACTCAAAATGACCAAGATGATTTCAATAATAACAAAACTTTCCTTTTATTTTCTCATCATTACTTATGTAATAGAATGCATTTTTTATTGGGCCTTCTTATCTTTGAACTTGGAGGTAAAAATATTTAAATTGGATCAACTTCATCATGTTTACTAATGTTGCAATAGTAGACACTTCTAAGGATTGAATTTCAATGTTGTCAAGTTTTCACTGAATGTGAGTGTAGTCTTGAAATTATCAAAGGACTTTGGTAAACTATTAAGAGTTGTGGAGATGATATCTTTATCAATGATAGTCTCATATAAAATAATGAGACTATTTAAAATACCCTTTTATCTTTAAAATATTCTTAGTTATTGATTTTTTTCTTACTTATATTTTATACTTGAGTTTGAATTTCAAAAATTATTGATATAATTTCCTAATGGGAACTATCTTTATTAGTCCACAAACAACTATTTCCATCTTTTAGGAAACTCTCTATGCCTTCCCAATTCTTTTTCTATGTTGTTTCTCATAACATGGATTTCATAGACATACTTCTTTTTATAATTGTGAGTGGAATACCATATAATATATTATCTAAATTAATTATTTCATTTAATGTCTTGAGGTTGATATGGTCAAGACTTTCATCCTACAACTACTTTTTTGAGTTAACATTTGAAGATTAGGCTTTACAGGAATTAGTACTTAAATAAGATAGTTACCCATTCATATATCCACCATATACCTTTTTTTCCTTATTATTAAATAACTTATAAATCCCTTCTTAAAAAATGACTTCATGTTTTTGCTGACAAAGAAAAGAATTTTTCTTTAGTCCTAGAATCAGTAGAACATTCTCAACATATGCTTTACCTTAGGTTAGAAGTTTAGATGATCTCTACCAAATATTTCAACATGTAATTGTGAACCGTCTCCCAATACATAATAGGATCTCTTTATTTCTTTTTGACATTTCTCAAGATGATAATAAATTACTATTCACGTGATGAGTAGCACTTGAATCGGTGATTTATACATCATTTTTTTTTATATATTTATAAGCATTTTCTAACAATGGTCTATGAATTTCATTATCATCTTTAATATCAAATTCAACTAGCATACTTCATTGTTTAATTTTTTCATAACTTTCTTCTTCTTGAAGCATTTGCACTCAAAATGACCAAGATGATCATAATAATAGAAAACCTTTACTTTTATTTTCTCATCATTATTTGCAATATTATTTCTTTTTTATTGCACGTTCTCATCTTTGAACTTTGAAGAAAAACATTTATTGGTTTAGCTTCATCATCTCTAGTGAAAATTTCTTCGTGTTGCAATAAAAAGTCTGCAAAGCATTGAATTTCAAGGTTGCCATTTTTTCATGCAATATGAATGTAGCTTTTAAAATATCAAAGGATTTTGGTAAAATATTAATAGTTGTGGAGATGAGATATTTATCAATTAGAGCCTCACCTAAAGTGATAAGACTATTTAAATATCCTTTTATCCTTAAAATATTATTAGTTACTAATTTGTACACATTCTTAGATTGTATAATTGAGTTTGAAGTATTTGTGCTCTAACAACGTCCATATGCTCGAACATTATGGTGATAGCATCCATTTTTTCCTCTAGTATGGTTATATTTTATACGTTGTTTTTATCAATGTACCATTGACAAGCATGTTTATCAAGGCCATGCTTGGTGTGATTTCTTGTCAAATTATTCTTGAAGAAAAAAAACCTATGGTATTTCTTAGCACTTCAGTTGAAAATGGAGCTAGATCTAAGAATAAAATTATTTGCATCTAATGATGTCATTCGATAGATTAGTCAAAACTATTCAAATAAATAGAAATGACACCCAATATATTATTTTATATTATAGAAATTTTTAAACAAGGTAGCCCATGAAAAATATTTCTAATTCTATATAAAACATAGAATTTTAATATAGGTGCTTTTTCTATTATTGAAATGGGGTGATTGAATATGTGATGCACCTACCTTTCTCTATTTCATTAGGGAAAAGAGATCCCCAAAGGTAGGATTGACTTTCAACCCTTAGGTGAGTCAACCCTATTGGAGATCTTGGCTATTTTCCTTATAACAAGATGGGGTCAAATCTACCTGAACAACACTTTGGGGAGAAAAATTAAAAATAGTAAATGAACTCAATTATGCAATGTGAAACTTGGATCATCAACCTAAAGCATAAAATAATCATAAACAATAGACTTTACAATAGATCTAAGAAGGGTAAGCTGATGTGTACCAGTCACCAAAAGTTGTTGAGTGTCCTCTTGAGATAGATTCTCCCTAGGGTGAATGGATCTTGTTGCACGGATCTAAAATTTGATTTCACAATCCTCTACTCAGATCTCAAGACTCCTAGCTCCTTCTTTGATCTCAACAATTATTGAAAGTTAGAATTAAATTTTGTAAGTAAGGATTATATGGCTTGACAACTTTGACAACTTTGCAAAATTGCACTTCTTTGATCAATCCTCAAATCCTTTCACTCTGAAAATCTGCACATACAAAGAGAGGAGTACTTTTTTTTCATGAATGGGGTTTTTCCTGTCAAACCCCATTTTGGCATTGAAATGAAATGAAACATGAATGGAAGGAATAATGAATGGGCAATGGTATGTTACAACCCACCATACCCTTGAATGGAGATCCTTAGAGGACTGAAGTCTATCACATCTCTCCAAGGTCTTGATCTTGCATGAAATGGCTTGATTTGATGTTGATCTTGATGCTTGAATGGATGCTTGAAACCTACATCACCATGTTAGCTCCAAAATAATGCATGAGTGCAAATAAATTTGACATGATCTTGAGATCTTGAATATTGTTGTAGAATACTAATAAATCTACTCTTGAACACCTTTGACAATAATATTTTCTCTTGTGAAAGTTTCCTTAATGTTGCTTCTTCCTCCTACGATTTGAAATGATAAAAATACCTTGTATTTATAGGTAATTTTCTAATTTCTCGACAATTAAACATCAAAGGTTAACAATTGAAAATTAAATTTAAATCATAAAAATGCTACCAAAAACATATTAAAAATTGAGATCCCAAACCTAAGGGGGACCCATGTTCCCTTGGGTGAATGGGTCCTAGTACCTAAATCCAGGACACTCAACTTCCAAGGCAATTTAATTAATGTTTGTAATTTTTAATACAAGTTTCCCTTTCAGAAAAAGAGGATTAATTAGGATTTTAAATGCATAATTGGGCCAATTAGAGGTTTAATTAAGTCCAATTAAATTAAGGGACCCAAACATAGTGTGAAAATGTAAAGGAGTACATTTTTTACACTACATTTAGGCTCCACTTTAGTGAGAGGATGAGCCCTATGCTCTAACTCACACTAAAGTAGACAAATAAAGCATCAACATGGGTCAAAGTGTACAAATCATAGTGAGATAGGATGAAAAAGATTAAGGAGGTTGTGCAAGCCCCTAGGATCAAGATCCCTTGGAAAACCAACATAAATACAAAGGAACACACATATATGAATGATATACATCAGCAAGACAAGATACAAAAGCATACAATGCCAAAATTGATGCAAAAGGAAAAAGGGTGGATCAGGCCTCGATTGTTTTTCCACTAGGTATGGATCAAGCCTTAGTTGTTTGTCCAAAAAAAAGTTCACAAGTGGAAACCCGTTGTCCATTACACAAAAAAAATACACTCACATGGGCTAGTGGAATCTATTGTCAACTAGGTGAACCCCAAAAAGGTAAGAGACACACACTAGGTTGGTATGTACTCACAAAAAGGTGGTTGATGGGAAAGTCATGCCAAGTCTATAAGCTCCCATACATCAACCATACCAGAAATTATACCTCCCGGTAACTTTGATAAGGTGCCACGGAAATGGTCACAAGGCTAGAAAGCTTCATTGTACTAGGCACACATTAAAAACAAAAAGTCTCCACTGGAAAGAAAGTTTTGTTATGCTTGGTGGCCATGAAAAAGTTGTAAATGAAATAGGATAGGATATTCAAAGGTATTTTACTTAGTTCATGAAAGGTTTCACCCTAAGGAACATCATGCTTAATGTCACCAAGAGAGGACTAGTTGAGGATAGAAGATTCACAACTTAGGGAATGGAAGCAATAGCATTACCATTAAGAGGAATGTCCTATGCCAAGAAAGGCCACACTCTTGAGGAAAATCAAACCTAATGTTGCCACCAAGAAGAAAAATCACACGAATTAAGAAGAACACACTTTGAAGCAAACAATGAGTGGGGACACGTATGCCCCCACTTTAAGGAATTTTCTAAATACCATGTTGTGAGAAATTACTTTAAAATAGAACATAGTAGATTCCAATACATGAGAACTTTATTCAAAAAGTCTTATGTAAAACATATGTTTTTCGAGATAGAGCTACATCTTGAAAGGAGGGCAACTATCCCTCATATACAAGCCTAAGATAACAAATAAGAGATCCATGGATATGGGGTTAGCATATGTATTTGCTACAGTGATATAATCAAGCTCAAAATTTTCATCATTTTCCAAATGACTCATGGAACAACAATCATAAAGCAAAAATGAAAAATACAGAGAGAAGAAAAAGAAAATATTTTGGGTCAACATGGATGAGACCTAAATTTGTTGACACCTTGCATCATCCTCAAAAGGAAAATACAAGACAAGAGAAAAATAAAGGTTTACAACATATAGAAAAATGAAGATACAAATATTATAATGTCATGATAGGTTCACTTCCTTTGTATCCTTTCACCAATGGAGTGACAAGGGTCATCCAAAGTAGGTGCACAAACATATAAATACATGCCAAGCAGCACTATATAGGGGATCACATTACACACACACAATCACAAAGAACATGAAAAGAGAATAAAGAAAATACTAGTATGTCACATGGGAGTCAATGTATAGCATGTCATCTACATCCAAATCTTGTTCATCATATACAAAAGGTAGACAACTAGCCAAAGGGACAACCCCAATTGTTATACTAGGAGCTTCACTAGGTTCAACACATGGTGAGTCACTCTTTATAGTCCATAATCATCATAGTTGTTATCATCTAAACTCATGGAAGAGGAAAATGATAAATTGAGCTCATTATCCACTTCCTCATCAATCTTAGCCATCTAATCAAAGTTAATCATAATAGGAGGCGTAATTGACAATGTCTATAGAGGTTTCATGTTGTTGTTGTGGAAAAGGTGGAGAATCATCATGCTTTGTTTGAGATAAATTTTGATCTTATTTTTTGTTTTATTCTTTTCTTTTAACTTATGAGCAATAGCACAATGTCTATTCCTATGCTCTTTAGCATTTATGTTTCTTCTTGCATGATTTTCAAGTTGTGATTGTGTAATCTAGTGGGTTTATCAACCATTGGTTTCTTTTCTTCCCGCAAGGGAGGAATGGAAGGAACCATGGAAGGTTGTTCAACCACTTTCTGTTTAGCTATATAAACTTGTTTCATCTTAGGAGGCACAATGGGACTTATATGGAGTTCTCTTGGTATTTTATAGGAAATAGACAAAGGATTTTTCATGGGTTGGTCTTGGTTACTTGGAAGGGCTTTTGGTTCAATCATGGTTTCATCAATGATAGGAAGCTCAATTATGGATTGAGGCATGTTACTAAGGGATAATTATGCTATGTAATTCTTCTTGAACTTTTGATAAGATTTTAAAAAGAAGTCCTCATGAGACTTAAGAGGTTCCATATGTTGAGGCCAAAATAAATCCATTGATAAATTCTCATGAGAAGACACATGATTAAAGCCACTATGATACACAGTAAATATGTAATTTCTAAATGTAAAATTTAAGCATTTATGCACTACCGATGGGATGACATCCATGGAGTGTAGTCATTGATAACCAAGATTCACACGGAATTGGTCCAACAACGAGATGATAGAGAATGAGACATTTAATTGTTTTTGTCCAATTTTAAAGGAAGAGTGATCGAGCCTATTGTAGGGAAAGAAAAACCATTATTTATTTTTATCCTTCCATTATTTATTTTTATCCTTGCTTTTGATTATTCATAAGAATCTTGATAAAGTTCATTCACAAATAAGAATTCATCGATGATCACATCCTCTACACATAGGATCAATTAATATCCCATTATAGTCTTGTCATTGATTCTTCCAGCAATGTAAAGAGGACCATCGGGTGCATGTTTGAATATGTCATTTTGTGAGAAAGCAATGTCAAGATACATTTTGGTTTGGCCTTTATGAGGTTGAATGTTAATGAAGTTCACTATAGAATCATATTTGTTATTAAGATCACTCATGTTATCATCATTCATGTCAACATTCATCATATCATTCTTGGCATCATTAGCTTTCATAAAAGAAATGTTATGATTTGGCATGGGATTAGTAAATATTTGCAAATTTTGGTTGGGTGGGGCAACAAACTTATTTCCTTGATCATTAACACCACAAATCTGATGTGATTAGAATAAATGAGGTCTTGCACAATATGTTTAAGACACTTACAATGTTTCATAATGTGTCCATTTTGTCAATGATAATAGCAAAAGGGATTTGAGTTAAAGTTTGGAGGTAAGGGCTTAGTGATATGAATGGCTCTAATGGAAGGTAAGGTAACTAAGTTCTTACTCATAAGCTGCAACACATGATGGAATGGAGGGTATTAAGTAACAAGGTAAACTATCTACTCCTTTCCCAAGATTGATATGGATTTGTTGTTTTTATGGCAGCCACTTGAGAGTCAACATGTTGAAGTTTGTTTGGGGTGGATTTATTTGTAAAAAGCTCTTATTTTATTTCTTGACATTTGGATAGAAATTATTATGGGGAACAAATTAATATTTCTCAAGATTGTTAGAAGGAGTTTTTGTTGCACGATGACTAGCCAAATTCTAATATTCACAAAGGGTTGTGCACAAATATGTAAAGGAGGGAAATTTCGTCATCCCAAGCTTGTCTTTAATTTTATTTTTCAAAATTTCAATGATCATTCTTTGAATATCAGCATTAAGAATCTTAATGTTAATTTGTGAGTGAAGAAATTGGTTTCATGCTATGAAATCAATGATCTTTTCATCATCATGTTGTTTACATTTCATTAAATCGCCTAAGGTCATCTTGGGACCAATGTGCACTTGGAAATGGTTAAGAAATGTATTAATAAGCTCATTGAATTAACCGATTAAGTTATTTGATAAAGAGAAAGACCATTCCAAGGTTGTATCTTTCAAAAACCTACAGAAAATCTTAGCCAATAGCTTTTCTTCAAAAATGAAGCCACTACATAAGGTTGTGTATGCAGAGACATGGTTACTAGGACCTCCTTTACCAACATATTTCTCAAATCTAGGAATCTCTATGTCTTGTGGCATTTGTGCTCTCAATATCTCCAAGGATACGATAGGATGTCAAACAAACCCAAAGATAGGATGAGACTCCTAACCACCCAAGAGGATAGCGAAAGGTGTCAAGGACCATTTCCTTGACACCTAAGTAAAAGACACCTAAGCACAAACACCTAAGTAGGCTTAAGCCAAGTGTAAATGTATGTGTACACCAACACCCCCCCTTAAGCATAACTTAGGTGGGCACGGCCAAACAAGAACAAGAAAGTTTCTCACAAATAGAGAAAAGGAGAAAACCTCATGGGAACAAAACTCCTCTCCAAACAAGAAACAACAAAAAAAGAATGTACAAGTGAAAGAAGAAGAAATATAGGAGGAGGAATCAAGACCCCCCAAGAACTACTTCTATCACAAAATTACAAGAGATATTCCCCCCATATGAGAGAAAGAGAGAGACTAGAGAGGCCCCCCATAAGATGATTGATCTTGCAGTCCTGAGTGATGCTTGATGAAGAACACCAAAAAGAGTCCATGAACATTTAACCACATTTCTCACCTTAGGAAGAAGGAGAATCATTGAAGTGTGCAAGTAATCTTACCATTCCTAATAAGAACATGCAGAAAGAAGTATAGAGGTCTCTAAATTGTGCATAAGATCCAAAGACGTAGATGATGTGCATAATGTCTTCGTAGAATGATCAATGATCTCCAAGCCAAAGCTAATGTGTGATGAAGATTTAGGAATAGGGACTATAGGGATCATAGATGTATGATGATAATTGGAACCATAGGAATCTGATATTGTCACTAGAGAAGATAAAGTAGGCAAGGCATGAGCAAGAATATTTGAAGACGATGTTGATGCAACTTCATCAAAGATGACATCGAAAAGAAGATGAATGCCCTCAATAATGTCATCCAAATCAACAAGATGGGATTCTATGAAAATACATGAAATGTTAGGTAGATATACATCCAAATGTGGTGAATCTAGAAAGACAATAATAGTGGGTTGTTTTGCAATCTTACAAAATAGTGAAAAGATAGTGTGAGAGAAATGAGGACAAAATTCATCCCCATGTTGAGTGCTCCCAAAATATGTACACTTGATTATGCAACATGTAGACATGGTCTAAATGTGCAAAAGATCAAATACAAAAAGTCCCCTTGATGAGTTTTTAGCCCCCCTTGTTTGGCACTTTATAGTTTGAGTGCATGAACAAAAAGTGAAAAAACGGCTTGTAAAAAGGCACTTAGGAGGCAAAATACAGTCACTGAAGACTAATTTGACACAAAATTTAGGTGTTGGGGGCTAAAAAAAATTAACTCAAGTCATACATGTGACCGGTTGCAACACAAAGAAAAAATAATCTCGGCCTTATAAAGTTTTTAAACAAAGCAAAGATGGTACCAATGACTTTGCAATGGTCGGCATTGAAAATAGTCTTTAATACATCAAAATTGTAATGAGCAACTCAGCGGCCACTGAAGATAACCTCCAAGGTACCTTCAATGACGCCAAGAAACAATATAATGTGAAGACCAAATATCTAACACAACGACCAAATATGAAACAGTTGATTAAATTCTTTGACCGGTACAATGTGAAGACCCCTGATGCAGTTGACTCATACCATGCACAACCGATTCTCCTAGAGCACCTTTTCCTGCAGGGTGAGGCAGGTTGCGTGTTGATGAAATAGGAATGGAGAACTCTTGGAGCCTGACTTGTTGCTGCCGTCGTCGTGGCTTACTTCCCCACCTCCCAGCATGCGTTTATCAGCCGCATTTACCTCCAAATCGGCTGTATGTCCATGTGGCAAGTCTCCCAAAGCACGAGAGTTGGTCAAAACAAAAAAATGCCGCCTCTATTTCAAAATCACAGCCAACAAAAAAAGCCTCTAAGATTGGGTTGTTCGAGGGATTAAAAATGGTGCCTCCAAAGGATTTACAAGTGCTTCTCTCCCTTATGCAAATATGCCTATACGGCTTGCACAGTGAAGAAAAAATAGTCAACAATTTATGAACAAATTGTGACCTGCAAAGGGATCAGAAATTGTAGTCTTCTTATTCATATGCCAGAGATCACGAGCTGCCTCTGTGCAAAGATATCTCAGGCTCAAAAAACGAAGACACGGCTATGTCGTTCTTACGCCAGAGATCATGAGTTGGATGCGTGCAGATCTTGCCCAACCTTATAGGCTGTCGTGGGAGGTGAGGCTGCTATGTGCAGCCTTCTCAAGCCAAGAATTAAGATTTTAATGCAAATGGGTAGATGAGTAGAGGGTTGAAAAGCCCTCTGCTAAAAAAATTCTCAATTTTTTATAACTTTTCTGCACAAAAAAGATTAGTACAATCTTCTAAAATATCGAGAATTGAACCTTGAAATTGCTAAGTGTTCAATTTTTCTCAAAACAAGAAGCTTTTCACTTGCATGGCTCTGATACCATGAATGAATGTTAGCCAATATTTGCAATTGAAAAACAAACTTCTACAAAGCATGAGCACACAAAGCCAAATTGATATTCAAGAGATAAAAAAAAGAGTGCAATGAGCCTTGCTTATAAAAGGCAAGGAGAAGGAAACCAAGATCCACCAAAGGTGGATAGGATAGGAGGTCAAACACAAAGATAGGGTGAGACTCCTAACCACCCAAGAAGATAGCAAAAGGTGTCAAGGACCATTTCCTTGACACCTAAGCACAAATACCTAAGTAGGCTTAAGCCAAGCGTACATGTATGTGTACACCAACACTACATAACATGTATGAAGCATTTTATGTTTTCAATGAGTTTATACACCAAGTTGAGAATGACTGTGATGAAAAAAATTTAAATACCAAACTCAAATAAGAGAGAGAGAGTAATATAAAATATTGATGTTAAATGTTCTATATTTATGCATAAGTAGCTAATAATCCTATTTTCTATAAGAAACCTCATGGTTCTGTGATGAAACTAGCATACATATATTAAATATTAGTATATATAAAATACACCGATAGTTATTATTCTCTAATTTTTTTTTTGTTTCATCAAATCTCTTTGATTGATTTTTTGTTTTGATATTATCAAATCTATTGTAGTTGCACATGACTTCCACCTGCCTATCATTTTAAATCCAGCTTCAAAAACTTTGCATAGATTGTTAGATGCCACTGTAGACGCCTCTCGACCTAACAAGAATATTTATTAAAAAAAATATCATTCACAATTATGTTTGAAAAAAAAATCCTCAAATCTCAAATCCAAGAAGACCAATAGTTTCTAACCAACAAATTTTTCAAAACTCTCCACTTACTCAAAAGGAAAAAAGTATGATAAGCTATGATTAAACTAAGCAGAATATAGACAAAAATCTAAATAGAGCAGAATACATTAATTTCTTACCCACCCTCTCAAATCTCAAATTTAGAAGGCCAATAGTTTCTAACCAACAAAAAGTATGCTAAGCTATGCTTGAACTAAGCAAGCACATGGGTAGATGTGAAGAGTATAGGCAAAAATCAAAATAGAGCAAGTGCTTGTTATTCATTGCTTTGTGTATCAGGATAACCTCTTTGATATGTGAGAATTATTAAAAAATAAGCAAAACAAGAGAAAAACGACTTCAACAACAAATGGGAGTTCCTAGATTCAGACTCTTGATAACTAGTTCAGGAAATGTGATTCAACTCCTAATTGTTTGAAAAAATGTTTAAGATGCACATTTCCTAAATAGACTAAGGAGGTATTGAAAAATGAACCCACCTATGGACCAACTGAACCATTCACCAAAAAGATCAGTTTAACAGTCCTAAATTACTCCTACTAATCCACTAACTGATCTATAAATTTAACAAAAATTAAAGGTGGTTTTCTTTTTCTTATTTTATGAAGAGTTTAAACTTCCAATCTCAGCCATATTAAGGCCATATGTAGGAGATTGTGTTCAGATTTTCAAAAATGTAATTAGAAACTTATTTTCTAAGTATATGTCCCGGGGCTTAAATGATCTATTCTTTTTGAGGAATAAGCAGAATAGATTTGCATTTTCAATTAAAAATGTTTTAAACATATTTAACCTATTTTTGGATGGGCTCTTGGATGTTTGATCTAAAAATTGATTTACTCATAAAATCTTAATGTTGTTTTTAAAGCCTCTTATGTTAATGTTAACCTAAACAATCGCCCTCCCCCGTTTAAACTCTTCCATACTTTAGAATGAGCCATTGATGCTCTCTTTAAGTTAGATATTTAAAGTATTGTCTTAGAAACTTTGGAAATTGAAAGGAAAAATCATCACATTCAGAAAGAGGCGTGCTTTTCAAAGTATCGAAATAATAGCAGACATTTGAAATAGATTTAAAAGTCATCGCATTCAAGGTTGATGGTCGTATGGCCATATTTAGTCATTTTAGCTGTAAAATACAATTAAAATTTTAGGAAGACTGTATCACTTGAAAGGCAAAATTTTAGTTAAACTGTCAAAATTTCTATGTAATTATTCCTATATATGTTTTTTCAATCTACATATATTTTTCTTAAAATAGATAACCTTTAATATTTGAAAGGCAACTTCAAATAAATGACCGTCACAAAAAAATTGCTTGACCGTCAAATTTAAGCCCTTATCACATTCTACAAGGGCCTTGTTTGTTTAGAACATCGAAATAACTACTGAATCTTTTCAAACTTTTCTATACACACAGTGCAGTTGAGAAGATGATGCTTAAAAGCACAGGCTGGCACAACTACTTGAAAGATTGTAATATTACAGTTACAAAGATGGGGGGAGCATAATTTAGAAAAGAATTACAGATATTCAAGTAAAATTCATCACAGAGGTCCAGGAAAAGTGCCAAATTCCCTTTGCTCATTCCATCTTACTATCTGCATGATTATAACCAAGAAAGCTCAGAAGTGGGGAAAACATAACAACTCTAAAAATGAAAACAACCTTAGACATGTAAGCCAATACTGCAATACAGTAATAAGATTTCTTTTTTAAATGAAAATATTTCTGGACAATTACATACCCATTCAGTAGGACATAAAGATCGATAATATCTAGCAAACTTGTTGCATTCACTGGAACCCTCTCCCTTAGCTTGAATGCAGCCCTTGAAATATGGAATATAGAGAAAACATTTGCTCCGGAAAAATGTACTAGGGAAAGAATTCATCAAATGAGAGCAGAAATAAAAAACATCATACCTGTGATATTCAATATAACGAGTGAAGCAGTGCCTTGTCTGGTTGGTCGTGGGAAAACGAAAGTCTGCTGGTGCTATCTTAAAAATGTCTTCAATCTGATTTGCAGAGTCAAATAATATAAAAATCTTCATAAGATTTTCTGAAATCTACCACTTTATACCTACGCAATAAGCCGTTACAAATGCTATTGGTCGTGGGAAAACGAAAGTCTGCTGTCTTAAAAATGTCTTCAATCTGATTTGCAATATAACAATCTTCATTAGATTTTCTGAAATCTACCACTTTATACCTAAGAAATAAGCCGTTACAAATGCTATTATTGGCTTTAGCGGTGCCTTTCAGCGGAGGTAGTGGTCTGACAAAATAAATTTTATTATTAAATTTTCTGCCTCATTCTTCAAATTTTCTATTATTGCTTATTTGCTGTGTGCATTAAATAAATTTTATAGTAAATTTTATAGTAGATTTTTTGTTTAGACAGATTGTTCTCTATTTCATCTAATATAATAAATATCTTTAAAATATATATAGAGCAGATCTACTCAATGCTCTCCAATTTCGACATGCAACATAAAGCGTGTAAATTTTAATACATATATTGACGTGGAAATTTTCAAGATTCTATTTGTAACGTTTTAGATATTTACTAAGCAATGCAACAAGCGTATGATATCCCCACTGCTTCAACCAGTGTTTATCCATCATCCAATGCTACCAATTCCTAAATTTACCATGTCAATGTGCGTCTCTGACAGGTAAATTTAGCAAACTAATCTGTCTTTTGACAGCTCTGAATTGACGCAGAAAAAAGTAGCGATATATATAGTTTTTGTTCTGACAACTAAATTTAGCAAATTAGCGATGGTAATCTTATTTATGTTTTTGGAACGTTTTGAAATTTCAAGCTGTTGGAGAAGGCACTTTGCAATGGCTTTTGAATGATTTTCTGTTCAAACTATTATAATAGACGACCATTTTGTTGTTTTTAGGTGTTTTGGACTGAAATTCCGACAGTTTGGATTATATATTTGTTCATGTAAGTAACTTATGATTTTTGCTTTTTATTTGAGTTGGAGAAATGGGTGATCAGAGGAGAAAACAATCATGGAAAGGTGGTCCGTCTTCTATTCCTAACAAGGAGGTTATGAATGTCTTTCGTCCCCAGAAAACGACAGGTACAGAAAGTGAAATGCATTTAGATTTGAAGTTTTACTGGTTTTTATTGTTCATTTCTTCGGTCTTTTTTCTGGATGTTATATGCCGCATACTCCAATTTTGGTATTGTTGACTTGGTTCAGAGTATTTGGGGACGTTTAGTATCTGCTTTCTTTTTCTTGGTAGATCTCAGGGGAAGTTAAGCTTAAAGTCTATCTATATGGGTTGCCTTTAATGCAGTATGTGTTGATAACTGATGCTAGAGTTTCAGTTGAACATTCAGTTCTACCGCCGCTGAAAGTCTTGCATAGATTTACTTTGTTAGTTTCCTTTAGATTGCATTCATTTTGGCTTTTGTCCCATGGTGATTTCTTTGTTTAGAACAGTCTTAGTCAGTTAGTTTTCAGCTTTGATAACAGTTAATAAGCTTGGATAGATCTTCAGTCTTTTTAATTTCTGCGAGCTATGTATTAGTTGAGTTCATCTCTTATAAAAACAAGAATAAAGAGACAATTATTCAGGCTGTAAAAATACAGAACTGCGTTAGAGTATGCTCTGTTTTTCTAAGTAAATTGTTTTGCTTTCATTTTCTGCTGTTATCTTTCATAACGTGTCGGATCACGAATAAGGCATTGTTTTAGATTCTACAGTATGGAGTGTGCTTACAAACGACGACGATTTTGATGACGGCCGTCAAGAATGGACGACGCCGGATTACAGGCAGACAGGAGAGCCGCCTTTGAAGAAAACGAAAACCGCAGCGGCAACGGCTTTCGATGCCTTGGAGCCGTCAACAGCGGGCGGAGGGGCGTCAACGAACTCGGAGACGACGGGGCAGGGCGCGAGCTCGGGAACGCCTCCCCCGCCAGAGGCTTCGGGCGCCTCTTCTGGTGGTGGCGGGAAGAGCAACAGCAATGGCAGGCCGAGCTTCGGGAAAATGTTCTTCAAGACAAAGTTGTGCTGCAAGTTCAGGGCGGGCATGTGCCCTTATCTCAACAACTGCAACTTTGCCCACGGGATGGAGGAGCTGCGCAAGCCGCCCCCAAACTGGCAAGAAATCGTTGCCCAGCAGGAGGAGCCGGACTGCCCGTCTGCCACCGTTGTTCTTGGCGGCGGCGGCGGTGACGGAGCCGGTGGTGGCTCTTCGTCGCACAGGTTTCACAAGACGAGGTTCTGTAAGAAGTATTATACGGAAGATTGTTGCCCATATGGAGACAACTGTAATTTTCTTCATGATGATCAGGGGAGGTCCAGAGAGAGCTTGGCCATCAGCCTGGGGCCCACCAGCAGCGATGGCGCTGGGAATGGAGGAAATATCAATGGTGGAAGTGCAAATGAGGTGTTTGAGAGGCCCATGTATTGGAAGACCAGGATTTGCAACAAATGGGAGACTACTGGGCATTGCCCCTTTGGCGGCAAGTGCCATTTTGCTCACGGTGATGGAGGTACGAGTGGGTTTAGTTGGATTTTGTGATTGGAATTGGAATGCATTTGCAGAATGTTGAAGACTTAGGATTCAGGGATTTTTGCTACGTATTTTATATTCTTTTATTTTGTGATTTTTAATAAATGTGATGTCTCAGAGTTTTGTGTTTTTGCTTCCTATTTCATGTTCAGATATAAATAAATAAATAACAGAACAGAATAATAAAGCAAATGGTTTAACAATCAAATCCATCATTTTTTGAGTATGAAATGCATTAGCAAAAATCTTTCAGATTAGAAGATACCACGTCTTTTTTTCATCAAATTTTTATATATAAAATGTTCAATTTATCAGTCTCTCATCTACTAAGCTTCGGTGACACCTAATTGAAAATTTGATAGGAAGGAAACTCTCCATGATTTAGAATGTTTGCTAGAAAATAAATCACAGTTTTTAACCCCTCTTGTGTTTTATGTTCGTACCTATCATGATACCAATAAAAAATGATTTGACTAGAAAATAAATCACATTTTTGAACCCCTCTTGTGGTTTATGTTCGTACCTACCATGATGCCAATAAAAATGATTTGATCTGATATGATATTATTTTCCAACACGAGAACACACACAGTCTATAGGACTCCCAAGAGCATTTTCAACCACATGCAATCTATAGTATCCTAACCACAATGTAGTTTACATGCGTGAAAGTACGTAAGTGCAAGAGTGTACCCAACGACAACTTCAAGCATATGGTCAGTTTGAAGTTGTTCCTCCTTTTTGAATGTGAATTGTTCTATTATTAGTTATGGTTAGGAATTTCCTTAAAAAAGGGTAGGCATAGGAATAAAATTGATTTATTCATCGACAGGTCTTCTTTAAAAATTGTCTCTAGCTATTGCAAGCAAAATTAGAAGCCTCTAATGCTTCCATTTCCATATTTTTACTTTACTTGGAAAGGGGGTTAATAATGTCTCGTCAAGAAATTTTTAGTGGCTATTTTTGATATTTCTATCCCCTAGATTTGATTTTCTTTAATTTCTTTAGAAGTGTCCAGTTTTCCCATATTTGATAATTTTCCATGAGTCTGAAACAATAGTGCATCAAATTAGAAATTCAAATTCTTTAAGATAGACACATATTATGGTACTGTGTATAACAAATTTGGGCCCTAAATACCCTAGTATACCAAGGGCATTTTTTTATTTTATGTGCTCCCTCCATTTCAACATCTTTGATTAAAATTTATATATTGATAGGAAATTGGGATGTTGAATCACCATACAAGTTATCTATTAATAGGAAAATTTAGTCATTTAATTGCAAAAGGAATGGTACATGAAAAAGATATTGCCATCCACTCTAAAATTTGATTTCCAATATGAAAAAAATCTCCTAAGATATTATGCTTATTTATAGAAGTTTCACTAGGATTTTTATAGATTTTTTAGCAGCACATTTCTTAAAGTATATCCAATGTGATAGAGCTTAATGACAAATGAACAAGAACAAATTGTGAAAGTACATCAAATCTTTTTTAACAACAATAAAAAGGATATTCAACAGGTGGATACCAAGTCGCGTAACAAAAAAAGGATTTTCAACAATTCGATACTAAATTGGAAGTTTAGGACCAACTTATTTTTTAATGCATTTCAAATGTCCATCCTTAAATTAATTATAAATCCATTTTTTTTAAGTGCTCCACAAAAAACAAGGCACTAAATTTATTTATATGGTTTATATTGTCATTATTATATATTTATTTAGATAATTAAGTCATCCTAGGTGTTATATTTAGGAAATTTGAGTTGGTCTAAGTGACATCCAAGGCATATATATATATATATATATAGACATACACATGTATAGACATACATACATATTTATACATGTATGTCTATATATATGCTATATGCTGTATATATATATATATATATACTCTCTTTATATATATATATATATAAATATGTGTGTGTATATATATATATGTATGTATATATGTATGTATATATATGTATATGTCTATATATATATGTATGTATGTATATATGAGCTAGATGAGATAGTGACAAGTTTATTATCATCATATTGAGTATTGTGTTCTTATTGAAGACTATTGGGGGTATCCTTATCAAAGTGGATTAGGAGGTTTCCCCCTTGAAGTGGCATATTCTTCTCAAGCATTCGTAGAATTTTTCTTATTACATTCTTCTATTGTGTAAGTTTTTTCATTACAAGCCCATTTTCGTCAGCAAGCATTGAGAGCATCATGTCCCCTCTATTGAGGAGGTATAAGTCAATAATTTTAGTTAAATAAAAAGTGTTTATAAACACTAAAATAATAATAAAGTAATGAAATGTGGGAGAAAAGTAGAGGGTGTCCTAACAAGATGACCTTTTAATTCTACAATGGGATCCAAAGGGATTCTTGAGGATACTCTCTCTCTCCTATGGGAATTTCATTAGGAAAGAGATCAAAAGTTGTAATGATTGACTTTTAACATCAATGGTGAGTCAATCAGACCTAGATCTCAATCCTTTACAACAATAGGGAAAATATCAAACCTAATTAAATGATTTGCAATGTCCAAACTAAATGCATAATAAGACCTAGATGATAAAATGCAAGATTCTGAAGATACAAAAATCAAATTGACAATTTGTAAGAAAATCTAAGAAGGTTCTGGACACATGTACTTGGCATAAAAAGTTGATTTTGAGCACTATTAAAGGAAAGATTCACCCAATGGTGAATGGGTCTTGGTTAGGGCTTCCAAAAATACTTTTTGTAGTCCTTTGAAGTAGGATCTAAGATGTTGTTTTGCAAAGGTCTCATTGTTGGAAAGCTGGAAACTAATTCTTCACTGGAGTTTCTATGATTTGACAACAATGAATGCAACAAATGCAACGATGTAAAATTTCTCTCCAAGATCTTCAATCCATCTTCAACCTATAAGGTACACATACACAAAAAGGAAGAATTTTGTTTTGTTTGTTTGGGGGTTTTCCTTCGTCAAACCCCAAGTTTGTTAATTAAACTTTGATAAAAAAAATAATGACAATGGAAAGAAATGATGAATGAAACAATACTTGCTTACAACTCACCAAACCTTTAATGGCTATCCTTAGAGGATAGAAGTCAAACACATCACTCCAAGGGTTGATCTTGCTTTGCTTGATTGATTAGAGACTTGAAAATGCTTAGATGCTTTAGAATCAACAATGCATAGTAGTCTTCACAAGATGACATGAATGCACATGAACTTTGACATGATGATTAGGATCTTGATTTCTTGCAACAAATGATTGAAAAAACTGCTCTTGAGTGCTCTTGACAATAATATTTGCTCATATGAAATTTTCCTTAATGCTACATTATGATACTTAGATTTGAATTGATAAAAATACAATGCATTTATAGGTGTTTACCTAATTCCCAAAAATTAGATTCCAAAAACCAACAATTGCATATGAAATTTGAATAATTAAAATACCACCAAAAACATATTTAAAAATGGGTCATGGAACTTAAGGGGCGAATGGGTCCTAGCCTAAAATTCTAGGACACTCATTCTCAAATGTGATTTAATTATTAATTACATTAATTAAATGTTAGTTTCCCTTTTGAAATGCATAATTTAGTGAATTAGAGGCTTAATTAACTCCAATTAATTAAGGGATCCAAACAAAGTGTGAAATTGTAAAGGGTATACAATTTCCTACACTACAAGTAGTATTATAGTAAATTAATAATAATATTATTTATTCTAATAATAATAAAACTTGTATTTGTAGTCCAACTTGATATAAATATTAAATATAAGAAAAAAAAAGTGGGTTGACATATTCCTTTCTAGCATCTAAAAATAGGTATAAAGGTCAATTTAGATGAACATTTCAGATCATCTTTTTGGAACAATGAATTATTTCTACTCATTGCTAATTTATAGCCCTAGCAAGGACAAAAGCCATGTCTAAGGTGCCCTATGGTCAAGAAAAAAACCCTAACTCATTGGTTTAGTTTTCTATTTTCCTTATTTTTTATTACACAATTCCAATTGTATTTTTAAAGACTGATCACACTCCCAACACTTCCTAGGCAACAAACAAGTTAGGAATTATCGTTCAACAATTGGCACCAATCTTATGTCCATTGTTGATAGCATAGGAGCCTAATAGATCAATTTATACTAATTCTAGGGCATCTAGAAACAAGATGGGCATCATATCTAGATGGAGTGGGGAAAGTAACACAACAAGTGTATTAGAGGTTATTTGAGGGTTGCACACCTCAAAATAACTAGGGAGGAGATAGTGTGAGCAGATCCTAGGTCTTCTTGAAGTTCCATTCACCTAGATAGCTAGTCCTCAATGTGTCAAATGCCACAAAGTACTATAAGGAGAGGGGTTCCAACTTGCACAGATGACAAAACCCTCACTTGTAAATACCCAACATAAATCTCATTGTAGACTTGAGCCCACCAAGTGATTTGGGAAGGAACTCAATTACTAGCAATTTAGGTGGAGGTACATTACAACCCAACCATTCACCTCTACTAGAAAATTGGTTCTATAATCATTTCTCCTAGTTCAAAAAGGAAAGGGTTTGTGAAAATAAAGTTTTTTTGAGTTTCATTGTTCAAAACATGCAAATTATCTGTAAGATATGAATCAAAATTATTCTCCAATTTTCTAGAAATCAAATTTTAGTTGTCCTTTGATATTATAATTTATGATGCATTCAT
>VDFB02000003.1:346892879-346912873 GCA_007258455.2 Sequoia sempervirens
AGGTAGCATTGAGAGTAATCAAGGATACATGCGTCGAAACAGGTGTGTCCATCATTTCTGATGGATGGAAGGATTGCAAAAATAGACCATTGATCAATGTTATATTAGTGTCCCCTAAAGGGGCAATGTTTTTGAAGGCAGTTGATTGTGAAGGGAAAATAAAATATGCAAGTTTTATTGCCAATATCCTCATAGAATCCATTGAAACGGTGGGGCCTAAAAATGTTGTCCAAGTCATAACGGATAATGCTAAAAACTGTAGGGCAGTTGGGGCTATAGTGGAGGCTAGATATGGTCACATTTTTTGGACACCATGTGCAGTCCACTCACTCAATTTGATAATGCAAAAGATTGATACACAAATTGAGAGGGTCAAGCAAATCTACGCAAAGGGTGAGGAGATCCAAATGTTTGTGACTAATCATCATATGTCACAAGCCATCTTCAGGACCACCTCCAAGTTGGAGTTGCTGAAGGTAATTTAAATTTGATTTTTTAACATAATTTTTTATTTTTTTATTTTAATTTTTCATTGCCGATATGTGACATGCATTTTCTTACAATGTTAGGTTGCTGAAACTCGATTTGCATCTCACACAATTGTCTTAAGATGACTTCTGAAGGTGCGACAAGCCTTGGGTTCTATGGTCATCATCAGTTTGTGGAGTGTATGGAAGCAATCAAGCACAAAAAGAGCCCAAAAAGTGAAAGCAATGATTTTAGATGATGAGTGGTGGGCTCGTGTGGAATATGTTTTAAATTTCACTGAGCCTATTATGAGCATGATTAGGTATGCTGATACTAATCGCCCATGTTTGGGTGAAATTTATGATGGCATGGATTTCATGGTGGAGAAAATAAGAGCAATAATAGATGCCAAGGAACATGACCCAACGGAAACATTTTTCAAAACTGTGCAACTATTATTGTTGACCGTTGGAACAAGATGATCACCCCTTTACATCTCTTAGCATTTGCTTTGTCACCAAAGTATTACAGAAAAGAGATACTTTCATTTCCGAGGAGGGTGGCACCATATAGGGATTTAGAGGTTGCTGTTGGCTATAAGGCTGCATTTAGAAAGATATTTGTAGATGAAGAAATCCAAAGCGTTATCATGAGCGAGTTTAGCCAATTCATATCTGCAAAAAATATGATGTTTCTGCTCATCTAGACAAATATAGGAAAAATGTTGATGATTGGTGGTATCTACATGATCAAGGCTCCATTTACTTGCAACCTCTTGCAATTAAAATACTCTCCCAAGTATGTATCTTTTTATTTATTTATTTTTTCGTTTTTCATTTGATGCTATTATGCTATATATTATGATTATTATCGGCAACTAAAATTAAATACTGATAGTAATTACTAAATGTTGTGTGCATAATCAATAGGTTGCAAGTTCCTCTTTAGTTGAGCGGAATTGGAGTACATACTCCTTCATCCACTCGGTCAAACGCAATCGTTTGGGTGCAAAAAAAGCAGAGGATTTGATCTATGTACACTCCAACCTTCGTCTCTTATCACATAAGAAACCTGAATACAATGAGGGTGTGTCAAAGAATTGGGATCTCACCCCTGAGTGTGCTGATTTAGATGCTACAATTGCACAACTTACCTTGGCTTCTATAGATGACAATGAGGCAACTAATGCACCTAGTGGGAGTGGCAATCCAATTGATAGTGGTTCAAATGAAATTGAACCAATTGAGGATGATGAGGATGACGAATTTGAATAGTAATACTGAATTAAATATTGTCTTGATTGTAATTTGAATTTTCAATGTGTAATGACATTTTAAGACTTGAGTATTTACTATTAGTAATTTACTATTTACATTTTTGCAAATTATGAATATGATTACAGATTATATGAGGTATTACCGAATGGCGTATTTCATTGTTTCAATATTCTATGGCATTATGGCATTATGATCATATGATTACAATTTTGAGCATGCTTATGAGTCTATGGCATTATCATTATGTTTATAAATTTATAATTTATATATATATATATATATATATATATATATATATATAGTACGATTGTACCCGTACCCGTACCCTAGGAAAAAAAAATTGTTGAATTGGCGAACCCGAACCCGCATCTAAACCCGTACCCAAACTGGCAACTTAGGAAAAAAGCACTGATATATATAGTTTTAGTTCGGACAGCTAAATTTAACAAATTAGCGATGGCAATTTTATTTATGTTTCTTGGAGCGTTTTAAAATTTCAAGCCATTGGGAAGGCACTTTGCAATGGCTTTTGAATGATTTTTTGTTCAAATTATTATAATAGACGACCATTTTGTTGTTTTTGGGTGTTTTGGACTAAAATTCCTACAATTTGGATTATATATTTGTTCAAGTAAGTAACTTAATTGAATATTAATCAATTTAGGATTGAATGAATTTATGTTTTTGGTTTTTCCCATATCGTAATTTATATTGTTTCATTCAGGAATCCTGGCTTTTTATTTGACTTGGAGAAATGGGTGATCAAAGGAGAAACCAATCATGGAAAGGTGGTATGACACCGTCTTATATTCCTAAGAAGGAGGTTATGAATGTCTTTCGTCCCCAAAAAACGATAGGTACAGAATGCGAAATGCACTTAGATTTGTTAGTTTTATTGGTTTTTAATGTTCATTTCTTCGGTCTTTTTTCTGGATATTATATGCTGCATACTCCAATTTAGGTATTGTTGACTTGGTTCTGAGTATTGTGGACGTTTAGTATCTGCTTTCTTTTTCTTGGTAGATCTCAGGGGAAGTTAAGTTTAAAGTCTATTTATATGGGTTGATCACTGATGCTGGAGTTTTAGTTGAACATCCAGTTCTACCACCGCTGAAAGTCTTGCATAGATTTACTTTGTTAGTTTCCTTTAGATTGCATTCATGTTGGCTTTTGTCCCATGCTGATTTCTTTGTTTAGAACAGTCTTAGTCAGTTAGTTTTTAGCTTTGATAACAATTAATATACTTGACTTTCACCGCCAAATCCAACGGAGAGAGTAATGCATATAAAATGCATGGATAGATCTTTAGTCTTTTTTATTTCTGCGAACTATGTATTAGTTGAATTCATGTCTCATAAAAACAAGAATAAAGAGACAATTATTCAATTTGCAAAAATACAGAACTGCGTTAGTGTATGCTCTGTTTTTCTAAGTTAATTGTTTTGCTTTCTTTTTCTGCTGTTATCTTTCGTAACGTGTCGGATCCCGAATAAGGCTTTGTTTTAGATTCTACAGTATGGAGTGTGCTTACGAATGATGGCGATTTTGATGACGGCCATCAAGAATGGACGACACCGGATTACAAGCAGGCAGGAGAACCGCCTTTGAAGAAAACAAAAACTGCAACGGCAACCGCCTTCGATGCCTTGGAGCCGTCAACAGCTGGCAGAGGGGCGTCAACGAACTCGGAGATGACAGGGTAGGGCGCGAGCTCGGGAATGCCTCCCTCGCTAGAGGCTTCGAGCGCCTCTTCTGGCGGTGGCGGCAAGAGCAACAGCAATGGCAGGCCGAGCTTCGGGCAAATGTTCTTCAAGACAAAGTTGTGCTGCAAGTTCAGGGCAGGCATGTGCCCTTATCTCAACAACTGCAACTTTTCCCATGGGATGGAAGAGTTGCGCAAGCCGCCCCCCAAATGGCAAGAAATCGTTGCCCAGCAGGAGGAGCCGGAGTGCCCGTCTGCCACCGTTCTTGGCAGCGGCAGCGGTGACGGAGCCGGAAGTGGCTCTTCTTCGTCGCACAGGTTTTACAAGACGAGGTTCTGTAAGAAGTATTATACGCAAGATGGTTGCCCATATGGGGACAATTGTAATTTTCTTCATGATGATCAGGGGAGGTCCAGAGAGAGCGTGGCCATCAGCCTTGGGCCCACCAACAGCAATGGTGTTGAGAATGAGGGAAATAGCAATGGTGGAAGTGCAAATGGGGTGTTTCAGAGGCCCATGTATTGGAAGACCAGGATTTGCAACAAATGGGAGACTACTGGGCATTGCCTCTTTGGCAACAAGTGCCATTTTGCTCACGATGTTGCAGGTAAGAGTGCGTTTAGTTGGATTTTGTGATTGGAATTGGAATGCATGTGCAAAATGTTGAAGACTTAGGATTTAGGGTTTTTTGCTACGTATTTCATAATCTTTTTATTTTGTGATTTGTTAATAAATGTGATGTCTCAGGGTTTTGGGTTTTTCTTCCTAGTTTAGATTTTGTGATCTGTATATAAATAAATAAATAACAGAACAATATAATAAAGGAAATCGTTTGGCAATCAAATCCATTATTTCTTGAGAACGAAATACAATAGAAAAAATCTTTCGGATTAGAAGATACCATGCCTTTTTTCAATCAAATTTTTATATATAAAATGCTCAATTTATCAGAGTTAGTCAATGTCACCTTGCCCTCCTCCCTGGAATTCTCTCCCCTCTACCAAGCTTAGGTAACACTTAATTGAAAATTTGATAGGAAGGAAACTCTGCATGATTTAGAATGTTTGCTTAGAAATAAATCACATCTTTGAACCCTTCTTGTGGTTTATGTATGTACAAAAATTGCTACCATGACGCCAACAAAAATGATTTGATTTGATATGACATTATTTTTCAACACGAGACCACATATAGTCTATAGACTCCCAAGAGCATTTTAAACCACATGCAATCTATGGGAAAGGGGTCCATAGTTGGTAGGAGTCCAATGTTGGGTATAGAAGTAGTGAGTGGGCTCCATAGTAGATAAGCTTAATATCCAATAAACTTACATTTAATATTCAATTGTAAAACATTTTTATCCATAAAGTACACAAATTGACAAATCATGTGATGCCACATCAGCACACCAATAACACATGACTTAGTTACCCACTATCGATCCCACCTATTTTTTGGATACCTTGACAAAAAGCATGCTGATGTGGCATCATACTTGATGTTGTGGCCTCAAAACCAACTTTTATAAGTAAGGGACTTGCCAAATAAGATGTTGTACAAATTTGGGAGTGATTTGAAATTTTCATATAGGATTTTGAGAAGCACAAAGTTAGGGTGGCCCACTATAGGCCCATCTCCCTTATAGTATCCTAACCATAATGCAGTTTACATGCGTGAAAGTACATAAGTGCAAGAATGCACCTAGAGACAGCTTCCAACATATGGTTAGTTTGAAGTTGTTCCTGCTTTTTGAATGTGAAATGTTCTGTTATTAGTTATGATTAGGGATTCCCTTAAAAGAGGGTAGGCATAGGGCATAAAATTGATGTATTCATGGACAGGTCTTCGTTAAAAATTGTCTCTAGGTGTTGCAAGCAAATTTAGAAGCCTCTAATGTTAATATCGTCTCATCAAGGAATTTTTACTGGCTATATGTTGTTGTTTGCCTATTTTTGATATTTCTATCCCCAAGATTTGATTTTCTTTAGAAGTGTCCAATTTTCCCATATTTGATTTTTTTTTTAATTTTATGTGCTCCCTCCATTTGAACATCTCTGATTAAAATTTATATATTGATAGGAAATTGAGATGTTGAATCACTATACAAGTTATCTATTATTTATAGGAAAATTTAGTCATTTAATTGCCATCCACTCTAAAATTTTATATCCAATATGAAAAAATTCTTCTAAGATATTATACTTATTAGTTCCGATTAAATGACTGATCAAAATTTATTATAAATTTATTATTATTTTATGTACATTATATTTTTATTTTATTAAATGTCAAATGCAAGATTTTTAAATTTCCAAAATTATTTATCTTCAATTTTATTGGCTAAAAAAATTTAAGCGATAAGGTGAATGAGCATAAACTATTTTATTGCAATTTTTTAAGACATTTTTAATGTTTGAAAGTTAAAATTAAAAATTGTTAATTTTTAAATTTGAAATCAATAATAAAAACTTATTTTCTTCAATGATTTTTGTTCACTTTGCCCAAACAATGTAAATGTTATATCAAATTTCCCTAAGATCTCAGACTAAAAAAACTAAGGATGAACAAAATTCTGAACAAGATTGAAGACAGATTTAAATTCTAAAATAACAGAAAGACGAATGCAGAATATTAATAAATTTTGATATCTCCAAAGGAGAACGGACCTCACATAAGTAAGATGGAGACACTCCTCAGATGAGACACGTCCACTCATGGGACATGTCCCTTCAAGCGTGGGGCTCCCTTAACTAATGTTAACCAAAAAACGTAACATACATTCACTTAGATGAAATGTGTAATCATCTAAACTTAGTTCCATTTAATATTTGCAAGAAGATCAATCAAATTTATCAGATCTGAAACTAACTTATTTGATATTAATAGATATTGAGAACAACAAGATCAAATACAAATATCTGATCGTAGCTATCTTCAATCAACACTCCCTCTTAGCTAGGGAAGATATTACAAATCAAATAAGTAGAGATATCACCTACACACATGATATCGAAGATATGATATGATTTCTCAAGATTGTCAAGTCACATGACATTCTTCATAATCACATCTTCATTATGGTATGTGCACTGACATCGAGTCACACGATGTCTACCATAATAATTCATGGCATATCCACGGATATAATTATCCACCATGATTATCTCTTAGGAATCACAATGATCTTCAAAAGACATCAAGTCCCATGACATCCATCAAGGTGTCCAAGAGATACCATCATGACATGTCCATAGATATCAAGTCACATGATATCTATCATGATAGTTCAAATTAACATTGTAAAGTTGTCACCTTACAATGTCACATACAAGTGTTCATTATTAGAAAGATCGTCACCTTTCAATAATGTACACAGGGAAAGAGAGAGAGCCCATAAAGTCACGGAGTCACACACATGACAAAAGAGTTTACACATAAAACATCTTAAATATATTAGTACAACTTCTAAACAATTTGAATTTTATACATAAAATCAACTTACATTTCAATCATACCAAGCTTCTTCCTGAAGTGTTCAACCTTGATTCAAGAGAGAGAGGTTAGGTGAGAATGTTTGCGGTTTGATCATTTGTACTAATATACTCCAACTTGATCACATTTCATTTTACCATGTAATGGTAGGGGATCTCAATGTGCTTAGATCTATCATGAAAACTCCCTCTTAATCTCAACATTCAAAAATTCCTTGTCTTACACCTAAGGTCAAAGCTTTCTTCAAAGTTGAGTTCTTAGGCCATGCCAGAACTTTCCCATCCATAAAGGTAACCCTATATCCATTGTCTTCAAAAGTTGAGATGGATAATAGATTCCTCTTTATTCTAGGTACGAATAAAACTCCAATGAGTTGAAGGGAGAGACCAAATTCCAATGTGATGGAGCAAGTTCCAACCCCTTTTACCGGATGTGTTGAATCATCCCCAATTGTTACTTCTTCATCAAAATCTTCAGTCATAGTGTCTAAGTGTTCTCTAAACCCTGTGATGTGCCTTGAAGAACCACTATCAATCACCCAGTTGTTGATATCGATAGATACATGACTTGATAAGGCTGATTAAAATACAAGTTTCTCAGAATCATAATCAGAAGTTGACTTTTCTGTTTTAGCATATGATGCTTGTTGTTTTAATCTATCAGGGCACTTCATTGCATAGTGTCCATATTTATCACACCTAAAACATTGAACTTGTTAGATGTCCTTTCTTTTCTTGGATTTTTTCTTCTTACTTTTCTTAAGAGAATTTGTGTTTAAAACTTGAATATCCTCATCTATAGGTTTCTGCTTATTTTCCTTTGACAAGAGTCTAGTTTCTTCTTGTAAACAGTCAGATCTTAACCTATCAAATTTGGGGAGTTTACATCTCGCACTTATCCCTTGAACAAATGACTCACAAGAGTTTGGTAGGCGTCCTAGTGCAATTAATGCTAATTATTTGCTATCAATCTGATATCCAATTGTAGATAATCGATCCCTTAGTTCAATGATCCTCATGAAGTATGCATTAATAGTTTCTCCTTTGTTTATCTGGATATTGTTGATTTGCCTCTTCAATGCAAGGGTCCTACTGGTGTTGTTTATCTCATAGGTGTTCTCAAGGGATTTAAACATTAGATATGCAGTTTCATGTTTTGCTAGAATAGGTACTATGTGATCCCTAACTGCATCTACTAAGATTTTCATGGCCTTTTCATTATTCTCAGTCCATTGAGATTTCTCAGAATCATCCTCAGGTTCCCTCTTGATTTCTTTCACAAATGAGTCTAACTTATGTTCTTTGAGAATCATCATGATTCTGAATTTCCATGAGGTAAAGTAGCATGCTCCCTCAAGACGATCTTCGAATCTGATTACATTTGACATTATGAAGAATGTGATGTGAATTCAAATTTTTCTAATAGTCTGAAATCTAGATTTGATCAGGATTTTTTCAACTTGGCTCTGATACCATGAAATGTTATATCAAATTTCCCTAAGATCTCAGACTAAAAAAACTAAGGATGAACAAAATTCTGAACAAGACTGAAGACAGATTTAAATTCTAAAATAACAGAGAAGACAAATGCAGAATATTAATAAATTTCGATATCTGCAAAGGAGAACGAACCTCACATAAGTAAGAGGGAGACACTCCTCAGATGAGACACGTCTCATGAGAGGACGTGTCCCTTCAAGCGCGGGGCTCCCTTAACTAATGTTAACCAAAAAACCTAACATACATTCACTTAGATGAAATGCGTAATCATCTAAACTTAGTTCCGTTTAATATTTGCAAGAAGATCGATCAAATTTATCAGATCTGAAACTGACTTATATGATCGTAGCTATCTTCAATCAACAAACAACTTCCCAACACCTTTTTACCTAGTTTTTAGTGGACAATTAAAACAAAAAACATAAAACATATTATTGATAATTTTTTATTGATTCATTGTATTTTAATTTTTCTAAAGTAAACTGCTTGATATTTAACTTTTATAATTTTCAAAATCATTTTTGTCAAATATCATCCACATTTTTTTTGGGCGACAGACCATGTTCTAAATATTTAAATAATTTTTGAAACAATAACTATTTTATTTGTAGGAAACTGAATAATTAGTATGAAAATTGAAAACTGCTTCTTGCATAACCGTTTTCAGAATTAATATGAAGACCTCCTATTTCTAGCCCTGAAAAGTTCACCATCACGCAGCCTTTGTGAAAGTCCGTTTTCTCTAGCATCTAGTCCGTCACCTCCACAAGCCGAGGAAGTGGAATATGCTAAGTTTTTCTTGAAATAATTTTTTTTAATATATTTTCCTGAGTATGTACAATTTTATTTTTGCTGGGCTTCATTATTTTTGGGTTAGTGTCCTTCAGTTTTAGTATTGCCTGTTTTTTTTTTTAATGTAATTTTTTGAAGGAAGCCTGTAAAATACTTTCCTTGTTTAATGCAGTGCAAAGTTGGAGATATAAAATTTTCCTTGTTTCATTGTGGTTATGGAGGTATGATTCATAACCATTAGTCTGTATAGAAAAAAATTCGTTTTCAATATTCCAGAAATTTATAAACAGTTTCTACTTTCTGTTTTCGTGCAAAGGAGGCTTATTGCAGCTGCTTATTATCTCCATCTTTGCACCAAGGAATTTTTTTTATACATCTTTCTATATTCCCGGCAACCTTGCGTACAGGCTCAGTTGCCAAAACAGTTTGAAGTTAAAGCACTTACTGATTCCCAGCACTGCAAACCCAACATAGATACAGGTTAATGCATTTTTCTAGTTTAGTCCAATATGCAGAATTTAACGGGAATATTTTCTGTCTGTGATTTTGGAGTAAGAGCAATATAGTAAAAAATCATCTCTTTATCTAAGCTTTCAATTAAACTGTCTATGTTTTTCTTCTTCCAAATGATGGATCACTCATTAGGAAGAAAAAAAAACATACACAATTTAATCCAAAAGCTAGCATAAAATTTCATGGACTATGGAAAACTCATACCGCCTAATGCATCCTTGTACAATATAATAAGACACAGAAGAAGAACAACATCCAGAAAAATTTAAGCCAAAACATTTGTAAGAAAGGAATTCCATATGCATTTAGCTAAAGTATGGAGCTTTGTATAAAGAAACCAAAAAATTCTATCAGTATTTGCTTCTAAAACTCTCATCTTCTGCTTCAAACTTTAAATTTCTGATATTAAAAAATATGGAAACGAAACTAAATATGCAGCTTTGTATAAAGAAACCAAAAAATTCTATCAGTATTTGCTTCTAAAACTCTCATCTTCTGCTTCAAACTTTAAATTTCTGATATTAAAAAAAATGGAAATGAAAACTCTGACAATGTAAAATTGCAAACAACAGAACAAATAATTAAATATCAAACACACTGTTACAAAAAGTTTGAATGTAAGTATATATTGAACGGATAGAAGATAAACTCACATAGAGTTATATTTCATCAAAGAAAATACACACCTCAACATTAGAAAGGTCAATCCCATTTTGCTCCAGAAAATTAAGTAGCTCTGTGAAATTTTGTTCAGTTGGAAGAAAATGTCCACTATGTGGCCAAATGACCTGGGGAAACAAGAAAATAAAATATCAAATTGGAGCAAAAGTAATATATCCAGTTTCATAGCACAAAACATGGTCTTGAAATTCAATTAAACTTTCATAGAAAACAACTTCCAGAGCATTTATAAAAACCCTGATATTTATATTCCCCACTCGTAATAGATGTGTTTAAAGAATCCTATAGACTACCATAAGAATTCCATCTTCTACTCTGAATCCTCCAACTGCAGATGTAGCGTTTCCTTTAAATTCTCTCGCAACGATGCCAGGTCTCACCATTTCTGTAGCAATTCCCAAAAGCTGGGACACCACGGTCCCTGTCTCCGCAACATAATACTTCAACTCCGCAGTGCTCACCACATCCTCAAACACACCACCTCCAACCTCAAGCACTGAAACAGCAAATTCTGCCATTCTGTCAAACATACTGTAGCCATCAACGCACAGCAGCGAGGGGAAGGTATCGAAACCCTCTGACAAACACAGGCTCAAAATAAGCTTCAAAACTTCCAACCCAGCAAAACTTCCAACACTACCATTATATGGCATTTCTCTAACCCAGCCTTCCATCCAGTTTTCATTTGACTCGCCCCTGAGGCTCTCTACTGCGGCTTCCAAAGCCTGCCTGCCATAAACTATTTCGAGAGCAACAATGAAATTAAGAGTGACATCATCCGCATTCTCCAGCCTGGCAAGGCTCCTGCGCCAATTTAAAATTGAGTGCCTTTCTTTAACATCAAGTTCTTCTGCAGACATATTTGCATGCCACGGTGGCCTTCGAGGGAGTCGAATACATTCTTCATACAAGGCCTCTTCTGCTTTCTGAAAATTATCTTCATAAACTATAAAATTTTCCTTCACCGTCGACAAAGGATTCGGTTTCCAGCGGCCCCCGTCAGCAGCACGGATGCTGGTTCCGCCGCTCGCGGGTTTCAAGGATGATGAGGAGAAAAGAATTTGAGACCGGTGGCAATCGTTCCAGGAACGCTCTCGCAGATCAAACAGCACTTCGTAGGCACGCTGCAGCTCCTGAAACCTTGCCGTCGCAGCTTCATCTCCCTTGTGCTTATCTGGATGGAGTTTTAAGGCCAGTTTCTTGTACGCCGCCCGGATTTCTTCTGAAGAGCAGTTGCGCTCTATTCCCACGAATTCCCCTGCAGTGAGGTTAGCGAGGGCCCAGGCAGCAGACAGTTGATCCGTCTTCCATATCTTGAAGGCCGCCATGTCCCCGGGGCTAGCGGGCAGGTTCAAATCCAGAAGCTCTGTTTTTTTCACTCCCTTCCTGGCCAGACCCATGTGAGGAAAAAACATGCGCAAATGACATGGTGGAATTGGACTCCACAGCACCAACAGGGATCTGTAGTCCACTAAAATTACCAATATTCGAAACATGGGAAGTTAATTCCCTTCGCAAGGAATTGCTACTGGTCTTCACTTCCTTCTTTGGATGGGGCCCTCCCAAACAATTGCAAGTGCCTTTCAATTCGTCACATCTAAGGTCTGCAAAGTCTTTGAGGCCCAACTTGTACGGCAGATCTTGTTCGTTGCGGTTATGAATGTAGTGCAAATTGTCCTTGAAAATCTCAAATCTAATCTGCTTCTCATGGTCGTCATTGTAAGTCTTTCCATGCTCGGCCACCCATTGTTTGAATCTGCCCATCGTCATTTCTTCACTAGACAAATCTTCGGGGCTGTAGCCCAGGTCCACCGATTCCTCGTCCAATCGCTCCGATCCCTCCACCGATCTGTCCGATTCCTCCTCCGATCCCTCCATTGAGAAAGGAAATGTTTGAAATGTTGGAACACAGCAAAATGAGTGAAGAAACCCAAACCCTTGCCCTATATTGAACCCTGAATCCTCAACCCTGAATCCAGAAGCTAAATCCTAAATCTTGGACCTTGAACCTTAAAACTCTTGCATCCTTGACCCTCGATCCAGAACCTGACCCTGACCCTAATCCCCGAAGCTTGGACCTTCTGTAGAATCTAAAATAGAGCCTTATTCCTGATCAGAAGGTTATAAAAGATAACAGCAAAAAAAGAAAGCAGAACAATTAACAAAGCATACGAATCATGCACAGTTCTGTAATTTTCAAACTATTGAATTGTATCTTTATTGATGCTTATATAAAAAAGAATTACACTACTACGTAGAATGCAGTGTCTATAAACAGCTTGAAGAACTCAGCTACAACTAAAAGATCTATCCATGCAAAATACATACACTACTCTATGCGTCTAATTTGGCAGTGAAAGCCAAGTTATTAACAGTTGTCAAATATGAAACTAATTGTCTTAACTGACTGATTAAATATGCAGCATGCAAAACTATTACAATACTGAAACTAGAAATTGTGCATGTTTCAAAGTCGGTAGAACTGAGAAACAACAGACTGTCTAGCATCAGTTATCAACACCTTCAACCCAGAATCCAAAACCTTGAACCCAGAAGCTGAATCCTAAATCTTAACCCTAGACCCGTAACGCAGAAATCAAAACCTCGAACCCAGAAGCTGAATCGTACATCTTGAACCCTGGAACCTCAACCCCGAACCCTTGACCCTCGATCCTGGACTCTATGCACAGCTTTGTAAACTGGTGATATGGGCTGACGAGCGAGAGGCTTATTATATTGCTGGCTTGTCAATCCGAAGCACGACTCTGACAAACACTTTCCCCCCTTCATTCATGGCAGCGGCTATCCAGCCCCAGGAATGCACCCGGGCATGGATGGCTGCCCTATGCATGCTGCATGCCTCGTCCATGCTACGGCGGGACGGCAGTTCCTTGATTTTCTCGCCTCGCCTCAGATTCCGTGCAAACTCTGCAGAGTTTAATTAAAAAGGTCATAGTTAAACCAGATGAAAGCAATGCCATCCAGCCACGATATAAATATTTAAACTTATATTATTAATTTAAACGCCGCTGTTTGTGATGGCGTTTAATAAAAAAAATTAAAAATTTTTAAATATAAAAATTTAACATTTAATTAAAAAGATAAAATTATATTTCAATTTTAATTTTTGTTTAAATATTTATTTTATTTCTTTCTGTAAAATTTTCAATATTTAACTATAATTTTAAAATTGTAAAAAATACTTAAAATATTAATAAAATTTAAATTTTATTTTAATGTAAAATATATAAATATTTAATGAAGACAATTATTTCTTTAATATTAAAATTTTGATATCTTTAATATAAATTAATAATAGAAATTTTGATAAAAATAAATTTTTATTTATAATTTTAAAATTTGATTTTAGATAAATCTTTAAATTTGAAACTTTTTTAATATAAATTATAATGTTTGTTTAATTTTTTTAAATATTAAATTCATATATTGTATAATGTCTTACTCCTCACAGAAAATAGAGGTTTACCATCAAATCATATCTAATTTAAAATACATTATATAATTAATATAATTTTGTGGAGCTCTAAATATATTATAATGCTAAGGATAATACTAATTGAATCCTAATGTCAACTCTAAATCTTACCCCAAGGAAATCCTAATCCATTTTATAATAATAAGTTAACCCTAATCCTCACTATAATAGTTAATAATTGATTATTATATTAATAAAAAAAAATTTAAATTATATATTAACTAAGCCTAATAATAAGTTAAGTTTGTTATTAAATTTTTATTGTTATATTAAGATATAATTATTAATATATATTAATATATTATAAAAATAATTATAAGGGAAAATAAATTTTTAATATAAAATAATATTATTCTTATTTGATTATTATCCTAATTGAAGCCTATTTGTCATTGAACTTGAACCCAAAGCATAATTGAACTTTTGCAAACCCTAATTGTAATAATTTGAACGTTTACAAATGCTAATTGTACCTCAAACCATATAAGTAAACTTAAAATTTGGAGAATATGAATGATTTTTTCATTTTTAAATGTTTTGAAGATATTTCATTTTTATTCTTATTTTTTATTGAAAAATATCACTTAAATAAATCTATATAAAAAAAAATCAAATGATATTTGTTGTAAAAATATCTTGAATATTTTTTAATTTTAAGTATATTAATTTAGAAAGTTACTTTTATATGAAATAGTAAATTTAGAATATTTATTTTATATTTAATTTTTTAAATTTTAGAAACTCTAACTTTTCACTTATTAGAATTTTGATTTAGATTTTATAAATATTACAAACTCTATTTTAATTTTCTATAATTTTAGAAATTCTAGCAATTTCACTTATTAAAATTTTATTTTATATCAACTATGATTTTGATTTCTATAAATATCATAAATAATATTTCTATGATTTTTTATATATATTATTACATAATCTAGGAAACTTGATATATATCAACTTGTTTGAATCCATTTTAGAAATTTGATTAATGTGTGCTTGTTGTAATGGATTCTTTATTTGCATAATAATATGATATCATTGGCTTATCTTCTAGGAATGTACAACACTGGGACATGTGTATGATATTGAATATAATTGAGGAGAATGAATATTGTCTAAACATGAGGAAATTATATTGAATGAATAAGTATATAATTTACATTAGTTGTATTATAAGGCTTGTAGCCTATGATTTATCTTAGAACCCTAACCCTAACCCTAACCCTACCCCTATTGAAATTCAATCTTAATTGAACCATATCCCTAACTATAACTCTAACCTATTGAAGTTCAACCCAAATTAAACCTAAACACTAACCATGATAATAATTCTAACTATAGTTGAATCCCAATCCTAACCTTAGTTGAACCCTAACCCTAATTGAATATGAACGAGCTAACCATTATTCTAATTGTATATCTTAATCCTAATTAAAGATGAACCCTAACCATAACCCTAATTAAGTCCTAATTGAATCTTAACTCTTATAGTAATTGTAAGCCTAACCCTAATCCTAGTTGAATTCTAACCCCAATCCTAACCCTAACCCTAATTGAACATCACTTGAACCCTAAATCTAATTGAATCTTAACCCAAATTAGACCCTAGCCCTAACACTAATTAATCCCCAACCTTGACCCTGATCCTTACTCTTTCTCTAACATGATCTTATCCTGGAAATCCTAACCCTAAATTTAATAGATATGTAACCTTAATTGAATGTAAACCCTAACCTTAGGATCTATCTTAGAATCCTAACCCTAACCATAACCCTAATCTTGTTGAAATTCAACCTTAATTAAACTAAATCCCTAATCCTATCCCACTGAAGTTCAATCCTAATTGAACCTAAACACTAACCCTAGAACCTTTATTCTAAATGCAACCCTAATTAAACCCTAAAGTTAAGCCTAAATGAACCCTAAACCTAACATTACTTTAGCCCTAACTATAATTGAATATAATCCTAACCTTTGTTGAACCCTAAATCTAATTGAATATAAATCATAACCATAACTGTAATTAATTCCTAATTGAATCTTAACTGTTTCCATAATTGTAACTCTAACTATAATCCTAATTGAATTCTAACCCCAATCCTAAGCCTAACCCCAAACTTTATCTTAGAACCATTACCCTAATTGAACATCAATTGAACCCTAATCCACCCTAATTGAATCTTAGCCCTAATTAAATCCTAATCCAAATACTAATTAATCATTTTAATTATAATTGAATCCTAATACTAACCTTAATTTAACCCTGATCCTAATTGAATCATAACCCTAATTGAATTATAATCCTAACTTAAACCTAACCCTAACTATAATTGAATTCTAACCTTAACTCTCATTCCAACTCTAAGGATAATTCTAGCTCTAATACTAACCCTAATTCCAATATCAAGATTAATTATAACTATTTTACTAATTGAAACCTAGACCTAACCATAATTCAAAAAATAAAATTATATTATATTTTATAAACTTATACATTAAATTTTAATATTTAAGTTGTTCAATACTGATTATTATTTTTTTAAAAAGAAAAATATAATCGATAATTCATGCTCTTCAAATTGTATTCATTATATTTTGGATAATAGGTTTTGCTCACTATATTATATTATAATATTTTATAATTTATGTATTTAGTATTTTGGATAATAGAAACAATTTTGATTGATTTGATATTTTTTAAATTCATAATCAAAATTTATTTTTATCGAAAAAATTATTATTAATTTATATTAAAGATATCAAAATTTAAATATTTAAATTAATCTAATAGAAACAATTTTTTGAAAATTTAAATATTTTTTATACTAAATATTTTACATTAAAATAAAATTTTAAAATTTAATTTATACTAAATATTTTACATTAAAATAAAATTTTAAATTTTATTAATATTTTAAGTACTTTTTACAATTTTAAAATTATAATTAAATATTCAAAGTCTTACATAAAAAATAAAAATAAATATAATATATTTTTAACAAAAATTAAAATTGAAATATAATCTTTATCTTTTTAATTAAATGTTAAAATTTTATATTTAAAAAGTTTTAATTTTTTTAATTAAACGCCATCACAAACGTGAACGTTTAAATTAATAATATAAAGTTAACGGCGTTTAAGTTAATAATATAAAGTTTTAATATTTATATACCTAGTGGCTGGATGGTGTTACTTTTATCTGGTTTAACTACCCATAACCTTTTTAATTAAACTACCCAGAGTTTGCACGGAATCTGACGGCAGGGCGAGAAAATCAAGGAACTGCCACCCTGACTATATTATATATTATACCTAGATTCTTATTGTAGTATTTAAATATGATTGCCTACATAATTTAATATATAATATATACTAGGCTATTTATTTTATATTCAATCAGATATTAAATATACAATATTATATTATATTTCAATATACTGTATATATATTATGTAATAATATATAATATATATATTATATATATTATATTTGTATTTATTTTAATTTTACTATATATATATATATATAATATTTTATTATTATATTATAATAAATAGTATAAATTATATATTATATTTATATTTTACTATATATTATATATTATTACATAAAATGAAATAATATAATATAGTACAATATTTTATAAATGTAACATAATTTTCTTAAATTTTTATGTATGTAATAAATATAAAAGACTAATTTTTAACATTCTTTTATTTCCGGTTAGATACATTGTATATTATATATTGTTTCCTTATAAAATATTTTAAAATTGAACTTCGGTGTAAATGGAATAGTTTTGCAAGTTTTCAAATACAAATTCTAATGAAAAATAATATCTTAGAAATTGTCGTGCAAATATTACAGAGGTTGTTCACAGGTCAATTGCCGCCAGCTATACCTTTTTCTAGGCCATCACATCTCTGCACAAGCAATCAAATCTTACACATATTTTCCTTTGGGTTGTTGCACAACAACAAAGACTGATGAACATGAGGGCATCTGGCAGATCCGTGTTGGTGCATTATGTAAGCTGGATAGCCATTGCCTTGATTAAGGCGCCCACTTCCACATGTCCCTTCTAAAAGGAAAAGTGAGTCATGCCCACCTTGATGATGGATCGTACATCAGAAGTCTACAAATGCATATCGACATCCTATATTTTATAAGCCATTGTCCTCGTTCACTTGGGGAATATTCCATTCTGCTTTAAGCTTTTTTCGCTAAAAGTATTGTGCTTAGTGCAAAGCCACACAAATTGGATGTAATAACAGGCAAAGGAGGAATCCCAATTGGATTTATGTAGTCTTAGCCCTATGAACCATAATATTCCTCCCTTGTTTAAGCCTTTAGGATATGCCACATTTCAACATCATATCTAGCACTACCCTCACTTCATTATATCTAACATCATAGTGATAGTCATACTTTTGTATCAACTTGTAGAGTATGTAAATGAACTGCTACGAAGGATACTAGAAAAGATCACCTAAGCAATTTGACTATCAATTGAGCATCCTAAAAGAGTGGTCAATAGTAGAATTAGTATCATTTTCATCAATCAAGATTTTCATTAGAAATGCATCATCAAGTTTATCAGTAATACTATTTTATGTTTCATGTTCATTATTTTTTTAGTAATAACACTTGTAGGGCATTCAATCAGGTATCAATTTATCCTTGCATGAGATGATCAAGAAAATTAAATCTAGGTGGTTAGTTGCAATACTTATGATTTATCATTTTTTTAAATCTATTTTCCTCTACTAGACCTATAGTAAGCACTCTTTATCCAGCATTATCATAGTTGTTCTGGAGATGGAAACACCAAAATGGATCTTGACTTAGATAGGCACCTATACAACATAACCTTTTCTCTCCCTGCATGTTTGCAAGTGGTAGATGTGAAGTAGATTTGGAGAAGATTGAAGAATCAACATCAAAATCAAGTACTCAAGCATATTCATTTATCAAATTAGGGAAAGAGGTATTATTCATCAATAGATGAAGTTTTGAAGCTAAGTTTGACAAGAGAACACTTGCAAACTATAACCTTTAGATAATTATTCAAAGTTTCTAAAAATCATGATTTATTATTCCAAGGAACCCTTGCTCATGACTAATTAAGTTTAGCCTAGATTTGAATGCCAAGTTCCTCTGCATCTCTACTTTTATTTTTTGTTATCAATTTATGTGCACTAGTACTATACTTTTCTAGATTCACATCATTTTTTTTGCAATTGCATAGTTTACCTACTTTTATATTAAAAACTAAAATCAATTCAATTCCTAATAAATCATATTAATTCCCACACAAAAGAGGACCAAAACCTTGATCAAGAATTTTGGTTCTTCCTTGAGGAAAGTAGCCAAGTGGTCTTATACGATCAATTTTGCATTATGGGTAAGTGCACCAAGATGGTTCCCAAAAAAGGGGCTTAAGTGGCCACTTTTTTTCTGAAATCAGGAAATACTGACCTTGGACGTGAAATTGAGGATAGCTACACTCAAAATTTTTTAATGGAACAAAAACAAGGACCACAGTGCCCTGAGTCTACTTTCTAAACTACTAATTTATTTTGAAAATGGTTGAGATTAAGGGGTTCAAAAGAGGGACACACACAAATCGCTGTTGTTTCTGTCAGAAAAACATAACATAGCAACTCTTGTGTGACCCGAGCACGGTGGACTTTTTTGTAGTATTTTTAAAATCGCTCCAGTCAGAAGTTACATAACAGTATGTAGTAAGGACTGGATATTTTCTGATAATTTTTTAATCAATATTTGATTTTTTATTAATTTTTTAAGTGGGCACTTCCTAAAAAGCAGAATTTTGGTCATGCTCCCCCTAAATTTTTTTGAAGGTAATTGATTTTTTTTTACATTTGTAGAATGGAGACTAGTTTCTAAAAATGTAATTTATTTGAAATTTTGATGAACGGTTAATTTATAATGAAAAAAACAGCAAACATTGCTTTTTGGCGAAAAAGAGACATACAAACAAAACAAATTATGGATGAAATGATTAACATTGTTAAAAAGTGAAAAAAATTACATTGTTGGATAGCTAAGA
>VDFB02000003.1:346915082-346958751 GCA_007258455.2 Sequoia sempervirens
TCTCTCACTCCCTTCCTCTCTCCATGAAGTATCTCCCTCTCTCTCACTCAATCCCTCTAGCTCTCTTCCCTAGGGTTGCAAAGTGTAGGATAAGGTGGGAGAGAGCGGGAGAGGATGGGAGAGGGTGGGAGAGTGTAGGATAAGGTGGGAGAGAGTGTGGGAGAGGATGGAAGAGGGTTGGAGAGGGTATCTCTCTCTCACTCCCTTCCTCTCTCTCTGAAGTATCTCTCTCTCTCTCACTCAATCCCTCTAGCTCTCTCCCTAGTACCCTTAATCCTCTACCCTATAAATGTACCATCTAAAGCTTAAAAAAACCAAATTTACAATAACGCGAGCACGTTATTAAGCAGTATAGATATGTCTGTTTAGGATTAAATAACGTGAATGCGTTATAACGCGAACGTGTTATTCGTTGCACTAAAAAGCAAATGACAAATGATATTTGGATTCACTTTTTTTTTCTTTTAAAAAGACATAACGCATTCGCATTATAACGTGTTCTCGTTATAACACGTTCGCGTTATGGCGCATTTTTTTTCTTGTTTGACCACAAAAGTGCGACCATCTTGGTGCACTTACCCTTATGCTAATGTGATGTAAGTGGAAAGGTTGTTGGAGATTGTGAGTATTTGGAGACTTGAGTTGGAGATTGTTGGTGTCAATGTCATTAGTGTTGTCATTGATCTCAACCCTTGTATGAAGAGAATGCTAGAGAATGTTTCACTATGTTGTTGTGGTTTGATGTCATATTGATGTCAACCCTTGGTGTAGTATTGATGAGAAGGATTTATGGTATTTCTATCATCAATGTTTTCATTGATTTCTTGTATTGTTGTGATGAGTAGCTATTGCAGTTGTAATATGTTTACTTGGTTTCCAATTTCATTTAATAAAATTTGAATAAAATACTATATAACTTGTGCCTAGGTGGTGTTTTGTATTTTGCTCCACATTTCTTTAATATTGAAGTTATGCTTGTGTAGTTTCAATATGTTGATCAATGGTGTTCAAAGATGTTAGATACAGAGTTTCAAGTTTTGGATCATGAGGCAGTGAATGTTGTGTTCACTAGTGCATGGATTATGAAGTAGGTTATCTAGGAGAAATGAAATTGCTTCACATTTCTTTGTGTTGAAGTATTGTGTCTTGTGGATTTCGTATTGTGCTAATATTTTTTGTATCTATCTTCCCTTAGAGTGTTTCATGTTTGGTTGCTTTGCAAGGTTGGATTCATGAGTTGTTACTTGTGACAGTTTGACTAGTTACATAAGATGGTTGTGTTCTTCATTTGTATGTGGTTGTGACAGTGATGTTGGATATTATGTTGATGTTGGAATATTCTAGAATGTTGTTTAGTGTTCTTATGTGGTTTGCATGTCATTTTTAGACCTAGTTAAGTGTGAACTTAATTGCTTGAGGGTGTTAATATAGGTTTTTCCAATTTGGTGTGTGTTTTGTAGAAAAAAGTATCTCTTGCTTGACATGGGAATAATTCATGATAAATTAGACTTAACAAGGCCTTGATTCAAGTGTTGTGAGGCATTTCATACATCCACACTAGGTCTTAGACCCTTCCAAACTAAATAAAATATGTTTATTAATGTCATGTGAAGGTGTTGTGAAGTGTTGTAAAACATTTCTACACCTTTCTAGACTCTATTCATTACAATTCATATAAAAATCACCTTTTATTCATCATCAAGTCCTATTTTGAAGTGTTGCAAAGTCTTGTAACAAAGATTCACACTTTTCTAGGCATATTTCCCTTATTTACACCTTTCTTATGTCTTTTATGACCCCTTTATATAGTTAAAGGACACATTTAAGTGTATTTTTGAATGTAAACCCAACAAATAATATTAAATGTAACTAAATTTTTGACACCCATTTTCAAGCCCAAGGTGGGACCCATTCACCATGGGTGACGAATGAGTCCCTCTTGGCTCCAATTTCAAAATATTTCAATTTTTCTTTCGAGTTTTATTTAAAAATACCTTATGTCGGCCTATGATGAGGTATTATCAAGAAATTAAGGCAGAAAAGTGTATAAATAAGTGTTTTTCTCCTCATTTTACATCTCTTATCTCATACACACATCTTATAACTCATTTTTACATCTCTCATCATTAGTTCATCATCTATCTTCTCATCTAAGTCAAGCAAGCTAGAGCTTCTTCATCAAGATTGCTTCCTAGGACATTCAAGGGTAGATCCTTCATGTTTTGTTGTAGATTTTAAAGATCAAACACCATGGAAAAGTAATCTATTCCATTATTTCATTTTTCATTCCATTATTTCATCATTTTGATTTAATTACCTAAAAGGGGTTTGACCAAGGCAAACCACCATGCCCTAACATTCAATATTTCTTCTCTTCTTGTGTGTTTGCAGATTTAGGTTTCTTGGAAGCTTGAAAATAATTGTAGATCAAGTTGAAAAGTAATGAAAGTCATCTCTTCATCATTCAAGTCAAAACATCAATAAAAAGTCACTTTTAGACCTAATTCTAACAATTTCAGAAGCAAACACCTGTAGGAAGCAGAATTGCAAATCTAACCCCACAGAATTAACTCCAAAATTTATAGATTCCTATAGGTGGAATGATTCACCATGAATGGTGAATTATTACTACCTGTAGGCTTGAAAAGTGATTTTGGCATAATTCAACTCCTGGTAGTTAGAAACCTATTTCTAGAACTTTTCATTAGAAGTAGGACCGATTCACCATCTATGGTGAATCAATCCCAATTCCCATTAACAATGACTTTTGGAACATTCTAGAACCCTCTAACAACAATAATCTATCTCCAGGTGCATTCTATTCATTTTCATCAATTTCTATTATCATTTGTTTAAGTTTCTAGTTCACATTTGCAATCAACACTGTGTTTTCCAGCATCTAGCATTAGATTAGTTTACATTCATTTATCTGCATTTGTAAGCATTCAAAAACATCCACACACACTTCACATCCATTTTCCATCCATCCTTACATTAATCTTGCTTGAAACATTGTGCATTTTGGCCCATCTTTCCCCTTTTAGGTGAAAACCCTAGAAGGGTTACAAGGATTAGGATGCCAAAATCCTTCGTTTCAATGTGTTAATGCTAATTAAAGATGTGCTTCATTTTTTGTGGAAGCATGGTGTAATGTGTTGATATATATTTGGGTCTTGGGTAACCCTTAACATGGTTCTCCTTCATCTCTTTCCACATATATGTGTTTGATGTTGACTTATTTGGTGTTTGTATGTTTGAGGTGCATACATTTCATTGTGGCCCAACTTGAAAGTGTTTTTCAAGTTGTGGGTGGTATATATGCAATACCAATTGTCAGAGAATTTGTATGTTGTGTTGTAGTAAAAATGTGATCAAGTATTGTGATCTAAGTGCAAGTTTAAATGACTAAGACTACCAAAAGCAATGAGTAGAAGGTGTCTACATTCTTAATAAGCAAAAAGTTACTGGAGGTAGTGAGCTAAAGGTTACGAATGGCGTGGTTATTTTGTGGTGGATTCTCCTATTGTTTTGAGATAGTGTTCTCTCTATAATAGTCTTCTTATTTCTTCTTTCTAATCTGCCAATGACCTATTGGTAGTGAGCACTTCTTTATTTTCGGATAGTGAGTCCTTTGGGTAGTCAGCCCTCCGATAGTGATCCTATTGTACTTAGTGTTGTTATTCACATATATTGTGAGTTAATCCTCACCATGGTTTTTTTCTTCTTAGTTTTTCCATGTAAATTTGGTGTTCTATTAGACATGGTGTTCAATGTATTGTTGTTTCATTTTCTAATTCTGAATAAGGTTTTGAATTTTAATGAGGGTTTGATATTTTAAATATATAATTTGATTCACCCCCTTCTCAATTGTCTTGTGTGTCTAACAATTGGTATCATAGGTGTGGTTCCTTTGAAGAAGCTTAACTACTTAGCATAGATCTGGATGGTGCACATGAAAGGTGTCAAATCTCATTTATTTGATGAAAGAAAATATGCATTCTATAAGACTAGGATCAAAGGCTTTCTTGTCTCATTAGGGTTTAGTGTATGGAAGTTATTTCAAAGTGTATATACTCAACCTACTAATGGTCTGACAAATGATGATGAGATCAAGGATTATGAGAAAAATGGAAAAGTAAGGAATGCTCTTCTAAGTGGTCTTTCTGATTTAGAACTTGTGAAGGTGATGATCTATAAAACTACTAAAGAGATCTAGAATAAGCTAGAAAGAATCTATGAAGGAGATGTTAAATTCAAGCAAGCAATGATGCAGAATTTGAAGACCAAGTTTGAAACTCTAAAAATGTTAGAGGATGAAGACATTACAAGCTACATAAATAGTGTGGATGAATTTGACAATTTCATCAATGGCCTTGTTGGAAAGTTAGAGGAAAATTAAGTGGTAAATAAGCTACATTTTTAATTTTGTAAAATGCACTCACATTTTCTTAACTAAACATAATGAGAGTGTGTTATGTTGAGCTAAAAATGTGCTCACATTATTAGCTCAACATAACGTGAGAACCTTTTCTTTAGTTAAAAACAAAAAAAGCAAAGCTTTTCCCTCATTCTGCAACCCACATCCATGAATTTTAGCTCACATTTTCCACCTTCTACCCTCCAAAACACATTCATGGTTTGTAAATATGATAAGAAGATCCACAATTCCATGTCGTAGAGAGTATTTTTGTCTAGTTTTCCTTCTTTCTATTTTACAATTTTTTAGCCTTCATTTTATTAGTATTCATAAATTTCTTGTGTTCCTCAAGCCTTGCCTCTTCAATGGTTAGAGGAAATCAATCCTTATTAGTATGACTTCCCATTCCTCTCATGGTTTCATGGCCTCTAACTTGGTACTCTTTGTTCCTACCCCCACCTACACCTTCTACATATCCTTTACACCTCCTCTAGATCTGGATGAGAGGAACCCAAAATGGATTCATGTAGTCTTGGCTCTCTAACCCCTAATATGCCTCCCTATACATATGTGTTTCTTTTGTTTCCTCATCTGAGCTTTTTTCATATGTGTGTGTGTGTGTGTGTTTTCTCACTATCATAGGGTAGACACCTAAATTTGACCACCCCCATATGGTCAAATTCACCTCCATATCCCCTGCATTATTCTATCCTACATCCATAGCCATATTAACTAAACAATTCCTTATTTCATTACTATTCATCTTGTTCCTAATGTCTCCTAAGTTATTTAATTAATTAATTAAATACTTTGTTACTTTCATCTCTAAATTAAATAAATAGTCCATTTTATTTAATTTAGTCATTTGGCCCATGAAAATTAAATTAACTTTTAATTCATTCTTTCTCTCTCCTCGTCTCAACATCCTCCATAGTCCTCTCCTAATTCAAATTAGTCTAATTAATCTACAATTAAGATGTGCACATCACTAATTGTGATTAGTGTCATATCCTCCATAATCTCCTAGTTTCCCTTAATCCTTCATTAGCCCTCCTATTCATTTGCACACCCTTTAATCAAGATTAATTGTCCCTTAATCAAATCCACTTGCCAATTATGGCAAGGGTACCATGGCCAATCCTCATAAAGGCTTTCTCCTTTTGGAGAGGTTGTCTCCATCTCCCAAGGAATTAAAAAAATCCTTTTTTATTTTTCCAACATGCCCATGTGGAATTTTTTAATTCCACTTATCCCTCCAATGCATCCTATGTGGGAATTTTAATTCCACTTTATTTCTCCAACACCCTTGGAGGAATACAATCCTAATTTTTAATACATTTTCTAATCCATAGGTTCTTACATGGGGAATTTTTAACTTCCCTTGTTTGTCCCAAAGAAAATCTCCAAAATCAAAGGAGATTTTTAGAATAATTTAAAATTCTTCTATTGTCGCATCCTCCCAAGACTTGGGGAGATGAGAAAAGACTTATCTTTTCACTCTTCCCCAAGGTACCTCAACTTGGCCTCCAAATAATCTCCACTTCATCCTTCCTTTTACTCATCACTCTCCACATGTTGTCACCACATGATTTGACATGTCTCAAGACATCTCAACCATTGATCTCAAACCCTAGGATTAATCCTAGCCCTCTATTTCGCTAAAGGTATGTTTTCTGAATATTGAGAATTTTCTCTCATTTGCAACACAAACATCATTCAAGTAGTCAAGCACTAAATTATTACATTCAAGCTACACACCTAATCTCCATTATTGCATATTGAAGCTTCAACCTTGCATTCAATCCATCAACTAACCTCATCATTGTATTCTACATGCCATTTTGCATCCATTCCATATGGTATTTAGCCATTTTATTAAAGAAAGGAGAATAATCTACAACAAATCAAGGGCCAACCAAGCATCAATCTAGACAAGGTAAATTTTACTTGTTTTATTTTATTTTTGTTTAGATTCAACTAGGCCAATCTTGAGTGTAGGTAAGTGATTTCTTCTATGAATTTCATTAGTTTGTTATGCAATTTTCTAGTTAGAAATCACTTGCACACATTTTTGGCACATCTGGTGGGACCCACGTCATGCGTCTACTTTCATGTTTTTGTGTTGTTTTGAATTTCAAATGTTTAGATTTCAGCTACAGGGGCGAATCTGCCTATGTACAAGGGTGAATACACTTCTCTGACTGGTGATTACACTCTTGCCTCCCATTGACTAGACCTAAATGGGCAAGTACACTTTGGCCCCCTTGCACATGACTTACAAAGGTGAACTCACTTTCGGATAGGCGAATTTGCCTAGTATAAGGGTGATTCTACAGACAAGCGAATATGATATCTGTAGAGGTGAAAGCACATCATCTATAGAGGCAAACCTACACATCACAAGGGCGAGTCTAAGGTAAATCTAAGACTTTTTTTTTTACAGTTTAATTTATCATTTTGTTTTGAGTTTGCTACTAATCTGCTAACTTGTTCATCTATTCTTGTAAATTTTTTACTAACATTTGTGTAGCTTGTTAAATGTTTGATGGAGATCAATAGTTGAAAGTACTAAAGTAGCTTTTGCAGGATGATTGATTGAAGCCCCCTGGTTAGTTTGTGTGTTGTTTTTCATACTAATTTAGGAACACGTAGGTAAAGTAGAGGGTCAATAAAAATTTCTAGCATGTTTGGAGTTTTTTTTTATGTATGCTCTCCCCTTGCACCGTACGGTGAGCTTGGGGATCAAAAATCATGGTTAACTCAAGTTCATTGTGTCTACATAGGAACTACTAGTTTTGTGTGTATGCTCTCCCCTTGTGGTACTTGTGAACCTAGGGATTAGAAGTGCCTAACATTTTCTAACCTTTAGGAGGCCTTCCCAGGATTTCATGACATGGGGGATAGTGATTTTTTAGTGGTTAATATTCACCAATTGGCTAATAGTCAAAATTTGGGAATCCAAAATTGGTTAATAGTTTGGCTATAACATGACTTGAATCACCACATTTTTATAAAATTTTATTATAGTCTTTATTTAAATCTCCAAATAATTTATTTTATTAAAAATTTTGACTCAAAAAATTTACATAATATTTGATACATGATTAGATTAGATTCACCTAAATTTTATAAATTATAGTATGAATCTAGATATTAATTCACCAATAGTATATCATAATTATTTGTAACACCCCTCCATTTTGCTCTTTGATCGAACAGTGTTCTTCTATGATATGTTTTATTTCTGTCGCATTGTGACTATGGAACTTGGTTATTTTAACCGCTATCTGTTAAGCGATGTAAACATTATGTTTTGATGTGATGGTACTTTATTCAGATGTTATTATTATTTCATGTTATGGATTAAATTAGCATGTATGTGAATTACTGATGCTTTATGTTTTAATTATATCATTGATGATTAGATGCGTCGGTTAGTGATATTGTATTGGTGAAGGGGACGGGATCACATCACTCACATGCGAGTGCCCTGGGATTTCACGATTTCCTCTTCACGGTGTGTTTTAATATATTATATGCATGTTTCGACACTCCTATTGTGTGCAGGATGCAGGTACAGGACATTGACTCCACCTGATTTCACAGGTCTGAGTGTGTTCCTTGACCAATGGTATCAATTGGGAGATAGTAACTAGGTTTTCTGTGTCAAACCATCACCCTAGTCATTGTGTGTCATCGGGTTTGTAGTCAAGCTCAGTTATTTTATGTTGTTAGTTTCCTCCTTGGCTTTGTATTTAAAATTGCAAGTTAAAAGTGATTAAATGGCTTTTGAAACTTATAAATGATGATTGTTTTGCCTTATTAAAATGTTGGAAAATTAGTGATTAATTAATTAATTTAATTTAATTAATAAAATAATCTAATTTTGAATTAGATTTTTTTTATTGACTAATTAAATTAATAGTGATAAATTAAACCAATTTGGTTGGGTTGGCATCTTTAGATTTTTGGATTAAGTCAAAAATTAGAATTATGCTTTATATTTTACTTTTAGAAATAAAAGTTGAAAATAATTTTATTTGTGAATTGTTAAATTCATTTGGTTAAATAAATTTAATTACCTTTTTGGTTGAAAATGAATTTTATTTAAAATGAAAATTATGCAAAATGCATTTGGGGAAAGCAAATTGTTTTAAAATTGAAAAATAGAAAATATCTCCATTTTGGCAATAAATTTAGTGGGTGAGTCAATTTTAGGGGTTTGACAAAATTTTAGGGAAGACTTTGATAAGTAAATTAGGAATTTATTTTTTCTTTTAATTTGGAAAATGGTGGAGGATTGAAAGGGGAGAGGAAAATTGTTGAAGGAGGATTGCAATTGAAGAGAAGTTGAATTGAACTAAAGGGAAAAATCTCCATTGAAAGACTTCAAGCTTTGGAGAAAACACAAGGTTCATTGTTTAAATCTTGTGCAATTTTATTTTGAAAATAATTTAGAAGTTGTTCAAGATTGTTTAAAAGATTCAAAATTGTGGATTGAAAGGAAAACCCATCAATATTTTGTATTCAAAACTTGAAACAAAACACAAAAAAAATAATCTTGTAAATGGAATTCAGAAAAACAAAACAAACCTCTATTTTTTTACCAAATTTCTGTAATTTGCATTTCTTCAATATGACTGTAGTTTGAACAAATTTAATATATATATAATATGTACATATACATATTATATATATATGTATATATTTTATTTTTGAAATTTTAACCCTGGTAAAATTCCTGGGTTTGGTATTTTTTCTAGTTAAAGGCGCCCAGAAAACAGGGCATGGCGGATTCATTTTTTATTTACGAATTTATTTAAAAAAATAAAAAAATAAAAAATATATATTTTTTGTTTAGTGCAGAGTGGGGAGGGCTGGCAGCCATGCCTGCCATAGCCGCCCCATGGGGAGGACACTGCTGTGGCAGCCCCACACAGTGGGGGAGGCGTTGCCCCAGCCACAGCCCCCATGGGAGAGGTTGGGCCAGCCGTGGGCTGCGACCCACCTCCCATGCAGGGTTTCCCCTGCTTAAAAATTCGAATTGGCATTTTTTATTATTATATTATATTTTATTTTAAAAATGTGGGTTATTAATTATTATTTTAATATATGTTTAAATATTATTTATATATTTAAATATATATAGATATATGGTTATATATACATTAAGTATATACAATTATGTATATATATTTAATATATATATATATTTAAATATGATTATTAAAATGATATTTTAAAAGAATTAATGAGGAAATTGATTTCTATAAAGGAGGAGTTATTATGAAATGAGTTTATTACAAATGTTTTTATTTTATTTTATTTTAAATGGTTGATTTAAATCATTAAGTAAAATTGAGGAAAGGAAATAACCTGATAGTTTTAAATTCTTGTATGACGTCAATGAAATTTTATTTGCTTTTGAGTATGTAAAAATTAAATGTTAATTACTTTACTTGATTCATGCACTATGCCATTGTTTGGTTTGGATTTAGGAAATCCTAAGGTAGGGGAATAAATTGTCAGATTGTCGTTCATTGAATTGTCTCTTTTATTCTCGTTGTTGTGCTATCAAGTCCTTAGGTTAGTAAGTCTTCCAAGGTTCTTTTCGTGTTGGGTTATTTATTGGCGTTGGTCAAACTTGTGTCTTGTTTTGGGTGGTGCATGTGGGGGTAGTTGTGTGATATGTTTTGGTTACCCGTGTACTATGAATGGGGTGTGTGACCTTATGTGTTAAGGTCTAAACTGGTTATCAGTTTGTGCATGGTGTCTACCCTTAGTTTGGGGGATTTGTATCCCCGTGTTGTCAGTAGGAGAGTGGCCCTTTGTGGGGGTCCAACGCCCAAACAGGTGTCAGAGTAACTCACTTAGGGTTTAATCAAGTGATAATCTAAAAGAATTAATGGGGAACTGCACACTAATAAAGTTAATGAATGACTCTCTCATGGAGCATGCATTGTTAAGACTCAAGATGAGATGAGACGCATAGTTTTGCATGAGGGTCCAGCGTCGGTAGAGGCAAGCCAGGGTAACCCATGATGGGGGTCCAGTAGCCTAGGAAGGTTGAGCTAGGGTAACTCATGGCAATTTATGTATGACACTCTCCCTACGTCAATAGTTGGTCAATTATTGTGTGTTGTACAATGGTGTACTTGTCTTATGTAACCTGGAAGCAATGTATTGTCTTGTGAGTTTTCGTACTGTGTTAAGTGATGTTGTTGGTATTTGAGTTGGTTCAATTATGTTTAGCCTTTGTCTAGAGGTAGTTGGTCTTGACCAGAAATCCTTGTTACTATCTCCTAGCACAAGGGGTGAGCCTTTGGGTTTCACTTGGTTGGGTGGAACGTGCACCTTACACCGTTGGCTTTGATCGTGATCATGTGGACAAGACTTTCATGTTGAGGAGCTCGTTGATTCCTGTTACTCTTCTAGTTCTTTCTTTCCAGTTATTCTTGTATTTAATTACCCCTCATTTGTATAGAGGTGGAAATTGTAATATATCATCATGCTTATTTGATTTACCTCATTCGGGGAATGAGTGTTGTAATTATATTGTAAACAATCGTTATTGGATATCATGTTGTATCTATTAGTCTTTGATGTAATTATCCTATAGGGAATGCATGTACTTTAATTCTTTAATTGAATGATGTTTTGATTTCATTCCTTGGTTGTTTATTTTGGGTTTAAGTAATCTTTGTCTCGTAGCCTTAGGGGATGTTGGCAATGCGTAGTGAAATTGTACGTTATTGCTCTTTAACAAAAAAAAATGTTGCGTTTGGTTAGTGATTTGCAACTTCCCCTAGGGTTTCATGGCAGGGCCTTACATTATTAGTTATTTTAGGGCCATATTTCTAATCTTGAGTTTCCACCATTGATTTACAATATAATCTAACAGTTCATGTTGTATTCCATGAAGTAAAATATACCTAGGATATATGTAATTCTCATGGGGTGGATCATTTCAGGTCCCATGAGCATTATAGATTATGAGTACATTTTATGTCATAAAATACAATGAGGGTCATTAGATAAACAATCCAAAAGAAATTTTTGGCCCATGAGCATTATAGATTGTGGATACATGTTACCTTGCAAAATACAATGAAGGTCATTAGATTATATTTTAAAAAAATGGTGGCAAGTAATTACAATAGCCTACCCCTTAAACCCATCGATAATTTCCACCCTTTCACCCCTACTTTTCCATAGAAAATATGTTTTTAGATTAGATGGATTCACCATCATAATTAATACATTTAAAAAAAAAATCAATATTTACCAAAATTTTCTACAAAAATTTAGTGATGTAAAATAAATTTCCAATAAAATGAATATTTTTTTGAAAAAAAGGAAAGATTCACCAAGATTTTTTTTTTTGAGGGGGGTTTCTTAAAGTTATCACTACTAGGGGAGGAACTCAACCACATCAATCAGTGGGGTATATAAAATGGGGAGAACAAAATTTGTACCCCAATCTAGTCACATCATGTCTAGTGAAGCATTAATGCTAGGGTGATTCCTAGCTAAGATGTGTAGGGTTGGTCCAAGTTTCTAGTACCTTTTTGGAGATCTTGATCCATGCTTGTGATGGATAGTGTTCACAAACATGCCTCACACACTCTCCTGGTGTTTTGAGGATGCACGAGATAGCCTATGTAGCCTAGTTTAAGACCCATTTTTAGTCACAGTTTGGTGAAATGTAGGGGATGTGAAACATGCCTCAAAACTACTCACCACATACTCCCTTAGGTTGAGATATAAATCCCTCTAAGCTATGACAACTTATGAGGAGAGAGATAAGGTGTGCCCATGGTGTCCATTAATGACCCTGTGTCACTAGATCTCTACCTATCTGCCTTTGTGAAAAAGGGTATCACACCCAAGTATCATGGGGTATTAACTCTTCAGATTGGTGGGCCTACATCAAGTTAGCAAGCCCTCACTACTAATTCTAGTGTTGTGCTACCTATCACTACTTACTTGTACTATACCACTGTGTTTCTTTAGTCTGAGTCAATCATCCCACTGTCTTCTTGTTTGTAGTGTTTTTGTTTTTATCCTTTTCCGTAGTCCAATTGTTCCATAGGGTTGAATCCACTTCTTCAAAAAGGTGAATCTACACTACAAATGGGTGATTATACCTCCTATAGGAGTGATTATGCTCCTTGGTCTAGTCCTCAATCTGACTAGTCCTCCCCATTGGGCAATTCTACCTCCTAAAAAGGTGAATTCACTTACCAGTCTAGTCATCCTTTGGGTGATTTCACCCCCAATCCTATCAATCTTCCCCCATAAGTGATTCCAATACCTTCAGGGGTGAATCTTCTCGTGTCATTCATACACTCCTATCACTCATTGGGCGAATCCACTTATCATAGAGGAAAATATGCTCTTTTGTACCTCCCCATCTATGCATTTCTCTAGAGAGGTGATCTTAATATTTCATTGGGTGAATATGCTCTTAAGTTCATACCTTCATCCATACTCATGCATAGATAGGTGAATTGACATCCTAGATAGGCGATCCTGTGTAATCCTTGATAGTTGAGTTTGCTACCCATTTGGGCGATCTCGTGACTTGGTCTTGTATAGTCCTACTACATAGGAAATCTCATTACCCATAGAAGGGAATCCGCTCCATTCTCCATACCCACATTTGTACGTATCACTTGGATAGGAAAACCCATTACTATGTTGAATGATTGCGCTACTTGTTAGTATAGTCATTCCACATAGGTGAACTTGTGATCCTAGATAGGTGATTGTGCTACCTTCAAGGGTGATTCCATTATATCTTAGATATGTGAATCCATGATCCAAAGAGGAAAATTGACTACCTTCAAGGATGAATCTGTTTATCATACAAAAACCAGAGAGTGGACTTGATTGGCCACTAAAATCCCTCATTGTTCCAAGTTTAGTCCTATAATGAAAACATTTTTCTCACCATCTAGTCTCCTGTAATTGTCATTTTCATCCACTCAAATTTTTTTAGAAGTCATCCAATCATCAATTTAGGTGCATAGGTTCATCTTAGGGTATCCTTAGGAACTAAATCTATCATCCAACATCCAATCTTGATCCCCTAGACATCACTTTTGAGAGCTTAGAATCCTATCCAAGCAATCAATCAATCCTTATTAGCATCATCCTTGTTGGCTTAAGAACATAGTCCATATTGAGTTAGTAATCATCCTCAGCCTCATCAATTTTCTTCAATTCAGATGTGAATTTATTTCATAGTCATCATTTTTGCTTGGGATATTATCTTTCTTAAGTACTATCCATCCTATCTAATCTAGCCATCATCATTGTTATCCAATATCAATCCTCAATCCAATCATCATCCAATCAATCTCTTGTGTCTAATCTTTGGGGTCCTTAATCAATCAATCAATCATACAATCAATCCTTTAATTATTCATCCAATCGATCATCCAACCAATTAGTTATTCATTGTAGGAATCCTATCATTGTAATCTTTCTAGGTTGCATCCTTAGGTCATATATCCTTCACATCATTTGATCACCCACACTTTCATGTCTATTACCACCTAATTGTAGGCTAAACAACTCATGGAACAATCCCAACAACAACTCTCAGTTCACCATTCACCTTATCCTCCCCATTAGTCTCCTAATGAAGGGCCTCAACTTTCCAATACAAGGAAAGTACCTGAGGTCAACCCTCGTCCCTCAATTGAGGAGGGTATGGTTAACCAACCTGATATCTCTATTGACAATTATCTTAGTGATCATGTCCATGTGCAAATGATTAATCATATTATCATTGAACAATTAGATAAAATCCTAGTGTTAGTACTCATGTTAGGCATTAAACCTTCCCCTAGATTTGATATGTCACAATACCTTGGCATAGGGGCACCTTCTCAATCTCAAGATCTGTAGAGTTCTCAGGTCCATCCTAATCTATCAATCCCTCAAGGCCCTCAACCTCCACTAGGTCCCCAATATCCTCCACAAGATCAATGGTATCAACCTAGATTTGGTAATAATGTGTGCTATTGGGTTCCATCCACCCCTCTTTGAATTTCAGTTAGGAGAGCATCACCTAAAGTCAATAATCCTCAAGGTCATTCATTCATTCCTTCTACACCACCACTTCCACCAACTCAACCTAACGATGGTGGGGGCACTACAATTAATGTTTTATCTTTTGCACCCCCAAATCTCGCTTATCTGCACACAACCATTATCTCAACCTACACCTCTAATCAACCCTATTCTATTCATCATGCAACAACTTCTTTATTAGCAAACCTCCTACCAACCACAATAATCACAAGCACAATCCCAACCACCAATTGAACCTCAACCCTAACAATAATCCTAGTCGCAATCTCAAGGTAATTCATCCATCCAATAGCACTATCAACCATCCTCTCCAAAAACTTATGCCAATCTACCACCTCATTAATTCTCATCTCACTACCATCAACCTCCACCCTTTGTGGAACCTCCTCCACAAGCTACTTATTATCAATTGCATCAGCTATGCAACACTCCACTTCAACAATACATCACACTTGATCCAAATTATCAATATTACCAACAATACTCATCCTACATTATTCCAGAAAAACCTACATCCAATGCCTATCAACAACAATCTAATCCACAACCATCACCATATGTCCCTCAACAACAATCCATGTATAATTATCAATCCAAAACATCCTACGACCAAAATGTTCCATCCTATAGAGGTGTACCACCATCCCAATCCCAATATCAATAAACATCATCATCTTAATATCCACCCCCATCCAATCCACAATAATCTTATACCAATCAATATCAGCAGATCCCATCTTACCCCCAACCATCATACACCAATCCTCCACATGATGAAACACTTCCCCCACCACCATCATATACTCAATATGCTCCCCAAGATCAGTCCAATAGAGTACGTCCTTCTCCATCTACACCTGTCAATAAGGAGTGGGAAGAAATGAAAGCTACCTTGAAGGATTTACAAGCAGGATCATCATCTAATAAATCCTTCAAATTCGAGGACAATTGTCCCTATCCATTTGATCCATCAATATCCACTGTCCCCTTTTCGAAACACTTTGAAATTCCAAAATTCAACAAGTACAAGGGTAAGGGAAATCCTCATGACCATTTTCAAGAATTCTACATGCATTGTTAGGATGTCTTGTATAAGGACAACTACCTCCTTGGTTTGTTTCCTCATAGTTTGACTAGACAAGTATTGGATTGGTTCATACGTCTCCCTCATGGGTCTATATCCACCTTTGTGAATTTATCCAAAAAAATTGTAGCCTACTTCTCTTTTAACATGGAGAAGGATATAGATGTCTTGGACCTCATGAAGAACAAACAAAACAATGGTGAGACCTTCACTAGCTACCTGCAAAGGTGGTGATCCCAAGCTAGTCACCTCAAATGTATCCTTTCTAAAAAGGAATTGGTCACTATATTTTTTGAGAACCTTCATCTTGAGTCAAGGCTCTTAATTTGTGTATCCATTGTGTGTCAACCTTTGTTGAGGTTATAAAAAATGATACCGCCATTGAGAAGGCCCTTATTGCTAAGGGGCTTATCAAAATCTCCAAGGATGATAAGGAAAAACAATCTAGGGATAAATCATGCTTTTGGAACAAGAATAAGAATGTTGTCAATGATGGTGTCACTTACACTAAGCATGTCCAAGTAGCCAATGCCTCTCAAAGGCCACCAAATCCACCTCAACCACTAGTCACCAATGTCATATTTGTGCCTCAAGGGGCACCTCATCCTCCCACTCAATCCAATCAGTCTAATCAAGGGAATGCCAAATGCACATTCAATCCCCTAAGGGAAACATTAGATGCAGTATTTAAATGGTTGGTCCAAGCTAATGCAGTTACCTATCTTGTATCTAAACCCTTTGATGAGTCAAAACCAAAACCCAATTGGTATAAGGAGAGCAAGTATTGCAATTATATAGGATCAAAGGTTACTCCACAAACAAGTGTAAAGTTCTCAAGGATTATATCCAAGATCTTATTGATCAAGGAGATATCATGGTTGAGGGAATTCAATCTACCTAGTCTAATGCTCAATTGAAAATATTCTAAAATTCCTTCCCCAAACATAATCAAGGTCCTAGCATGTTCAATACCAACACTAGGTCTAACAACAATGGCCAAAACAATCAAACCAACAATATAAGCTACAACAAAACACATTGTGTCATCTAGTATGTGTCAAATAACATTAATACATAAATTGATATTGTTGAGAACATCCCTAAAGAGGAAACTGTTGAATAGGGCAATTGGGAGGGGGTTGTATTAGTTGTCATAGATTTTAACCTTTAATTCAATCACTAAAACTTATACTTAAAACTTCTTAAGTGATTAATCATCAAATTCCAATGCAAAAACTCAAAACCAACACATAAACACAATAACACCAAATTTACGTAGAAAATCCAATAAGAGAAAAACCATTGTGAGGATTAAATCACACTATAGATAATACCAAAATCAATTAAAAAAAGGCTCACTACCTAAGATAAGGCTCACTGCTTGAAAATAAGGACTCTTTTTCCAACAAGGCTACAACCCAGATGACTCACTACCATAGAGATACAAAGAAGACAAAGAAGACTCATTATAGAGAGACGACAATCCCAATGCAACAAAGGATTCCACCATAGTCACTTGATCAACATACATGAATGATATAGTTCACCTTCTGCTCACTATATCTGGAAACTCAACATTAAGCTTCACACTGATCTGCCACACACAACTCACACACACTTTTTGAATAGCATCAAAGTCACATCTTCTCAAAATGGAAGACCAGTTGTGTTATCCATGTGGGTAGGGCTGGTTTTTTGGGATAATTTTGTCCAATGGGAGTCTTGCAGAGAAAATTGATTATCTTGTATACAAATTGAGATGGAAAGAACATCAAGAAGAATAGAAATTGAAAAGTTTAATGGAAGAAATTTTGAGTTGTGGAAACTCAAAACGGAAGACCTATTGGCAGATAAAGATCTTTGGATTAATATTATGGGAACAAAACCATCAGGTATGAAGCAAGAAGATTGGGACCTCATAGATAGAAAATCCAAAGGGATGATAATACTTTGTTTGGTCAATTTTGTTCTCTTAAACTTCCATGAGGAGAAGACTGCATGCTCTTTATGGAAGAAACTTGGTGATATTTATCAGGGCAAGTCTCTACTGAATAAGTTATGCTCCTTGAAGATGGAAGAAGGAGCATCCATAGCAAATCATATGAATTCATTTAGTATAATTGTTACTCAATTGGCCTTTGTGGGTGTGAAGATAGAGGAGGGGGATCATTGTATGCTTCTATTATGTTCCTTACCTAACATATGGGATCATCTGGTGATGGCTATTGGAAGTAAAACAACCACTTTCAAGACAAAAGATGTGGTTACTTCGTTGCTATCAGAAGAAATGTCGAGGAAATATTTTGAGATGGACAAGGAGGCCCTTGTTGTTTGAGGTAGATAAAAGGAGAGAGACAAGAATAAATACAAGAAGTATAAATATAAGTTTGAAGGGAGGTCAAAGTTTCCAAGAAATAATTCCAAGGTGAAATGCTAGAATTTTGGGCAGGCTAGTCATATCTATAAGGATTGTAAAGAGGAGAAAAAGAAGAACACCAACAACTCTTTAGATAATGATTCTCTCAGAGTGACTCAAATTCTTTCATTACAGCATTGGTGACTCAAGCATCAGATGATGTTGGGATGATTGAGTCAGGCATATCTTTTCACACATGACATCTCACAAAAATTTGTTCATAAAGTATGAAAAGTATGCTACTAGAATGGTGTACTTGGCAAGTGATTATCTCTTTAAATTTTTGGTTGTGGAAGATGATGAGTCTAGTTTATGGTTTAATTTTGGGTAGGATTTATGATTTATTTGTTGAATTTTTCATGGAACTTGATGTTAAGTGTTGACATTTTCATGATATTTCCTCAAAACCATAGACATTGGGCCTAATCATATTTCTACAAATCTTTAATGACACTGGCATGTTATATGGACTATCTATATTAATTCTACATGTGGTTAATGAATTTTCTTTAAGGTGGTTACATATATGTAATTATTGTGCACACTAACACTACCATGCATATATAATTTGAGGATACTAAATTGAGAAAGACAATGCCAGCTGGTCATGCACCATAACGTTCAACAAGGGAATCATTCAAAGGTCAAAGGAGGTCGATGATAGGATATTACCCATGCAAATCAAATGTAATTTCCTTGTAATGGTCTTTATTGAACATTATTGAGGTAATGTAGGCATTACTGTTGTGCTAAATCAACGGTTAGACAAATATGTCTCACCAGATTCTATGTAGGCATAATCGCCTTTCCACTTTCCCTAATTTCCCTAAATGGCATCCTTCCAGTTTGTGGAGTTGACCGCCTTGCTTAGTTGTTAGTATAAATAAGGATCAGATGTTCCTTCTCAGGAAGTTGCACAATCTGATGATGTACTTGCATTCTTAAGTTTTAGTAATACAATTATACTACTCTTTTGTACTTATGATTTCTAGTGAATAAAATGAAGTTCTAAGTTTGAGCATCTGAGTTTACTTTATTTTTAAAGGATACTCATCCAAGGGGGCCCACTTGGTGATAAATTTGTCCTTTAGTTTAGTTTATTTTAGTTTAGTTTTCACTTTTTGTTCAATAAGTAGTTAAGAATCTGGCACTGACTATTCCTATAGCCACTAGAATTCCATTTTGTGACTGTTCCTACAACAAAAGAAGATAGAATAGTTCATGTTGGTTTGCTCAAATTATCATTTCTGTCATGCATTTCAACTTATTATATTTGTTGGTTGATGTTTAGCATTTATGTTATTCCTTTCCAAGAAATTTACTTTCAGCATTGTGTCTTTCTTAATTATAGAATGAAAATGGCTACTTTGGGTTCCTAGTGCACATACTGTGCTGACCCATTTCAAGTTCATGTCCTTGGGTTGAAAAGTTAAATGCACCTTCATGATGATTGGAATAGCTATTTAGGTTAGATGTCCAATCGCTGAATCACAATTGTAAAGGATTAGTTGTTAAATCATTGTAGGAGGCCAATAAAAGAGTCAAAATCTAATTTCTTGATGGAAGAATAAAAGGAATTGATGGTGTAATGCACATACCAGGTTTGGCTCAAAATTTTCTTTTTGTTAGTAAGTTGAAGGATGTTGGTGTGCAAGTTTCATTCTTGATTGGTGCTTGTAAGATGACTAGAGGCTTAATGGTGCAGGCCAAGGGTGCATGTATTGGCACTCTATACAAGCTAGATGCACATTTTGTTTAATGTAACATCTTTTTAAAGTCAAATAAAGTTGCTCACATAGGGAAGGATAAATTTTTTCCCCTGGGTGAAAACTCTTTGGAGGTAAAACTCCTAGTAGGGAAAACCATGTTGTGGCATCAAAGAATCAGTCACATAGGAGAAAAAGGCTTAAAACCCTTAATAAATAAAAACCTTGTAGAAGGGATTGATGATTGTAACCTTGAGTTTAATTTTTGCAAACATTGCATTTATGGAAAGCAACACCATGTTTCATTTTACTCTAGTCCTCATAGATCTTCTAGCATATTGGATTATGTTCACTTTGATGTATTTGGTCTAGTAAATGTTCCTTCATTATCAAAGTCTAAATATTATGTTTCTTTTATTGATGATTATTCGAGAAGGGAATTTTTGTATTTTCTTAAAAGTAAATCAAAAGTGTTTAGTCGGTTTAAAGAGTTTAAAAACTTGGTAGAAAATTAGTCTGGAAGGAAAATTAAATGCTTAAGTACAAATAGTGGCGATGAATTTTGTTTTTACATATTTTGAAAGGTATTGCAAAGATCATGGGATTAAAAGGCATAAAACTATTCCTTCTACTCCACAACAAAATGGAGTTCTTGAAAGGCTAAACATGACACTAATGGAAAGAGCAAGAAGTATGTTGAGAAGTGCTAGTATGGAGCAAAAGTTTTGGGCTTAGGTTGTGGCTTTAATATGTTACTTGATTAATCATTCACCTAGTTTGGCTCTTGTTGATAAAACGGTTATGGAAGAATGGTTTGGTAAGAATCCCTCTCTAAGGCATATTTGTGTCTTTGGTTGCAAAGCATATGTTTATGTTTCGAATGAGAAAAGATCTAAGTTGGAAAATAAAGTTGTAAAATGCATCTTCATCGACTACGACATTAGTGTGAAAGGATAAAAGCTTTGGAATCTTGTTATTAAGAAGTTTGTTTGCAAAAAAAGTGTAATCTTTCAAGAGTTGAAACCTTCTACAGTTGATCTATAGTCAAAGATAGAAGAAAATGAAAAGAAGGATAACGTAGTTGAAATTCCTTTGACTCTAGATAAAGAGGAATTGCAAATTCAAAGTGTGCCTGAAACTAAGGAGGGCTCTAGCACCTCTAATATTTATAAATAGGAAGAAGAACGAAAACCTCATCCTTAGCCTGTGAGGAGGTCTACACATGAAAAGTGACAATCTAAAAGGTATGGCTATTCCTTGTTGGATTTAAATTGTGCCTATGCTTTGATTACAACCAATAATGAGCCTAGGACTCTAAAGGAAGCTATTAATATGTCTAATTTGGATTCTTGCTTGGAATCCATGGATGAGGAAATGGCATCATTACAAAAGAATGAAACCTGGGATTTAGTACCTTTGCCTAAAGGTCAAAACCCTATTGGTTGTAAATGGGTATTTAAGAAGAAGATTGGTCTAGATGGAAGTGTTGAGAATTATAACGCTAGGTTGGTCACGGAAGGTTATTTCTAGGTGGAAGTAATTGATTATGGAGAAATATTTTCTCCTATAGCTAAGCTAACATCTATCATATTGCTTTTTTCACTTGCAACTACGTATGACTTAGAGATTGAGCAGATGGATGTGAAAACAAAATTTCTTCATGGAGATATAGAAGAAGAGATTTATATGTCCTAGCCTAAGCACTTTGTTGGAAAAGGTAAAGAAAGTTTGGTTTGCAAGCTAAATAAACATTTGTATGTTTTAAAGCAATCACCTAGAATGTGTTGGACTCAAGGAACATTGAGAGGGGGGGTGAATCGGTGTTCAACAAAAACTTTGAATTACAAATTAAGACAATTCACATCACATAAACATAGATAAACATGAAACCATAAAGACCAACACACATTGCACCATACACCAATATTTTTGCATGGAAAACCTGTTAGGGGAAAAAACATGGTGGATGTTAATCCACAATTATACCTTGTTAAAAGTATAATGATAAACAAAAGGGAATGCACAAGCATTCAGGCTCACTGCCTAGAGCTCACTGCTCAAAAGAAAAGAAGGCTCACTGCCTTACAAGAAGTTTTGATTACAACAAAAAAATGAAATGAGAAAATAAATTATTCCAAGCCTGATTACAGTTCCATTTAAGTTCTTGATCATATTCTTCCCTCCTAATAGATTCGTACTTGCTTCCCTTCTCCATATCTGCATTTCTCTACTATACTTTGCTCCAAAAGTATCTTCAACTAACTGTATTGGATCGGTCACCAGTCTTTTTGTTATTCTCTTGCTTATAAATCACAAACAACTTCTACAACCACAAGATCCTTGAATTCACCATACTTTTCACACACACTCTAGCTTCAAAATAATACATATACATATATATATATATATATATATGCTATATTCAAATTACATCCATAAGTTGGCTTGAACAAAATAATGAAAGTATTTTTATTAGTCAACTCAAACATATGTATTATTAAATGCGCACCTCCAAAAGTCAGCTAAGACTTAGTTGGGACCCATACATAATCTTAAAACTAAAATAATTATATTTCATACATCCGCATAAATCCACATTTCAATGTACACACAAGTTGGCCTTCAAGAGCAAAATAAATAGAAAATATTTTTTGTCGGATCACTTAACCTAAGTATGGAGTAGTACAACATCACCAAGGCTGTTGATTATGATTATACAAATGCCAAAACACTTCCTCAATGATCCACATTGCAAGAGCATCATTCGGTGAAACAATTTGAGCAATAGATTGATTGGATACCTTATTCCTTGTCTGCTAATCTGGTAAAGCACTATTCTTCCCTTTTCTTTCCAGACTAAGTAAATTCAAAACTGCAGACCTCATAGATGACTTAGGTTGCCATTAATGACAACACTAGAAGTCATATCCAATCTCCTCAATCCATATGCCAACAATCTCCCCCTTGGGCATTGATGGCAACACTTAGTGAAAAATGAGCAAAATTTCAAAGTATAGATATCTCTTCATTTTCTCCCTTTTTGATAGCATTCTTCTTTATTCATTTTTTAAAGCATTCTCTCCCCCTTTGACATCAATGAAAAAAATATATACTTCCAATCTCCTTAGAATTTTCTACTTGACTCCCCCTTAGAAGTACAACCAAAACATTTTATATCTCCCAAAGTGTACTTATTCCTCCAAAAAAAATTACTCAAAATTTCAAAACTAATCAACACAATCAAAAAATTACCTTATACTTTTCTTTTATCACCAGAAGGAATCTCTTCCAAGCATCAATTGTGATCCCACTAATGATAATTATGTTGTTATTTGCCAAATTCTGGTTGACAATCTTCACAAGTGATTCAGGGCTTGTTATCTCTTCTACTAATTTTTCTCCTTTCTTAAAAATTTCAATCATTTATTCCCTCCTTCCCTTCGGTCAAATCTTTCACCTTCCAGAAGATGTCAACAAGTTTGTCTTTGCTAAATTTCACCTTTGCATGTTCAGATTGTAAAGTTTGAATTATTTTCTTGATAGAGCCATCCACATCCTACAACATAATGAAATTTTGGCCTATTTGATTCAATTTTGTTTCAATCTGATCTAGATTTTCCTTATATTTCTCCAATGTGTGAGGCCACTTAAGACAATAATTGTAGATAGAGTTTGCTTCATTTATTCACTACCTTAGCATGTTCATCTTCTCCTTCAGTTTGGTAAGGGATAATCTAAACTGTTCCTTCAAGTGAAGAATTATCTCATCTTCCTCTATGTCTTGAGAATTAGTCACCATTTCTTCCTTTATACACAAAATCATATCATCAGGAATTACATTTTGCAAACTGTCCACATCAGCGTTGTTATACTTGACGTATGCTCCCAAAGTGTTATCGATAAGGTCTTGCTCAAAAGATGGTTTTTCTAACCATAAGTCTAAAATCTTCTTCATCCCATTCTATTCATGAATCATCGTCAGTATCATTCCTTTGCTCAAATATCCTTCGTCTAGCTTGTCTTCTATAGCTGCAACTAGTTTCACTAATTCTAGTTCATCCATAGGTGTATAACCTTCAGAATCTTCATCAAATACTTCAAACACAACCATTTATTTTCCTTTCTTCTCAACATTAGACACCACAGGTACCAGAGGGGAGTCTTCAACAAATTTTTTAGCTCTTTTTTGCTTCCTTTAACCCTTACTAGAAGGGGATCCAACCTCAAGAGTTTTTACCAAAGGGGAGATGCCAACTACACCGAACATTTTTCAGCAACTTATAAAAGAATTTTTCTTACTCAACAACATAGTCATCCAGAGTGTTGCAATATCCAAAAATTTGCTTACATACCAGTTCATCTTCCTTGCATGCAACATTGTTCATCTGAGCCAAGCATTTTAGCAAATGCATTGCAATACATATAATCAAGGTTCCAAATCTAAATGCATAACCTATTTCTTTCATTAGTTGAACATTCTCCATCAGTTGGTCTTTCAATAGGCCACACAATTCAAAATATTCATCTTCTATAATCATTTTATGTGAGATGTAGACTATGCCTGCTGAAGTAGATCCTTCTTTGTTCCTGAAGGAAAATTTATAGGAAATTCCATGTGCAACATACCATGTTATTGGATCATTAATTGTTGAAATCATCAAGGCATGTTGATCACTAGTTACACTGGTTAGGGTTTGCACTTTTGTATTCCAAATAAACTTTTTCTTTGGCACTTCTTTGAAATCACACAATCCTGTAAGATTCTTGATTACCGCCTTCGATATGCCATAGGGTTTATCCAAATTCAAACCATCACCATCCAATATATTTAGGATGAATTTGACAATTTTTGCATTTGCAAAGTGTGGGAACTCACTCCAAATGTCAAGAATTTTATGCTTCTTTCCATCCAGCCTCTTCAATTCATTTTCAGTCAATGAATCCCTTGCATTCCTAATTTTAGTACTACTATATTCATCCAAAATCATAGTTCCCTTGATTTCCCCCATTTTTCTTCTTGCACAAGATGAATACAAAAATAATCTTTGCAATGTTTAGATAATACCTGATAGATTTGCTTCTAAAATCTTCGTACACTTTTGCCAAATCACCACAGAGCTCTCTTTCAACAATGCAAGGTTCCAAATGAAATTTCAAGCTTTCCTTTTGTAACTTTTTGCACCTAACACATTTAATTTTTTTCCCCTAGAGTTTCTAGTAGGATTATTTTCTCAGATAGCAACAATAAGATCTAATGCGGATCTTCCAAATTCATAGATTATTACCTCAACGATTACATGCTTACTTAAGAACTACTTGCACATCTCAATAATGATTCTTTTTAATTCCAATGTAATTAAATGATAAGTGGGATCAATGATTTTCAAGAAGTACTCCCCCTAGGCCGATGGCCTAAGATCAGTTTCTGGAGGAATCACCAGATGATTTTTCAGAAGTAGTTTCCAGTACTGAATTTTTTACTCCTTCAGATTCACTTTTCTTCACCCATTTCTTCTTCATATGTTCCCTTATTTCCTCTACTGACACCTTTTCTTTTCCTTTTTCATTCATGTACTATTTTCTTTCTCTATATCCCGAACCTCTCCTATCACTATTTCTGTTCTAGAAGAATTTAGCAATATGACCAATTTTGTTGCAATTGAAGCATACCAGACTTCTTTGTGTGTACCTGTCATTCCATTGATTTCCTCTAGATTTGCATTGATTAGAAACATGTCTAAATCTTCCACAAGTATAACATTTAACATTCTTTGTTCTGATAAAACTGTTTGACATACCTCAACATTCAGTTGATTCATGACCAATTTTTTTTGCAATTAAAACATCAACCAGGAAATGATGAACCATGTGAAATTTCTTTCCTACTACATTGGGAAGCTATGTGACTAGATTTATTACAAATAAAACAATGACCATTAAATTTATGTGCTCTAAGATGTCTTACCAAATGTCTACTACCTTCTTTTACTTGATTTCCTTTCTTCATATTCTTCTTTTCTGATCTAGATCTTTCTCCCTTTTCATATCCAAGCCCTCTTCTGTCATACACATCTCTTTGTCCTTTAGTCAGCTTATCAAGTTTAGAAAAACTTATTTTGAACCTTTCTTTGTACTCATTTTCAGTTGAGAGTTCTCCACTAAGAATGACTATCTATTTTTCAAGCTCTTGTTCATGATCTCAGGATTGTTGTAGTTCCATCTCTAGTTGAATAAATATTGTGTTGGCTACACTACATTCTTCAAATTTATATTTTAGGGACTACACTAGATTTTCTTCACTCTTCTTCCTTTCTTCAACTTCTTTGGTTAACTTTATTGCCATAGATTCCATCTCAAGTTTTAGAGAAGCATTATCCTTGGCAAGCTTTTCACATTCTTTAGTTATCTCCTTTAGGGTTTGATTTAAATGAGTATCATCCATGATGTCTTCTTTCTATTTCAACTAATCACACAATTCCTTCCTCTTTTCTCTTGATTCACTAATTTTGTCCTTTAGGGATTGAATAAATTTCTCGGCATCAACAAGATTAGCTTTCAACTCCAATACTTCTGCTTTCGACTGATCAAGGTCATCAAGTGCCACCACAAGCTATTGTTTAAGACTTCTGGAGTCCATTGCTTCAAGATCCACCTCAAGCTGTTAAAATTTTAAGGAGGAACCTACTCTGATACCAATTGTTGGACTCAAGGAACACTGAGGGTGGGGGGGTGAATCAGTGTTTAGCAAAAACTTTAAATTACAAATTAAGATAATTCACATCACATAAACACAGATAAACATGAAATCATAAAGAGCAACACACATTGCACCATGAAACCAATATTTTTTTGTGGAAACCTTGTTAGGGAAAAATCCATGGTGGATGCTAATCAATAATTATACCCTATTAAAAGTATAATGATAAACAAAAGGGAATGCACATGCATTTAGGCTCACTGCTCAAATGAAAAGAAGGCTCACTGCCTTATAGGAAGTTTTTATTACAACAAAAAATGAACTAAGAAAGTAGCTTCTTCCAAGCCTGATTATAGTTCCATTTAAGTTCTTGATAATATTTTTCCCTCCTGAAAGATTCACACTTGCTTCCCTTCTTCAGATTTGCATTTCTCTACTATACTCTACTCCAAAAGTATCTTCAACTAACTGTATCAAATCGGTCACCAGTCCTTCTCTTATTCTTTTGATTATAAATCAAAAACAACTTCTATAGCCACAACATCCTCGAATTCACCATACTTTTCACACACACTCTAGCTTCAAAATAATACATACATACATACATACATACATACATACATACATACATACATACATACATACATACATACATACATACATATATATATATATATATGCAAATTACATCCATAAATCGGCTTGAACAAAATAATGAAAGTATATTTATTAGTCGGCTCAAACACATGAATTGTTAAATGTGCACCTCAAAAAGTAGGCTATGACTTAGTTGGGACCCATACACAATTTTAAAACCAAAATAATTATATTTCATACATCCGCGTAAATCCGCATTTCAATGTACACACAAGTCAACCTTCAAGAGAAAAATAAACATAGAATAAATTTTGTCGGATCACTCAACCTAAGTATGGAGTATTACAACATCACAAAGGTTGTTGATTACAATTATACAAATGCCAAAACACTTCCTCAATGATCCATAATACAAGAGTATCATTCAGTGAAACAGTTTGATCAATAGATTGACTGAATACCTTGTTCCTTGTCTGCTAATCTAGTAAGGCACTGTTCTTCCCCTTTCTTGCCGGACTAAGTAAATTCAAAACTAAAAACCTCATAGATGACTTAGGTTGCCATCAATGACAACACTAGAAGTCATATCCAATCTCCTCGAGCCATATGCCAACAGAATGTCGTACAAAAAAATTGACACTTTGGTGTTGTCATTTGGATTTGTGAGATCAAAATTAGATCATTGTGTGTATTACAAAACTAAAAATTATCATTTAATTATTATTTCCCTGTATGTGGATGATATGTTGTTCTTTGGGAATAGTAATGTTTTCTGATTTAAAATCTTAGTTGTCAGCATAGTTCAAAATGAAATATTTAGGTGTAGCAAGATATATTTTGGGTATGGAAATTAGAAGGGATAGGGGAAGTAGAAAGCTTTGGCTCAGCTAAAGAAAGTATATTAATTCTATCCTAGAGAGATTTAGTATGACAGATTGCAAGAAGTTAGTTGTTCCAGTGTTGCAGGAAATGAAGCTATCTATTGAAGATTGTCCAAAGTCTCCTACTAAGATAGAGGACATGACCAAGGTGCCTTATGCAAGTGCAGTTAGAAATTTAATGTATGCAATGGTCTGTACCAAGCTAGGAATTTCCTAAGAAATAAGAGTACTTAGTCATTTTATGGCTAATTCAGGAAGACTATATTGGGATGCTATCAAAAGAGTCTTTAGATATTTGAAGGGTACTTTAGAGCATGCTTTGTTTTATCATGGAAAATAGATTGAATCACAAGTATATCTTAGCATTCGTGGGTGTGTGGATTTTGATTGGACAGGGGATGTTGACAGTAGAATATCCACCAGTGGATACATCTTTATGTTATTCAGTGGTGTAATTAGTTGGGTGAGAAATCGACAGACTTTAGTCGCTTTATCTACTACTAAGGTGGAATATGTAGTAGCAACACACTTCTACGAAGAAGCCATTTGGATTAGAAGTTTTTATTTTGATGTTGGGTTTAATGCAAGGAAAATTACTATTTGTTGTGATAGTCAGAGTGTTATTTTTCTGGTGAAAAATCCCACTTTCCATACTAGGATGAAGCATATCAATGTTTAGTATTATTTCATTCATGATATGGTGGAAGATGGCAAGGTTAATCTTGAAAAAGTGGATACTCGGGATAATTTCATTGATACATTGATAAAACCTATGAGCATAGATAAGTATAGGTGGTGTTCCAATTCAAGGGGCCTTGGGGCCTATGACTTTCAATAACTTTGAGTTTGGAAGAAGCTAATAAGTCTTCATCAAGTGGGAGCATGTTGGAAAATGTGCCTCAACTTGTTGGCTTGGAACTTCCCTTAAAGCTGGAATTTTTCCTTTTATCAGCTTGAATGTTGCATGATCACTGAAAACCAGAACTTTGGAACCAATGGTTAGGAGTTGTGAAGTTTTAGAGACCTCCAACTGACTGATCACAAGATTACGAAGAGTTAGAACCTTGGAACCACCAATCACCGGTTTTAAAGTTTGTGAAACCTCTAATTGACCAACTACATGGGACAAGTTGATAAGCTTGCATCAAGGGGATGTTACTATGTTGGGAGGATTCTAAAGACATTCTCCTCAATGGACCAATGACTCTCATTGGTGAGACTCGAGGACTTCAACAGGACTCTATCTTGAATCTCCCCAATAGACCAATGTGTTCCTATAGTGTTTGTCAATGTGTAAAAGGAACATTGGTGGGACTTCCTTGTATCGATGGGAGGCAATTTGTGGTAACTCTGATATGGAAATGGTTGACTTGGTAACTTGTGAAGAGTATCTAGGTCATACCTAATTGGTGATGAGATGGAAAGCGATGGTTAGTTGCAGACTGTTGACATTTGGTTTAGCATATAAATAGACATAGGAGGAACTTTGTGTTATCAAAGAAAGAATGAAAAGAGTCTCTTCTATGGACTGACATGGCTATAATAGTTACATGTTTTTGATGGCTTGTGTACAGTTGGAACAGTTGGTTTCCTAAAACTGAAATGACAATGTTGGTTGTTGAATATATATTGTAATACTCTAAAATGAGTTGGGGTTCAATCGATGAGGTTTAGTTGATTTATGTTCTGCATTGTATGTTGTATGAGCATTGTAACAATGTGAGAGAACAAAACTATATTCAAAATATGTGTACGAGATTGATTTTGGAAATGTTTGCTATTGTGAATTAACACCTGGGGTGGAATCTGTAACTTTGTATGAATTTTTTTCTATAATACAAAGTGACTTTACTTGGCATGTGGTTTTTTCTCCTGTAAGGGTTTTCCCACATAAATCTATTGTTCAATTTTGTGTGTTTTAAATTGTCTATTCTATTGTTTTGTTGTTGTGCATCTTAATGACTATAGCTCAAATTAAGTGAAAATTTTCACTTCTTTCTTGAGAATTTTGCATTTGGAAGTCATTTCCGCACCGAGCTTTCCTTGCAAAATTTACTCTTAGAATCTTGTACTTTTAAGATTAGTGTGGTGGTTAACTTCTCTTTGAGTACGTAAAAAGATTCTTTACACTTCTCAATCCGTTCAAATTTCTTTACTTTCTTTTGTAAAGAAGTAATTATGAAAGCAATCTTAGAAAATTTTGCTACAAACTTCATAGAGTATCTTGCTATACCCATGAAACTTCTTACTTTTGACACATTCTTGGGTATAGGCCACTCAAGTATTAATTTGATCTTAGCTAGGTCTATAAAAAAATCCTACCAAAATCACATGACCTACATAATGTACCCTATTTTGGAAGAATGTACACTTGGAAAGTTCACCATACAACCTATTTTCTCTTAAACATTGTAGGACCATTTCTAAATGTTTGTAATGTTCTTCCCCATTTCTAGAATAAATCAAAATATCATCTAGAAAAAATAGTATAAATTTGTTAAGGTAATCCCTAAATACACTATTCATTAGGTTCATAAATTTTGTAGGTGCATTTGTTATTAAACCAAAGGGTAAAATAGTGAACTCATAGTATCCATATTAGGTTCTAAATGCAGTTTTATAGATATCTTCATCCTTAATCCTCAATTGGTGATATCTATATCTTAGATATATATATTTTAGAGAATATGGCATAACCCCTCATTTGGTCAAAAAGATCATCAGTGTGTGGCAATAGATACTTGTTCTTAACTGTAGCTTTGTTAAGCATATGATAGTCGATGCACAAATGCAAGGTACCATCCTTCTTTTTAACAAAGATGACTAGTGCTCCCCAAGGTGACACACTTGGTCTTAATAGTCCTTTCGACAATAATTCTTCCAATTGTGTCTTAACTTCCATACATTCAGTGGTTGTCATCTTCTAGGATACCTTTGAAATAGGTTCTGATCCTAGAATGATATTAATAGAGAATAAAATATTCTTTTCAAAGGTAGCCCTAGTAACTCATCTAGAAACACATCTAAAAATTTCCTCAATATTGGATACTTTTCCACAATTGATTTTCCAATTTCATCTATTTCGCCATCTTCTAGTTCCTGTAAACTTTGGTACTCGGAGTCACTATTCTTTGCAAATTCTTCAATCTTTATGGTGAAGATTTTACACCCTTTCCTCTTAACTCATATATTTTGTATTTCCATAATTTTTTGAATCCTAACCTCTCTAGGTATCCCTTAGAATTTAACTTGATTTCCAAATTCATCTAGGAATTCTATAGTCTTTTCATGGAAATCTACTTTAGCCCTGTGTTTCCACAACTAATTCATTCATAGGATAACATCATATGATCCTAGAGGTGTGACATAAAGGTTTAATTTAGTAGAAAAATTGGGTAGTTCTATCCTAGCCTCGAATAGACATTGGTCCACCTTTTCTGTTATCTAGTTTGCATAATCTACATCCCAAGACATTGCATGTGTCTTGCCTTAGTAAACAATTGTTTAGCTATTCTAGGTGAAATGAATTTCTTAGTTGTAGCAGTATCAATAATAATAGAAATAGGTATGCCAATCAAAATAGCTAACATTTCAACTCGATTTACTTGGTATTCTATTTGATGATTATCCATAGCTGCATGTATCTTTTGTTGAAACATTTCTTGCTAGATGGGTAATGGATTACCATATGGTCTTGATCCAAATGTTTATTGGGACACTCACTAGCATAGTGATCCCCTCTGCATATAAAACATCTTTTAGCTGGTCCTATTTTTCCTCTAGTTTCTCCAGACTTGTTGATATTTTTGGTAGCCTTGTTTGTATTTCCCATGCTAGATTCATTCCTTTTTTGCTCTCTCATAATCTCCTTTCCATTATTGTAGAATTTCCCCCCTTTTTCCTTGTAACATTTTTTGCAGATTCCTCCTTCATTGGAACTATCAAGTGTTATGAACTCCCACAACTTTCTTTTATTCTTTTCTTTCTTGATGAATGAAATTAGCCCTAAGATTCCACTCTTGCTTAATTTTTTTTCATATACAAGATCCATTGTTGTTGGACCATGCATATCAACTTCCCCTCCAATCTGACTGTTAATTTTGACTATAAATAATTTCCTAATGTGGAAGCACTCATCCTTATGGCATATGGGAACATAGCACAAATGTCAAGTAAAATTCCCCCAATATTCGTTGACTATCATATTACCCTACTTTAGACTGTGAAAAGCTGAGTTTTTGGTCATAGTATAGCTGTGGTAACCATGTCTTTCCAAAAATCTCTATGAATTCCCCCATGCGGATTTAGTAACCTCATCATAGTTTTGTATTTCAAAATACATTTCCATTTGGACAAGCCACACTTCAACCAAAGAGAAACAAGTAGAAGGTGTGGAAGAATTGTAGCCTCCCTTGGCTCTCCCTGCCCTTTCTATTGCACCGCCCACCTCCCTGGCTACGGTCGCCGCTTCCCCGTCGGTAGTGAACATTTCTGTCCATCTTGCCCCTTCGCCTCCGGCCGAGTCAGTAGTAGTCATTGACTCCTCTTCTGGCATGACTACTCCCCCTTCCTCTGCTACTATGTCGCTAATCACATCACTCCCTCTGGCAACAATAACATCACCTGTTCCCCTTGCCCCTATGCCCAAGGCTCTTACAAGACATATGCAAAACCTTCCCCCTGAGCTCTCCCAGATATTAATGGATGCAACTCTCCAAGCAGCCCTTACACAGGTCCTTGCAACTACTCAACCTTCACAACTGCCAACAGGGCCACCAACTATGGAGGCCACAATGCAAATCTCAAAGGAGTTGGAAGAATGAGAGAGGGAAGCCTTGAAGTCCATCGAGGAGGAGGCTGATGAGTATCATGAGCACCTAGAATATGAACACTGAACCATCGACAGGGTGGTTTATGAGGAGGAGGAGACGGGCTCTTCCGAGAGTGGGGATGAGGAGGATGGCTCTGATGCTAAGGTAATCATTCAAGCCTTTGATGACGACCTTGAGGAGGAAATGGCACAATAGTTGAAGGACATTGGGACAAAGGTGGAAGGGTCACCCCATGGTGAAGAAGGGCAACCACCAGAAGAATAGCAAATAAAGGATTTGACTGAGGCTGAGACCCATATCGTCAAAAGCCCCAAGGCTAACGGTACTGAGGAGAAGAAAGAAGAAGAAATAGCAAGAGAAGAAATCCCCATCCAATAACCATCCACCAGGCTTCCTTTCAAATGCCTTGTATTTGTCCATGACTCTGATGAGGAGGAGGAAGATGCCACCAAGAAAAAAGGAGAATCCTCAAAAGGAAAGGAAGCGAAAATCTTGGAATTGACCGAGAAGGGTGACGGTGGCTGTGACTCACCCAAGGGGAAATCTACTGTACCTGAATGGTTGGAGAAGCAGATCGAAAGAAAGACCCCTGTGCTGAAGGACCCATGGGGGAGGCTAGAGGCCATCTTGTCTCGAGCCCAAATCACAACGAAGAAGGAGAAGAAGCCCAAAGTCTGATCCAGAGTAACAATGGATGCTTCTAGCTCTCGAGCAGCACAAATTGCAATGCCTACAATTGGCCAAGCTGGGGTAAGCTATAACATTTCCACCATTGACCTGGGAACCGCAACCAGAGAGCAGAAGGTCGAACACCTTGAGGAGTCGGTGGCTATAGTGGTGCACCTGATAAAGTAGGATAAAATCTCAAAGGATGAGCTCAAGGCACAGGTTGCAGCCCTAACAGATTACATATAGCAATGGTCCTCAATGGACGACCTGCCTACTACATCCACGGTTGCGCTTCAGTTACTTTCTAAAGAGCAGATCGAAAAAATGGAGAGAAGGAAGAACTTGGAGAAAACCACCGAGGATTGGTTCCGACAAGTCTCATACATCGGAAACATGGGAATCAGCCAGGCTGTAGAAACAGCCAACAAGTTCTTGGACCTAATGCAGTCTCTGGAGAGCACAAAGAAACTCTGCACCAACTTCCCCGTGACCTACGACTCCACCTTCCCAAGGATCGAAGCTATCCTTCAATTACCTGAAGCCACGTGGGAGAATAAGCTCGCATTTAAGAAAGAAGATCACTGGCTGATGGATATATGGTGTCAAGACTTTGACAACTAGAAGGAGAGGTTGGAGCAAATCTTGAGTAGGGTGGATCCGAACATTGAGTGGATCAAAGAAATCCAGCGGAATGAGCCCGATATCTTAAGCTAATGAAGGATTATGATATGCCTACCGTGCAAATGGATTTGGAGAAGATAAAACACTACTTCCAGGAGAAGATGAAGGACGGGATGGCTGGAGATATCACAACGGAGTTCCTAAGTTTTGCTGCCCGTGCCTTCGACCAATCGGAACTATTCAGAGACCAAGGCTCAAAATATGATAAAGATTGGAAAAGGTTGGAAGAAAATACAAGAGTGGAGCTACTAGGCACTGCGATGCGAAGTCATCGAAATAGACAAACTCCAGGAGGTCGTCCTCAAGTTTATCGAATACATAGCCTCCAAGGGACAGGAAGATAGCCCTGTCAAAGATGAAGAACTTTCTGAAGAGTAGCTACAGCAAGAAACATCAATCCGCTAAATGACAAAAGAGCTACAGTGCCATCAGCAAGAGGACAAAATAGGGAAAAGACAAAAATATAATTTTAAATTGTGATCTATTGGGGGGTAGGTGAAACCCTATTTTGTAATGAATCTTGGCCACACAATGAAAATGAATCTTGGCCATTTATTTGACTTTTGGAAAACTATAAATAGGGCTCTCCTCTTATTTGCAAAGAGAGAGTTGAGTTGTTGTAAAAACATGCTGCAGAAATTTATAAGGAAAAGGCATTGACTTGGTGTATTTTCTTGGTTTCTCTCATGTTACTTGATTCAGTCTCCAATGTTAGATGTTTGGTTTAGATTCCACTGCTGTTTTAGTTAGCTGTTTTCTTTCTTTGGGTAGATTTTAGGAATACTGTTTGGTGATTATGAAAATTCCTGCCATGTTGATGATTTCTTTGTCCATACTTTTTGTTGTTTGCTGATGGTAGATAGTTGTGCAAAGTTAGCCTGGACTTGATTTCAAAGCTACTCCAAACATTTATCTTTGATTCATGCATGTATGTGGTGGATGAAGGATCAAATATCTATAGACCTTAGAAGATAGCACAATTTCCATGATACTGTGAAATCCCTGGTTAAGAGGGATATTGTTTTGAGAAACTGTCCATTGCAGGAACTCCATTGTCACTATTCGTAGCTAGTTGCAGACTTAGGAACTTTCCCCCTTCCTCGCCTTTTTTTTTTTAATAACTGACCTATGTTAAGGTTCATTGCACATTGTAAAGCCAAATCCAACAACAAAATGGAGTCCAAGATTGTTGTTTGAACCTATAGCCAATGCATAACAACTTTCCATCTAAACAACTGCATTTCAAGATCCAACTTCCATGCTTTGTGTCCATGCTTTGTATTTCTTGTGTAAGACTGCCTTGTGATTCTAGCAAACCACATCCAACTACTAAGGTATCTAAGCACTGTCAAGACCTAACATCCAAGAGAGCTTGGGATAGTGTTCTGCAATCCGATTGTGGAAGATTGTCTTTCAAGAGAGGTAGTGCACCTATGCATTGCCTGTGTTGAGAAGTGCATAAAAAACAAATCAACAGAATTGGTGCTAGAAGGAGGGCGACGGTGGAAATACCAAGTTAAGGGATAAAAGTGAAGCTATATCAAATCAGATCATTCTCCCCGGAGAGGTTTCAAAGAGTTCTACGGTCAACGCCAAACAAGGGAGAATTTGAAGAATTGCAACCTCCTACAAGGGCAAAGCAAGCTCAGGGAAGTAGCGTTGCCTCTTCCTCTTCCTCCATTCCACCCTCACTTTCATTTGGATGGCCTTCATCTTCCACCCAACCATCTCAAACTGCATTTGCACCTCCTATCTCCGGCAGCCAGGGGTTTGCTCCTCTCTCGGCCCTTCCAACCCAGGGTATAGTCCAATCAGCCGTAGCCCAAGTGCAGTCCCATATTGCTGTTGTATTGCAGATACAGCCCCAAATTCTCATTTTCCAATAGCAAGCACCACCTTCGCCACCCTCCATGGCTTGGTTAGCACATAACCCTTCGCCGATACATTTCGCTGCCTATAATGATATGCCTAAGAATCCAGAAGGCTTTTGTTCGAGGTTTCATCTGCGCGACCTACAAAGAACAGCTGAGGATCATATCAAAATATTTGAGACAACGATTATCGAAATGCAAGTTGACCACGAGGACGTTGCATGTCACCTTTTTCTGCATTCATTGGGGGAAGAGGCCTTCTATTGGTACATCAATTTGCCGAGGGGATCTATTACCTCATGGAACCTAATAAAGAATGCCTTCCTGTAGAAATACAAGATCCCCATCAGCCCTTCAGAGCTTTACCAACAGTTCATGTCTGTTAGGAGGGAAGTCAACGAACCTATTGGCTCCTTCAACGACTGCTTCCATCGGGCCTACACAAGGCTTCAGGATCTGTACCTCCATAATGAGGTGGCGGCTCTCCTGGTCTATTATGCGGCATTGGACAACCTCACTTTGGTCTTGGTGAAAAGGATGCACCCACCACTCACTACCCTAGTGATTGCCTATGCGGAAGCTGTTGTCGCTAGTGTAGACTTGGGGCATAATATTTCTAGCCCACTACCCTCTTTGGGGCCGGTAGCCCACCCAATGCAGATTCAGGGGCTTAATCAGGCGTTTTCTTATCAAACCCCTCTTATGAACTAAGTACCTCAATTGCCTATGGTACCACATCTAGGACAGCCATTGAATTATGCACCTCCCACACCTTCCTATTTGCAACCTCAACAACCATATAACTATTCTCAGGTTGCTCCACAACAGCAGGCGTATCCCCAGCAGCCCCAGGTGTCGTTCTATCTATCAGGATCAGAGCTTCCTCCAGCCTATCAGAATCAACCGGCAACCCTACCCGCTTTTCTCCAAAATCCAGTGTCGTCGCCTGGGGGCACGACTGAAAAAGACAAATTAGAGGAACTAACCAAAATGATCAAGAAAATGTCCATGGAAATGACGCACCGAAAGAACCAAAATAACCAGTTGCAGGCCTCTTAGTGTAACTTCCAGGCCAATCTCAACCGGGATAGACGAGACACTAGGGATAGCAGGGATAATCGAGAAGTAGGCACTTCCTCTGGGAAGAACTATGATAGGGGGAAAAACGCCAATCAAAATGCAGAAAGGAGACCTTCTTAGAGGTAGAATCGCATGTGGAACACTAGGCCCAACAATGGTGGTGTCCCTATTCCTTTCGATCAACCGGCAAGCAACAAAAAAATGTCCAGCGGTGTATACCTTACCGAGACAGCCTTGTCTAGATGGTGTCAAATTCATAAAACCTGCAGGCACTCCGAGTTGGATTGTCCTAAGTTCTAGACAGCTGCTGAAATCTTCCAGGTGGAGGTGCAGAACGCAGTCAACAATGTCGAATGTAGGGACATCGTTCCATCTGAGCCATATGATTCCTTCTATCTCGTGGTTAATCAAGCGTCGTTCCCATGAGGTGACAGCAATGAGCCCGAAGTTGATCCTACTCTGATTGAGGGTGAGGAAGCGCAAGAGGTAAGTAATGAACAAACCTTCGCTCAACTCTTTGATTTAGTAGATAATGGTCTGGTAGATGAAGAAGAACTATTTGTAGATGAGGTCCACATGTTCCATCAAAGGTCGACTCCTTACTTCCTTAGGAATAGACAAGTGGATGGACCCTTTACAACTTCTACCCCTCTAAACAATTTCGCCACTCTGCCTGATCCAAACGCCAGCAATAACCCAAGGCTTCCTAACATACCCGCCCAATACCTCAACAAGAACGGATCTCAAAACCAGTTGCAAAATCAACCGCAAGGCCAATCTCAAAATCTGCCTAGTCAAACGAAGGCCCAACCTCCTAAATATGCTATTGGCCAGGCTTTTAGTTCAGAAATTGAACAAATAGGTGAATATGTAGGAGAAGAGTTCAAGAAGGTAAAAATTAGCTTATCAGCCTTCGAATTACTCAAAGTACCTGCTGTAAGGCATGCCTTCTTTAGGGTTCTTAATGGGACTCCACCTTCTAGTACAATACAAGAAACGCCAGCTAAGAGGGTTACCTTTGAGGAACCTAGGAAGGAACCAGAGATACAAGATAATACCAAGAAAAGGAAGGATGTTCCTGTAAATCAGTCTGCAAGTAAAAAAATTGAAAAGGAGCTGGAGAGGGCTAATAGACAGCTTTCCAAAGACCAACTATTTAGGCAAACCAGGTATATGGGAAATGAAAAGAATAAAGGTCAAATAGCTAATATGGACATGCCTACGGGCATCTTCCAAGGGAGACCGGAAACTCCCCCTTTCCTGACCACCATTAGGGTTTTCAGGAAGAACCTGCACAACTTCTTGCTCGATTCAGGAGCATCTGTCAATGTCATACCCTTGGCAGTATGCAAGGCTCTTGGCATCACTTCCACACCTTAAAAAAGAAAGGTGACCTAACTGGACAAAACAAAAATCAATATTGTAGGAGAAATAAACCATATCCCAATGCAAATTGCTATAGACCTGCAGATACAACAGGTCATCGATATTCAAGTGGCTAACATTCCTGATGCATATGGAATCATCTTGGGAAGGGAATTCACTAAGGCATTGAATGAATACACTACCACAGATCTTTTTCACATGTGGCTACCATGGAAGGGGCTGCCAAATTAGATCCGTATCGACCGCGAACCTCGTATGAAGTACATGATCACGAAGTAGGTGTTGTTTTCCGAGACTGACTTGGGGAATTATCGCCCTTTCACCAACCAAAATGAGGTTGGGTTTCAAGAAGAATGTGTGGATGAAGTGTTGCTGGTGTTATGTAGTCCTTCGATCGAGTCTACACGAATGCCCCTAGACATAGAAATATTGATAAAAGCTGATGAGGGGCCTGATGAGCTACACACTCCGAGTTTGATTGTTGCTTGTGTCAAGCAGCAGTTGCAAATGTTACAAAAACAACTGCTCCTCAAATAGAAATGCCAAATGAGGCATCAGCAGGACCACCTGTCGATCAATACATTGAACCAGAAAATTCCCCTAAGGTCACAGGGCCAGCTGTCCAGCTGAAAGGGAACATAAGCTTAATCAGACCCAAAAATAAGGAACCCTCCACTTGCTGGATGCTCTGAATTGATGGATCCAAGTCCAGGCAGGGAGCCGGGGCCGGGTTCAAACTCATCAATCCAATGGGTAAGACATTTCTCACTGCCCATAGATTACAGTTCTATTGCACCAACAATGTAGCGAAATATGAGGCCTTAGTCCTTAGCCTTCTCATGGCCTTAAAGAAAAATGTAAAAATGTTGCAAGATTTTGGGGATTCCGAGCTCGTAGTTAAACAGGTCAAGAAGTTGTATTCCTGTCATGATCAGAGACTTACAAACTATAGGCATAGGGTTTGGGATATGTTAGAGGGCTTAGATGCATTCAATATACAATTGATCCCTCGTGCTCAGAATCGTACGGCTGACGCCTTGGCTCAAGCAACCAGCACCCTACAACCCCTCTCCCTGTCTAGGCTCAAGAAATTCACTATTGATCTAACATCCACGCCATCGGTCCCAAATAATGTTACCCATTTCCAAGTCTTCAATGATGAAAAGCATATCCTTCAATTCATCACAAGTTCTGATGTCTTTGCAGCTCAAATAATTGATGAAGCTGATCCACAGGAAGCCGAACTGGACATAAAGGGGGTTATTAACCTCAAAACCAACACAATCCTCAGGAGTATGGTTCAGTTGGAATGCATATTCAACTTAGACCAGATCAGAGATCAGGATCAACAAACAAAAAAGGAGGCCATAAGCAACCAGTGCGATGCTCACAACCTTGGGACAGCCGAGGAGTCTAGAAATATTTTTATCGACAAGGTGTACATGCCAGAGGAAAAGAAAGGAATCATGGATGCATTGCGAAGGTACCATGATGTGGTGGCATGGAGCTACGAAGATTTAAAAACTTATGACACTTCTATCATTACACACACCATCCATCTTAAGATGGAAGTTAGGCCATTCCGCCAGCAGCAATGCCCCATCAATGCCTTACTAGAACCTATCATTTACAAAGAGGTACAAAAGTTGTTCTTAGCAAGAATCATTTTTCCAGTCAGACATTCCACATGGGTGGCCAACTTGGTCCTGGTCAGGAAAAAGAATGGGGAGATTAGATTGTGTGTAGATTTCCGTAATGTGAACCGCGCCTCTGAGAAAGACAACTATCCAGTACCTTCATTGGATGAGGTGCTGCAGATCATCAACGGCTCCCAGATGATGTCTTTCCTTAACAGATACTCCGAGTATAACCAGGTAATGGTACAGTATGAGGATCGTCACAAAACGGTGTTCACCACTAAGTGGGATACGTTCGCGTACAGAAGAATGCCTTTCGGGCTCATCAATGCTAGCACCACCTTCCAACATGCCATGGATATCGCCTTCAAGGACTTAATTGGAAAGTGCATAATTATCTACATGGATGATTTAACCATGTTTTCTAAAAGGCAAGATGATCACGTCTCTGATTTATGCAAGGTATTTCAGAGATGCAGGGAGTTTGAGGTTTCTCTCAACCCCAAGAAGTGCATTTTTAGAGTGACTGAAGGTAGATTGCTCGGGCATATCATCTCAGAATAGGGGATTTTCATAGACCCCGAACGCATCGAGTCTTTACTCAAAATTTAGCCCCCAGGCAGCAAGAAAGAATTAAAATCTTTCTTTGGAAAGATCAACTTTGTTCGGAAATTCATCATAGGTTTCACGGAAATTGTTAAACCTCTTAATGCCATGCTGAAACAAGACACCAAAGTTGAATGGATGCCCGATGCCAAACAATCTTTTGAAGAAATCAAATGTGCCATCGCTGAGGTGCCTGTGTTAGTTAGCCTGGATTATCTAAAGCCTTTCTACATCTATTCATTTGCTTTAGAGCATTCCTGTGCTAGCATATTAACCCAGAAGGACAAAGAAGGGAATGAGCATCCGATCATCTTTATGAGTGCTCCCCTCAAGGATGTTGAATTGCGTTATCACAACCTTAAAAAGTAGGCATATGCTCTCATCAAAGGGGTGAAAAAAATTAGACACTATATCCTATGCAATAAGGTGTTTTCCATTATCCCCGACCCAGCAATGAAAACGCTACTCATGCAAAATGAATTGGGCAAACAAAGAGCTAAATGGGTCACCTTGCTCCAAGAGCATGATATGGAGATCCAACCAATGAAGCTGGTGAGAGGACGGGCACTCACCTACACAATTGCTGAAACAACAGCAGAAGTTGGACCCGAACTCACTATGCAGCAGTACCAGCTTGAGGATGTCTCCCCTAGAGAGTGGTACCAGAATGTCGTCTACTATTTGTTGAACGATAAATGTCCACCGCACCTGCAAGAAGTCTAAAAGTGGGCCCTAAGATTGAAAAGTAATGGCTACATGCTGCAAGGTTCCATTCTCTACAAGAAGAATCATGAAGGCATTTATTTGAGATGCCTTGGTAAGAAAGAAGCAGATCGAGTCTTGAAAGAGTTCCACAACAAATTTGGCACGGGCCATGGTTCTGGTTCTTCCACTACGCACCAGATATTGAGAGCGGGGTATTACTGGCCAACCGTCTTCAAGGATGCCCATTGCCATGTTCATTCATGTCACACGTGCCAGACCGCTGCCACCAGGGAGAAGAATGTTGTCATCCCACTGCAGCCTGTACTGGAGGTAAGGCCATTTGCACAATGGGGTCTCGACTTCATCGATCCGGTAAGCCCTCCATCATCTGCGGGACACAGGTATATTCTTACAACTACTAATTACTGTACTAGCTGGACGGAAGCAATAGTATGTAAGCAATGCACAATTGAAGTAGTTACTAATTTCCTAGAAAGTTTCATTTTGAATCGCTTTGGTTGTCCATATGCTTTGGTATGTGATAATGGACCTGCGTTTTCTTCATTAAAATTTGGTAGTTGGGCATTTGACTATGGGGTTGCCCTTAAATTCTCATCTAATTACTACCCTCAGGGCAACGGCCTTGCCGAGTCCACGAATAAAAACCTGATTACTGTGATCAAAAAGCTGTTAGATAGGAATCCCAAGGACTAGCATACCCAGATCCGTTTTGCCCTTTGGGCTGACTGCACTCGCCACAAGGTTGCCCTCAGTGATTCCCCGTTCCACCTTGTCTATGGCCTAGAACCTATATTCCCCATCCATCTGAAGATTCCTACTCTTCAGTTCATCAATGATTTTTATGAGGGAGGAGATCGTAAGGAAGCTCGGTTAGCTGAGCTCTTGCATTTAAAGGAAGTCTGAGACTATGCAATAGAAAATTTCGCCAAACATCAGGGCATAATTAAGAGATGGTTTAACCACCGAGCCAAGATCAAGGCCTTTAGAATTACAGATTTGGTCCTGTATTGGGACAAGGCCTATGAAAAGAAAGGGGGACACAACAAATTTGACAAGCTTGGCTTGGCCCCTTTCAAATAGCTGAGATTTTGGGAGATAATGCCTTCTACTTAAAGACCTTAACTGGTGAGAACATCCCATTGCCAGTCAACGGGCAGCACCTGAAGCATTATTTCTAGGCTTGAGCTTGTTCGAGCTCATCGTTGTAAATACTTGTACATAGGTTAGGGTGGTATGCTTTCTGGCTTGCTTGTGTTTTGTTTGTGTCACTCTTTTGTTTTCTCCCTCCCGACTGTTTTGTCTCGAAAGTTGTTTCCCGCCCCTTTGCAATGGTCGTGCTTGCTCGATAAGCGGTTTACTTCACTGTCCGTTCTTTGTGTTCCTTGGCTAAGCATTCACTCTCGATTATCAGTCTTTGGAAGTTGCCTGTGAATGATTTCCTTGTTTGAACTCTGCTCAGAACTTGACCCTTGGCTAGATCTTCTTACACACATCTTGGATCTCGCATAAAACACATAATAATTATTTCTAAAGGACTATGCTACGGTTGTTATGATACCCTAGTGAGTGAAAAATCTCAAGTCTGCTCCAGTGACCACTGTAGTCTCAAAACTATTGTAGGCTTCAATGCTTACCCAGTCGAAGTAAATGATAAAAGAGAAGTGAAATATCAGAGCAAAAGAAAAAAGGAATTCTGAAAAAAGGAAATAAACGACTGTATGGGTGTTTGGATAACTCTACCAGGGCTATGGATGTCTAGCCGATAGTAGAGCAATATTCGTGAGATTGTAGCGACAACCCCATCAGGGCTATGGACGCCTGACTGGCAGTGAAGCAATGTCCAGGTTACTTTTGGTGTTAGACGATTTATGTAGCTCACTCAGTTGAATTGGTAACCCTAGTCACTATCCCGAGGAAAGGAATGAACTCACTACACACACTTCTGAGATGTCCTATAAGCTGACCTAATTAATGATCTTGTCTTCCCAAATTCATCTTTGGAAGCCACTCCTAGTCTACGAAACTAGAGATTCTGGGTCCTGAATGAATATTTACCCTTAGAATGCTCAGGAGTGTTCCTCAGTGGAGTCGCCATTTGTTGTGCCCTTAGCACACACACCTCGTTCGAAACGGGGACCCTCTTTCCTTTCGCCTTGTCAGGTCATTTTTGTCACCATCTCATTTTGCGTGCCTCCTTTTTTTGATGTCTCAGATGGTCGATGTTGCTTTAATGTCCCATCATAAATCGACCATGCCTTCCCCTTTTAGTTTTGCTGCATTCC
>VDFB02000003.1:346958851-347004218 GCA_007258455.2 Sequoia sempervirens
GATGGCAGATCTAACAATTAAATGCAGATTTAATAAACAAAAACAGAGAAGCTAAAACATATACAGAATAAATCATAACACAAAATTTAAAGTGGTTCACCCAATCTGGGCTACATCCACCAAACCGCAGCCATCCAAAACTTTTATTATCCAGTGTAAAACCTTATTACAATCTTGCGAATAATCGCATTTTTCATCATACTGAAATACCCATCCGAACCCCTTTTTACCAAGCTTAGAAGCTTCCAGATTTTTGGGTTCTACAAAATCAGTTTTCCTTTTTCATTGATTTTTCCCTTTTTCGGTGATCACGCGAAAAAGTAGGAAGAAAATAGCATGATCAGTCGCCACATACCAACAGGGGTAAGCTATAACATCTCCACCATTGACTTGGGAACCGCAACCAGAGAGCAGAAGGTCGAACACCTTGAGGAGTCGGTGGCTACAGTGGTGCACCTGATAAAGCAAGATAAAATCCCAAAGGATGAGCTCAAGGCACAGGTTGCAGCCCTAACAAATTACGTACAACAATGGTCCTCAGTGGACGACCTGCCTACTACATCCATGGTTGCACCTCAGTTGCTTTCCAAAGAGCAGATCGACAAAATGGAGAAAAGGAAGAACTTGGAGAAAACCACCGAGGATTGGTTCTGACAAGTCTCATACGTTAGAAACATGGGAATCAACCGAGCTGTACGAACAACCAACAAGTTCTTGGACCTAATGCAGTCTCTGGAGAGCATAAAGAAACTCTGCACCAACTTCCCCGCGACCTACGACTCCACCTTCCCAAGGATCGAAGCTATCCTTCAATTACCTGAAGCCACGTGGGAGAAGAAGCTTGCATTTAAGAAACAAGATCATTGGCTGATGGATATATGGGGCTGAGACTTTGACAACCAGAAGGAGAGGTTGGAGCAAATCTTGAGCAGGGTGGATCCAGACATTGAGTGGATCAAAGAAATCTGGGCAAAGTGTGCCCGATATCTTAAGCTAATGACATATTATGATATGCCTACTGTGCAAATGGATCCATAGAAGATAAAACCCTACTTCCAGGAGAAGATGAAGGATGGGATGGCTGGAGATATCACAATAGAGTTTCTAAGTTTTTCTACCCACGCCTGTGACCAATTAGAACTATTCAGAGACCGAGGCTCAAAATATGATGAAGATTGGAAAAGGCTAGAAGAAAATGCAAAGGAGTGGAGCTACCAGGCGTTGCGATGTGAAGTCATCGAAATAGACAAACTCCAGGAGGTCCTCCTCAAGTTCACCGAATACACAGCCTCCAAGGGACAGGAAGATAGCCCTGTCAAAGATGAAGAACTTTCTGAAGAGTAGCTACAAGAAGAAACAACAATCCACTAAATGACAAAAGAGCTACATTGCCATCAACAAGAGGACGAAATAGAGAAAAGACAAAAATGTAATTTTAAATTGTGATCTATTGGGGGGTAGGTGAAACCCTATTTTGTAATGAATCTTGGCCATTCATTTGACTTTTGGAAAACTATAAATAGGGCTCTCCTCTCATTTGCAAAGAGAGAGTTGAGTTGTTGTAAAGACATGCTGCAGAAATTTATAAGGAAAAGGCATTCACTTGGTGTATTTTCTTGGTTTCTCTCATGTTACTTGATTCAGTCTCCAATGTTAGATGTTTGGTTTAGATTCTACTGCTATTTCAGTTAGCTCTTTTCTTTCTTTGGGTAGATTCTAGGAATGTTGTTTGGTGATTATGAAAATTCCTACCATGTTGATGATTTCTTTGTCCATACTTTTTGCTGTTTGCTAATGGTAGATAGCTATGCAAAGTTAGCCTGGACTTGATTTCAAAGCTACTCCAAACATTTATCTTTGATTCATGCATGTATGTGGTGGATGAAGGATCAAATATCTACAGACCTTAGAAGATAGCACAATTTCCATGATATTGTGAAATCCCTAGTTAAGTGGGATATTGTTTTGAGAAACTATCCATTGTAGGAACTCCATTGTCACTATTTGTAGCTAGTTGCAGACTTAGAAACTTTCCCCCTTCCTCGCCTTTTCTTCTTTTTTTTAATAACTAACCTATGTTAAGGTTCATTGCACATTGTAAAGCCAAATCCAACAACAAAATGGAGTCCAAGATTGGTGTTTGAACCTACAACCAATGCATAACAACTTTCCATCTAAAGAACTGCATTTCAAGATCCAACTTCCATGCTTTGTGTCCATGCTTTGTATTTTCTGTGTAAGACCGCCTTGTGATTCCAGCAAATCACATCAAACTATTGAGGTATCTAAGCACTGTCAAGACCTGACATCCGAGAGACCTTGGGATAGTGTTCTGCAATCCGATTGTGGAAGATTGTCTTTCAAGAGAGGTAGTGTACCTACGCACTACCTGTGTTGAGAAGTGCATAAAAAACACATCAACATAACTTTATCAAGAAATGTCTCTAATCCAAAGAGATATCCTAGCATGAGAACCTACTTGTGGATTCCTAAAAAAATTGGCTTCCTACAAATCTAATCCAATGTGAGTATATTGATCAACCTATTTCTTAGATACTATAAAAGTAGCCTCTTCCCTTATAGAATCTTCACTTTCAAATCTTATCTCAAATGCAGTTAGAATTCAATGTAGTTCAATCATTTTCAAAGCATTCAAATCCTTGGCATCTTCAATTACAGAGACTTTAGGATCAAACATTCTAGGGAGAGATCTATGCACCTTTTTAACAACCTTTTCTTTCAATTCTTCTTCAAGACCTCAAATAGAGTTGAATACATCATCAACCCAGAGAAGAAAAAAATTATTCTCATCTTCTTTCATCTTCAGGCTTTCAAAATGATATCTATGAGTCTCAAACTTTGCTACCTTAAATTTTGTAGACATGAAAAATGTACTGATTGACATTACACATTTGATCTTGACTACTAATACCGTTTCATCATAAATCATCCCTCAATCTAACCATTTAATCGAAAACCTTTATTTAATTAAATTCATCAGTGTTCCTCTCTTAATTAAATAAATCATCTACCTAATTAAGTTATCCTTTCTTGTTAATTAAATTAATCAGTTTAGTTTAATTATTCCTATTTAATTAAATAATTAAATTTTTTTATTAAATCTCTAAAGTCTATCTATTAAATTAAATAAGTTAAAACCTTATTTAGTTTAATCTAACATCATCTCTTTTAATTAAATAAATCAAAAGTCCTTATTTAATTAATCTTTTACCATATTATTCTCATATTTGATTTAAATAAATCCACAAATCTATGTCAAATTTTTCACATCAACTAATCTCTCATTAAATTAATTAACAATGATTAATTTAATCTCTTTTTATGTCCCATCCTCTAGCTTTTGCAACTTGCACATGAAAATAGATTTAATTCATTTATTAAATCTCTATTTTCCTCACAAGGCATCTTTAAAGGAATATTCCTCAAATTTGAATTCAAAATCCAAGTGGACTTTGTCCTTCCAACAAGGCATTTACTCCACCTACAAAGACCTTTTGCATTGAGCCAAGTGGCATTCAATGCACCTTCTTTCCCTCATACATGTCATTTCAACAATTTCAAAATTCAAATATATGCATTTATTGACACATTCTTCAAAACTTGTACATCTTTCATCCATTCACTTGTTTACAAGTGGCACCTTGCCATTTGTTGATTCTTAGTCCCACATTGCTCTATTTTGGACATCTCTTAAACTTGAAATTCTATAAATAAGAGGCTAATCTCCGCATTTCATCATCAAATCACCATTGTATTATTGGAGTTATGAAAGGACCAATTTTCATATCAAATTGGCACCAATTCCCTTAAGAGATTAAGAGTTTTTTTTGCTTTAGAATAAGATTTGATATGTTTTAAGTTTTGTTGTGTTCTTCATTTCATTTCCTCTTTCTTTTGCAATTTAAATGAATTTCTTGAGGAATCATGTTACTAACCTTGCATTTGATCTAATCTATTGATTGTTTGTTGTGTTTGTGTAGGTTTGGAATCATGGTTCACAAATTTATCATCACCTTCATAGATAATCTCTATTTTATCCCATATTTACTTTGTTATTTTGCATTGTGCATCACTTTCCCAAATTCAAAATTAATTCAATCCACATAAAATAGCATTCCTAGCTTTAGAATTGAATTCACAAGCCCTCTTTGCAGCCTGATCCCTAGGAGGGTTTTCAAGGATCTCATATTCCTCTAATTTAATGACATTCATATATCCATCCTAAGAGTCATCAAGTAGGACTCCATCCTAACTTTCCAAAAATAAAAAAATGGAAACATCAAAGAGTGGCACTTGTTTGTAGATAATATTTCCAAGGAAACTGGATGTGTTACCCTGAATCTACCTTAAGTTGCTAGAATTCTTGAAAGGAGCCTTGCTTTGATAGCAATTGAAGGGAACATAATATATTGGGAGAGGGGGTGAATTAGTAGATCTAATTAACATAGAAATCTTAACTTTTAGTGCTATTATGAAAATATATGATCCTTCATAGAAAAACCTAGTAGATCAAGTATTTTAATTAAATTTCACTTACTAATGAACCATAGATTTTTGGGCATGAGGCTTATAGGCTACTCTTGCACTCTTAGGACGTTTCACCTAAAAGGAGAGAGATAAACCTCATGAAAAATAAAATGTGGTTCACTCAAATTATGAAATGTATGATGTAATTAAGGCTAAATGAGATGATCTAATTGCAACTAAACAATGCAATTGACTAATTACGAATGCAAAATCTAACTTATATACAATGTTTGAAAACATAATGTGATATGCAAGAATGAACTAAGAGATGAACAAATTCAAAATAGAAATGAAGATGGTTGAATCAGAGTGCACCTGGGTAGATAATAATGAATTTGGGGTGTTCTGAATGTTGACAGAGATCAAGGAAAATCACTAGTGGGACTCATTCGCCACTGATGGCGAATGAGTCCTACTTCTAATGAAAAATTCTAGAAACAGGTTTCTAAGTATCGAGATCTGAAATCTAAAAAAATATAACTTTCCAACCTTAAGGTGGGACTCAGTCGCCACTGATGGTGAATCAATCCTCTCCCAAAGTTTTGTGAAATTAGGGACCAATTTTGTAGCACCAGATCTGAAGTTGTCTTCTTGTCAAGTTTACAGAGTCAAATCTACAAAAAATGAACTATAGGTTATCTCCAAGCTTGAAATAGGTTTGATTTGACTTGAAACACTTTTTTGACTTCTTTTCCACTTTTCAACACCTAAATACTATATAAATATGCATACAAAAGTCTACAAACACACATGAAAAAGGGGAAAAATGGTTAAGGTTTAGGTTATAGGGATTTACCGTGGTCAAATCCCACATTGGTAATCAAACCCTTAATGAAGAAATGGAATGAAATGAACAAGGAAAGATGAATAAACAACATGAAAATGTCCTAAACTCACAAACCTTGTTGAAGAAATATGAAGATATATCAATGGTTGCTCCAAAATATTTGATTGATGCTTGATTGAATGATGCAAAGTGCTTGAATGCTTGAATGAATGAGTGAATTAGTGAACTTGATGAATGGGGGTTTAAAATGAGAAGATAAACACTTATTTATACACACTTGTGACTTAGTAACCCAAAGGTACCTCATTGCAGGCCAACATAAGGTGGTTTTAAATAAAAACCCAAAAGAGAATTTAAAATATTTTAAATTTTGAGCTAGGAGGGACTCATTCGCCAGATCCAACCTTGGACTTGAAAGTGGATTTCCGGAATTATCTTGCATTTAATGTTGTTTGTTGGGTTTACATTAAAAAACACACTTAATTAAGCCTTATGAGGGCATTTATACAGGGGTCAAATAAAACATAAGAAAGATGTAAATAGTGAAATTGAGCCTAGAAAAGCATGAAATATTGTTACAAGACTTTACAACACTTCAAAATAGGACTTGATAAGTGATGAAAAGGTGATTTTTAAGTGAATTGTAATGAATAGAGTCTAGAAAAGTGTAGAAATGTTTTACAACACTTCACAACACCTTTACAAGGCACCATAATTTGAATTTTAAGGACCTAATGTGAATGTTTAAGCCACATTACAACATTAAATCAAATAAAGTGGACCAAGCATCATGAAGAAAGAACTAAAATACCATGAAAATGTCAAAGCCTGCCATTTTCCTATGACACATTTAGCCCCCACTTTAGTGGGAGGATGAACTTGCTTCAAACTCACACTAAAGTAGCCATGTATATTGAGAAGGATCCCAATGCACTTATGTTAACAAGATGGAATGACAATGATCAAGAGGGATGATGAAGTCCCCATGATGAAGATCCCATGGAAAACTAAACATAAGAAAAAAGGAACACAAGTGAGAAGAAAGAGAAGAATTGGATTGAGCTTTGATCGTCTGTCCAACTAGTTGTGGATTAGATCTAGACTTTTTATGATATAAAGAGAATGCATACTCACTCTGGGGCAACAAAACTCGTGGTGGTCCACAGGTGAGAAAACCCAAAAGGTGAAGTACATATGCTAGTTGGTATGCACTCACAAACACATAGCTGGCTATGGGGAAAGTCGTGCCACTAAATGGGCTTTTCGCTCAACCATATCAAAGTTATACCTCCTGATAACTTTAACAAGGCACCACAAAGGAAAATGTTGGTTTGTGCTTCATGAGACAAGCAAAGCTTTGTATGCTTAGAACTCATGAACAAAGAGGATGGTACCATAGGCATGCAAGTTCTATTATGCAAGTGGAAAAAATGTAACATGTAAAATGTAAAAGATGTTAAAATGAGTCTTGTTAAGTTCATGCAAGGTTTATCACTTAGGGAACATTGTGTTTAATATATCAGTCAAAGAATAGAATATTCACAACTTAAGGGATGCAGTGTGTTGCATCAAGCCACTAAGAAGAATGTAATGATATGCTAAGATAGATCACACTTATGAAGGACATTATACCCAATGTCATCCACAAAGTGACAAATGCATCATATGAAGTGAAAAGGCTACACTCAAAACCAAAAATGCAAATGGAATTATGCCAAATTATTCCCCCCACTTTAAAAGAATTTCTACACACCGTTCTATGAGCAATTACTTTAAAGTAGCAAAGGATAAAGAAATGCAAAAAGAAAACAAGACATGAGAGCCAACTTGGAAAGCCCCTATTCCAAGTCATATGTTTCCAAGTAAGGTTGTGTCATGTAAACGAAAAAGAGAACAAAAGAAAGGGAGTTTCCCCGTAGAAAGGAACACACCAAACACATAAGGGATCTATGGATTTGGGGTCAGTATACATTCGTTGTTGCAATATTTTTATGAAAGAGATTTGAACTATCATCATTCCCCAAAGCACATAAAACTAGAAGAATGACACAAAGAGAGTGAAAAGGAAAGGAAAAAAAGTCCATTTTTGGTCAACATGGAAGAGACATTGGGGTTTCAATGTGTTGCATAGTCCCCAAAAGGAAAACGCAAGCGAAAAGAAAATGAAAAGGTGAAAAGAAAAAGTTTTTCAGTCAACATGAAGGAGACATTTTGGTCTCAATGCCTTGCATCATCCCCAAAAGGAAAACCACAAAGTAAAAAGGAAAAGGGACTGATTGAGTCAACATGGAAGAGACATAAGGCGTCTCAATGCTTTGCATCATCCCCAAAAGGAAAACGCAAGAGCAAAAAAAAAGGAAAGGAAAAGGACCATTTGGGTCAACATGGAAGAGATATAAGGAATCTCAATGCTTTGCTTAATCCCAAAAAGGAAAAAAATAAAACAAAAGTGAAAAAGATAATGCATGACATATAGAAGAATAGAGCTACAAATAGAGGAAGTGTACAAAGAGAGAGAAAGAACATAAAACACATGTTACGGTTGAACACAATATGGACACAAAATCAAACCAAACAAAAAGGAAAATGAATATAAAAGGCTAGTAAGGAAAATGCAAGTCAACCATTAATGGATTTATTGGCTTCTCAATCTTAAGTAGTATAAGTGGAAGGTACATAACGTAGTTAAGAGACAAGAACAAATCCATTGCTAGAATAAGGCTAACAACTTTTTTCCCACCACTGGTTGTGAAGCAATAATGAGCCAAGAAAGGTGATGGGAGGATCATGCAATAGTGAGAATGAAAAAATATATAACTATGGCATGATAAAAGGATTTTTTTTAAGGGATGATGGGAAAGTAGTCAGTATTAGTGAAATGATACTTGTTCAATATGTCATTCAATGTCTGACATTCTTTAGTTTGATGTCCAAGAACACGATGATATTTGCAATATGGTATGTTAGAATCTTTAGGGAAAATGACCAACCTATTCGAAGGTGGTAAGAGTATAAGACCTCTATTTAAAAGTAATTGAAGTCCCCTTTCACATTTAGGTGGAGGATGAATAGGAAACTTCATTTTTTTCAATTTGTACAGTCATTTTTATTTGCACTAGATTCTCCTTTCTCATGTATGGAAGAAGGAAGAGGACCCATGGGGATCCTAGCATCCTTTTCATTAGAATCAGGTAATAGTCATTCATGTGGAAGGAGAATGTTTAAGTCAAGAGGAGAATCAAAGATCATTGTACCATCATCTCGAAGTCTCCAATATTTAAAAGGAGGTTTTCTTAATATGAGAAGGATCATGATATCCTAATCTTGTTATGTTTTCTTTTGTTGGTTTTTGTTCAAGAAGTTGGTGAATATTATGCTCATGTGTTGTGTCACAACCTTGTTTACTTAGGATAGTAAATCCTTTTTCATATGTTTTTTCAAGGTTAATGGGAGTGTTTGTGACTTTTTGATCATAAAATGGTTGAGGATGTGTTTGGTGAGAGGAACAAGGTCCACTTGATGAAGGGATCTTAGGTCTCACTTGAGTTTCACCTGATGTAGGTATCCAAATTGATTAGGAGGTGCAACGGTAGGAAGATTTTGTGGTTTCATGGATGGGTAAAAGGTTTCATTGGCTTCAAGGTTATCAAGACATTCATTTAAGAACTTGTTCATGCTATCGTCTTCTCCATTGATGTCTACATCATTAGGAGGACAATCATGAGGAGTTGAAGGAGCATGAGGAAGCTTAAGGTCATTAGGGTCATAGCCAAAGGCACAATGGGAGATGTCTACCAAGCATTTTAATGAGTTCCAAAACTTATTAAAAGAAAATTCCATGATGATAATGAATGCAAGTAAACTAGGATGTAAGAAATAGAAGCAAACAGAGAATTTGGAAAGCAAAACAAAAAGCAATTACACAAAATTGTAATGCAGGAAATACCCAGAAAAGGCCTAAAAATGTAAAATGAAGTGTGTAAGTGGACTAATTCACCCAGGGTGGTGAATGAGTCCAACTATGATATTTTTTTGTGTTTTTTGAAAAATTAAAAGTGATTTTGATGTTGTTCAAATGCAAACTAAGGATGCAAATGCAGATTTTCAATTTTGGAATGATATGATATATGCAAAAATGAAATCTAAATGAGTCTTTCACTAATGAAATTTTAAGAAGCCCTACGATGCAAAAAAATTATGAAAGACAATGCAATTAGGTCATAGGATACAAATATAAATGCAAATAAAAATGATATATTGTTCAATATGCAAGTTCACCAAAATAAACCATAGTTTTTTGGGTGTGAGGCTTATAGGCTACTATTGCACTCTTAGGATGTTTCACCTAAAAGGAGAGAGATAAACCTCATGAAAAATAAAATTTGGTTCACTCAAATTAGGAAATGTATGATGTAATTTAGGCTAAATGAGATTATCTAATTGCAACTAAACAATGCAATTGATTGATTATGAATGCAAAATCTAAGTTATATGCAATGTTTGAAAAATCAATGTGATATGCAAGTATGAACTAAGAGATGAACAAATGCAAAATAGAAATTAAGAAGGCTGAATCAAAGTGCACTTAGGCAGAGAATGATGAATATGGAGTGTTCTAAATGCTGACAGAGATCAATGAAAATCAACAGTGGGACTCATTCGCCACTAATGGAGAATCAGTCCTACTTTTGATGAAAACTTCTGGAATTAGTGTAGGTTTTTTAATTTCCTTATGTTAGGGTGTATTCATTTTTCCTACACATATTATTTAAGCTTGTTTAGGTTTATTATATGTGGTAATATGAGGACATGTAGCAAAATACAATAGCTACACGTGTCACTCTCTCCCACACATGGGTAGTTGAGTTACACATCCTCTTTTGTCTTGTTATGCCACCTCTCATAACCACTATTCTATTTTTACCTAGGTAGGTTATGGGGTAGTTGGGTTTCTCACCCTCTTTTGGCTTTGTGTGCCACGTCCTTTTTTTCTTCACTTAAGGAGGTTATGCCACATGTTTTGGCATTTCCCAAGTAGGTGATAACATATGGGTATTAAGAGTTAATGCACCTCTTGGATGTATTTTCACCACCTTGCATATATACGCAAGGCTTCATATGCACTTTTCCATATTCAATTTGGTATTCTTTCATCTTAATGATAACATAATATTTCTCCCATTTCTCTCTTGTGGAAGTTATTTTTTTGTGTAGGAGATTCTGAGGTGTTTGAGGAGCTCACCATAAACTCCTACACTTCTTGTCAAGTTGATGGAGCCAAATCTGCAAAAAATGGACTCTAGGTTATCTCCAATCTTGAAATATGTTTGATTTGACTTGAAACACTTTGTTGACTTCTTTTCACTTTTCAACACCTAAATACCTGATAAATTTGCATACAAAATTTTGCAAACATGCATGAAAAAGGGGAAAATTGTAAAGGGTTAGGTTATAGGGATTTGCCTTGATCAAATCCCACTTTGTTAATCAAACCCTTAATAAAGAAATGGAATTAAATGAACAAGGAAAGATGAATAAACAACATGAAAATGTCCTAAACTCACCAACCTTGTTGAAGAAATATAAATATATATCAATGGTTGCTCCAAAATATGTGATTGATTCTTGATTGAATGATGCAAAGTGCTTGAATGCTTGAATGAATGAGTAAATTAGTGAACTTGATGAATGAGGGTTTAAAATGAGAAGAAAAACACTTATTTATACACACTTGTGCCTTACTAACCCGAAGATACCTCATTCTAGGATGACACAAAATGATTTTAAATAAAAACCCAAAAGAGAATTTGAAACATTTTGAATTTTGAGCCTGGAGGGACTCTTTTGCCACCCATGGAAAATGGGTCCCACCTTGGACTTGAAAGTGGGTGTCAAGAATTATCTTGCATTTGACGTTGTTGGTCAGGTTTAAATTCAAAAAAACACTTAATTAAGCCTTATGAGTGTATAAAGGGGTCAAATAAAGCATAAGAAAGGTGTAAATAGTGAAATTGAGCCTAGAAAAGCATGAAATATTGTTATGAGCCTTTACAACACTTCAAAATAGGATTTGATGAGTGATGAAAAGGTGAGATTTAGGTGAACTGTAATGAATAGAGTTTAGAAAAGTGTAAAAATGTTTTACAACACTTCACAATACCTTCAAAAGATGTCATAATTTGAATTTTAAGGACCTAATGTGAATGTTTAAGCCACATTGCAACATTAAATCAAAGCAAAATGGACCGAGCATCTTGAAGAAAGACCTAAAAGACCATGAAAATGTCAAAGGGCCATTTTTGTATGGCACAACCAGAATGGAAACTAGTAACAATTTAGAAACTAATGGTTTATGAACAATAGAAACACACTCAACACATGAGAACACTAGATATATGTGGAAACCCGTGATGGGAAAAACCATGGAGAGAATAGTTTCTTGGATCTATTGTCCAAATCTAGCCTCACAATGTAAAAATATACAAGTGAATTTTGCACACTCAGTAGGCACCAACCTACTAGAGATACCAATCTTGTATTGAGTTTCTAGGCACTGACCTACTAGAGACACAAATCTCGAATTGAATCACTACAACAAGTAGAACATCAGTCCTACCAGATTACAAAATTAAGGCTTGTAGACCCTCACCAATAGTTGAACACTTTAGCATAGGATATTGATACTTTTCCATACTCTTAATGATCTTTTGATATAAGTGCACACACTTGAACTATTTATCTTTTCCACCTTCTCTTCAATTTGCACCAATGCTTGATACTTATTCACATAAATGTAATTATAATTCATGTGTTCACTACTTGACGTACAATAATGCAATTGAACACTTCGAATATTTACATGATATTACATTAACACTCTTCCAAGTTGGCTAGGGATCCAAAAATAAGTAGGTGGACATAAGGTGGACCTAAATTCAAATTACATGAAACATGTAACATAATCATCCAAACATACAATTGTTTCTAATAATAGAACTTGATGTTGTACACAACCATAGGAGTCTAAAACCATGCCCTATTCTAACACCACACACAAGATTTGAATTATGCACACTACAACATTACTGTACAAGCCTTGAACTAACACAAGTTGATAGACACACACAGAGAATCTTTTGTCACTTCAATATTTTTTCATATGAAATATTTATTTTGGAAACTTAGGCATATGATAGAACTAGTGTCAAAATAATCTCCTTTCAAACTATAGAAAAAACACCATCCTTAAAACAAACGTTGACCAAAATTATATTGCTAGGGATATCACTTTGCCCAAAAATATATTTATACAACCTTTTGGACACCACTAAAATAAAGAATAGATGCAAGCATGATATTGCAAACATACATCAAGTATACAACACTCCTTAGAAGCTAATAATGTATATTTCTTGATTTTTCATTCTACCATCATAGAACTAAATTAACTTTTGATAGTATTGATATTATTGAGAATCTTTGACAACAACCTTTACATCAATGATAACCTATGTTCAACATTAGGAAGAAGGGAAAATGTATTTGTTTTTTTCTCATGATCCATACAAATTAATGTAGCCCAATATGATATATTTAATGTGGCTCGAAGGTCTTGAATGTACAATAAAAGTATGACAAAGTAAGAGGAGAATTAATAATAATCACATCCAAAGAAGATTATGGTGATGCCACTCCATCAAATTTTTCATCAAATATAAGATGAATGTTCTCAATAGTATCTTCTAAATATGTAATGTAGGACTTTAAATAAAATGATGGTATTTGGTAAATGTGTCCCAATGAGGTGGATCTGAAAAAAATACCAATATCATGTTGCAATGGTTCATTGGGATCCATGGATGAATAAGCATTGGATTAGCAACAAGTGATGATGGGGGATATGAGATCTCAATGCAAGTTATTAGACCATATTGTTCATGTTCAAATGATTTTGTTGTCTAACAAGATGTTTAGGTGAGACAATATAATGATTTTGGAGGAGCTTGATCAAGGAAATAAATATTATGATCTACAAGAAGTTATTTCATTTTGGAAATTTTCTTTAGTAAACATTCATCTTCAATATGATGTTTCTTTCCAAATTAACCACATTTTACCCTAAATTATTTATTACATTTTCTTAGAATACCAAAATAGATAGGAGAGATAGTGAAAGACATGATTATCTCGCGAAATATATCTCAACCAAGAAACTATAAATAAATATAGAATCATAAGATTGTCTCGTTGATTTGATAATGAACCCCTCAAAGAAATTAAAATGATACATAACTTTATTTTCAGTATATTTATTATTAACACCATATGGATTTGATGTACAATGGTTACAAAGTCTTAAAATGAGTTTCATATTCTAAAAGAATAATTTTGACATTATCAAGAAAAACTAATAATACCACTACATAGTGCTAAAAGATTTGGTAGGAAAAGAATGAGACCTAAATATGAGTGTGTATGTGTCTAAATGAGTGCTCTAATGTTCCATGAAAGGCCTAAACATATCAACCTCATGAAATTAAAAGAAATTTTTAATTGAGATAGTATAGTATATGGTATTCCACTCATAATTACAAAGAAGTGTGTTTATGAATCTTGTGTTATGGGAAACAACATAGACAAAAGGATTGGAGAAACCTAGAGAATTTTCAAAAGATAGAGTTATTTTTTTATGGACTAATAAAGATAGTTTCTATTAGAAAATATCAATATTTGTTGTAATTCAAACTCAAGTATACAATCTAAGTATGAACATATTAGTAACTAAGAATATTTTAAAGATAAAATGGTATTTTAAGTATTCTTGTTATTTTAGGCGAGACTATCACTGATAAAGATCCCATCTCCATAATTCTTAATAGTTTACCAAAGCCCTTTGATCATTTCAAGACCACACTCAATTGAGTTAAAATTTGGAAACATTGAAATTGAGTGCTTAGGAGTGTCTACTATTGCAAGATGAAGAATTTTTTAGTGAACATGATGAAGTTGAACAAGTAATTTTTTTGCCTCCAAGTTCAAAGATAAGAAGGTTCAATCAAAAATACATGATATTATGTAAGTAATGATGAGAAAATAAAAGGAATTTTTTTTTTATTATTGCAATCATCTTGGTCATTTTGAGTGAAAATAATTCAATAAGAAGAAATCTATGAACAAAAGTAAACAAGGAAGCATGATGGTTGAAGTGTGTATTGAAGATGACAAAATTCATTGACCTTTTTCAAAAAATTGTTTCAAATATGTAAAAATAATGATGTCTAGATCATTGATTGAGATAATACTCATCACATGGTTGGTAGTTTATTGAAATCTTGTGAAATATAACAAATAAATAGACACTATTACATTGGGAGAAGATTCAAAACTACATTTTGAAGGATCTAGTAGAGATAATCTCAATGTTCTAACCCAAGGTAAAACATATATTGAGAGTCTTTTACTTGTTCTATCACTAAAGAAAATTTGATCTTAGTCAACAAAAATGTGAAGGTTATATTTTAAAAAGGAACTTATAAAGTCTACAATAATATAGAAAAATAGGTTTATGGTGGGTATATGAAGGAGTGCCTATTTTATTTAAGGACAAACTCACCTAAAGCCTTTGCTTCAATTGTTGTGTAGCACGAAAGACTTGGCCATATCAACCTTAAGATATTGAAGGAAAATTTTGATTAATGGAAAAGAGTATATGATATTTGTAGACATGCAAAATTAGCATTGTGCACTTAATTAATTCATATTCATTCGATCATTAAATAAGTTCACATTCATCCATTCATCAAGTAAATAAAATTCAATCTCCTAAAGTCATTTATTTAAAATTAAATAAATTAACTTTATCATCATCCTTTTAATTAAATAAATCAAACCTTTATTTAATTAAATCTCAAAATTCATATCTCTCCCTCTTGATTTAAATAAATCAAAATATTTAAGTCAAATGGGTCAAAATCACCTAATCCCTCACTAAGTTAATCTAATCTAACCACCCATCACATCCTCTAGCTTTTCCCACTTGCACAAATAAATCAATTTATTGATTTATTAAAATCATCATTTTCTCTCAACAAGGCATCTTTGGAAGAATATTCCTCAAGTTTGAATATGAAGGCAAGTTGACTTGTCCCTTCCAACATGGCAATAACTTCTCTCTTACATGTCCCCCACTTAGCGTTTAACTCTCAAATTCAAATTTGAATCTCCCCCTCTTTGGCACATTGAGCAAAATTTGCACATTCCTCAACCACTCACAAGGTGACAAGTGGCTTCATCTCATTGGTCAAATCTTTATCCTACATTGCTCTGTTTTGAGCACTCTTAGCATTTGAAATTTTATAAATAGAGGGTTTTTTCTTCATCAAATCATCCACAATCCTCATGCAAAGTTACTCTCTCCAACTAAGAACTAGTTTTTGCCCACTTCACTCCATCTTCAACAATCTTCATCATTTGCTTGTCAAGGATTGGGAAAGGGCTTCTTTCCACAGAAGCACCAATCCACTATGAGATAGGATGTAATTCATGTTTTATATGTTTTAGTTATTTTGTCATTTGTTTGCATTTTGAAACATGATTTATTATTTCATAGGAACCTGGGGTTTACCTGTTTTGAATTGACCAACCAAGCCAATGGTGGTCATTGTTTGAAGAAGGCATGATTCGGGGTTCACAATATTCAACCCATAAATATAGAGAAGTGTTTCTATGAAGCTTTTGTTAGAGAAAATGACATAGACAAAAAAATTGGGAAAACTTAAAGAGTTTTCAAAATGTTGAGTTAGTTCATTCTGCTTTTTGTGGACCAATGAAGATAGTTTCCATTAGGAAATATCAATATTTCATGATATTCATTGATGACATTACTTGAAGGGTGTGGGTCCACTTTCTACATAACAAGTATGAAATATTTGATGTTTTCAATGAGTTTATACAACGAGTTGAAAATGAATATGATGAAAAACATTAAAATGCCAAACTCGAAGAAAGAAAAAAATAAAATGAAATATCATTGTTTGAAGAAGGCATGATTCAGGGTTCACAATATTCAACCCATAAATATAGAGAAGTGTGTCTATGAAGCTTTTGTTAGAGGAAATGACATAGACAAAAAAATTTGGAAAACCTAAAGAGTTTTCAAAATGTTGAGTTAGTTCATTCTGATTTTTGTGGACCAATGAAGATAGTTTCCATTAGGAAATATCAATATTTCATGATATTCATTGATGACATTACTCGAAGTGTACGGGTCCACTTTCTACATAACAAGTATGAAGTATTTGATGTTTTCAATGAGTTTATACATCGAGTTGAAAATAAATATGATGAAAAACATTAAAATGTCAAACTCGAATAAAGAAAAAAATAAAATGAAATATTGATGTTAAATGTTCTTTATTTGTGCATGAACAACTAATATGCTTAGTGCTATAAGAAACCCATCATCTAATTAATCATTGATAAAATAAAATTTATGATGAAATATTAGAAACACACTTTGTTTAATAACACTTCGTAAACATCTGTTAGATAAAAACACATAACACAGTTGTCACGTAAAGACTTGTCTCTCTCTCTATATTTCATCTAATATAAGATCTTTGAAACTATATAGAGAGCAGATCTACAGTTTCGACATGCAACATAGAGCGTGTAAGCTTTAATGCATATATTGACGCGAAAATTTTCAAGATTCTATTTCTAACGTTTTACATATTTACTAAGCAAGGCGACGAGCGTTATAATATACTCATTATGAAATATTTACTAGTCTGATCTGCACTGCTTCTACAGTGTTTATCCATCATCGAATGCTACCACTTCCTAAATTTACCAGGTCAATGTGCGTTTCTAACAGCTAAATTTAGCAAATTAACATGTGTTTTGACAGCCCCGAATTCATGCAGTAAAAAGCAACGATATATATAGTTTTAGTTCTGACAGCTAAATTTAGCAAATTAGCGATGGTAATCTTATTTATGTTTCTTGGAGCATTTTGAAATTTCAAGCTGTTGGGAAGGCACTTTGCAATGGTGTTTGAATGATTTTCTGTTCAAACTTAGCAGACGACCATTTTGTTGTTTTTAGGTGTTTTGGACAGAAATTCCTACTTAGTGTAGATTATATATTTGTTCAAGTATGTATCTTAATTGAATAATCAATTTAGAATTGAATAAATTTTATGTTTTTGGTTTTTTCCAGATCGTAATTATATATTGTTTCATTTAGGAATCATTCGTGGCTTTTTATTTGAGTTGGAGAAATGGGTGGTCGGGGGAGAATCCAATCATGGAAAGGTGGTCCACGATGGACACCGTCTTATATTCCTAACAAGCAGGTTATGAATGTCTTTCGTCCCCAGAAAACGACAGGTACAGAAAGTGAAATGCATTTAAATTTTGTAGTTTTACTGGTTTTTAATGTTCATTTCTTCGGTCTTTTTTCTGAATGTTATATGCCGCATACTCCAATTTTGGTACTGTTGACTTGGTTCTGAGTATTTGGGGATGTTTAGTATCTGCTTTCTTTTTCTTGGTAAATCTAAAGGGAAGTTAAGGTTAAAGTCTATTTATATGGGTTGTCTTTAATGCAGTATGGAGTGTGTTGGGATCATATTCTGAAATATGGGTTAAGCTTAAAGTCTATTTATATGCATAATATATTTTCTAACTAGTGTTTTTGATGTTGTAGCTATCTGGATACCAGCTGTACCTTCGTGGGAAAAGGAGTTTTGCAAGCAATCTGTCAGCCTTTCATGGAAAGAATTTTGTGAGGCAAAGAAATACACAAATTTCTTTCCAGAAATAGAGGAGTGGAATGATTTAGCAGCAGAAGAGGCTTTTTATCTTGCCAAGATGAGGTATCTTGCAAAGATCAATGGCACTGCTTGTGACATACCAGAAGTTGATCCCAATGCATACATTGATGAAGTTGATTGGAATTCACATGACCTGGGAGATAGTGACTGGCCAGAGGAATATGGGTCAAATGAAGAAAATCGTGACAACGAAAGGCAGAGGATGGAAAATCTGCCAAATTTATATCAAGATATGACAGCTTCTGAAAAGGAGAGGTATGAAAAGAATAAAAGGCAATGGAAGGAAAGGCCTTTTGGATATGGGCACATCTACTTTCCTGAAATTTTTGAAACACGTACAGTTATTTGTAAGGTTGTTGACATATATACTGCTGAGCCTCAATTACTTTATCACTGGAAAGTAGACTTGTGGTCAAAAAGTTCCAGAATGTCAATGATGCCTGCAGACCAGAATGATTTTGGAGTTTCTGGGTGGGGTTCAGAGTTTGAGAATGAGAAAGAAATAATATGTCATTGAAATATTCTTCTTTTGTTTTTAAGAATCAAAAGAGAAAAAAAAATCAAAATGTAAAGATTAAAAAAAAAAAATATGATTGGTAACAGATTTGTGTTATTTTTTATATAAGTTTTATTTTTATTTTTGAAAAAGTGGAGTCTAATAAATCTTATATTTATATGTTACTTTATTAATATATATTTTGAAATGTTATATCTATATTTAGTAAGTAAAATTTGGCTTCAATTTTTTTTTTTTCCATTTTATTAATTAAAATAATATTTAATGATTGTTCTTTGATACTTACTATCTATTATTCAAAATTTTATTATATATTTATCAATGAAAATACTTGTAGTTGAACAATATATAATATTTAATAAATTAAAGTGTTTATCAGAAATTTATTTTGTACATAGAAGAAGTAGAACGCTTGTTTGCATCAAAATTTCTGAAAAATGTTGTTGAATTGAATATCTAAATAGAACTTTAATATTTTCTTACGCTCTTACAAATACTACATCACATTTTTTCTTCATGAAGAAACACATTAATTTATAATGTTTGTAAGTCTTTGTTGTTGTTCTAGTCTGTTTGTTGTAACTCAGCACTTTCTGTTGCTGCGATGCTGTAACTCAACACTTTTTGCCACTGTTTTTTTTGTATGGTGTTACTCAACACTTTTTGTTGCTGCTATTCAGTATGGTGTAATCCATTGTTGTTGTAAATCTGTAAAAAAAAATTTCTTAATCTAATAAAAAAAATAATGTTTGTTACATCCAACAATCTTATTTAGACTTGTATGTTTTCCCTTTATTTTTTGCATCAAGAGGTGTAAATCAGATGTTCAAATTTTAATATCTACTTTTGTGGGACAAGATATTCTTTTGGAATCAAATCTACCTACTATTTTTCATACAGTCTTTGTAATGAATGTATAGACTGTGTCTACCTTTATCTCTGATATTTATTTTCTTGATAGTTAAAATTTTGTTGACTTAGCTTATTGTATAACTATGCCATAGTACAAGCTATTCTTTATGAGCATTACAATTTATTTTTTAAAAAAATTCCTTAAATTTTGTGTTATAATGGCCAAATAGTTAGGAAGAAAAAGTCTTTGTTGAAAGGTACTTTATGGGCAACAATTCTTGGTTAACTACACATTTTGAAGTAAGGAGGAAAATCTATATTAAACGAAGCCAAATCTGTTGTAGATAAAAACAACATAAGTCTCTCAATTTAATCGAAATACCTCTTCAAATTTTAAGGTAAGTAGTGGTAGGTATATTTATAAGCTGTCGGGGAATCACAATGGAATTTTTTCATTTTCAAAGACATTAAATGTTACTATCATTTTCAAAGACCTCAAATGTTCCTATTACAACTGATCTGACGAAATTGATTTATTAGAAGAGCAATTTTGATATCATGAAGCATTAGTTTAGAATCCCTAAGATCTTGTTGGGAAGTTGTGATGCAAGAGATTGTTTATGTTTTTCCTTATAAGATGGAAATGGATTTCCATGCCTTAAAAGTGGAAATTTCTTTTGCAAGATATCAAAGGATGACAAATAACCTTTTGTGTTCTAATATAATATTGAACAACTTAAATATAGAGATGAAAACATGTAATTGTTATATCACCCTACCATATTTTAAAATAAATTGAATATCTAAATATACCAAAATAATCCCATTAAATAATGAAATTTTGGTTTCCTAACCTTCACAAATACCCCATAGAGATTCACTTTTCCATTTGAATGACCATGGAAAAATTATTTATGCTAATTTGCAGTTCAAATTTATGCCAATGGTTGGTTTCGTAAATACTCCATTACATTTTCAGACTCCACTGAGAATATAACAGCAAGAAATGAAAAGAAGTACAAATTATTACAAATATTTTAGAATATCTTATACTCTTGCTATTAGAGTACCGTTTTGTGGACTTGAAATAATATAGGATTCAATAATTAAATTGTTGGCCACAGGTCAGATTGGCAACTAAAACTGAGCACAATTAGAATGACATTTTTTAATTTCAAGCCATGATTATGAATATAATCATTATTTTAATTATGAGCAGGATATTGAAGGGTCTCAAATTAATTCTAATTATTTGAAATAAGAGTTACATTGGAGGTCCTCCTCTAGTAGTAAGCAGTGCAATGGGAAATTTGATTAAGACAAGAAATAGTTATGACTACAGATTTGTGTTGTATATCAACATTGGATTGGATCTACACTCTGAAAATATTATCAAAGAAATCCCTTTTATTCTGTACATAGCAGCCCCTGTAGCCAAAAAGTTCTTCATTGGGATTAGGTCTACAATAAACTAAAAAAGTTCACCCATACATTAAGATTTAATTTCAGCTTTGATTTCCTCAATCGGCAACAACCATAGTCTCTTTCTCATTAAATTCTTTATCAACATCATACATTTGTCCAACCATGAATCACTAAGTCAGATCTTTGTATTGACATTAACATATGGTCACAACAGTCTTCCTAATCATCTTTAGCCACACAACCTATTTGTATAGATTTGGTAACTAGCCACCTTAAAAATTTTGCCACAATCAAATTTTAAAGATAATAAGTCACCGTGTCACAGTAAGAAAAGGTGTGCGGAAACACTTCCTACACTAATCTTGAGAAGAGGATTATGCAAGTTTCAAATACAATATTATAGAGATTTCAAGAAACACATAATACCATAAACAATAAAACCATAACTCAGTGATTTACGTGGGAAAAACCCTTTCGGGAGAAAAACCCCACACTCCAAAACCTGCAAAATGTATTATCAAATCTTAAAATAGATTACAACACACTTGCAATGCAAGTTCTTACAAGAGTCTTCACCTCAACTCAATTTAGAGGAATTTGAGCAGCATTCTGGTAGCATACAGACTTGCAAACTAACTCTCATCTTTCTCTCTCAAAAATGACTATCTCAAAGTACCAATATATAGTATTACATTGCATATGAGAACCTTCTAGAGATAAAGCATTTCTTTTAGAAACATCTACTAAAAACTCATAGCAATCTTATCTCTATCTCCATATAAAAGATACTTCTCAAAATAGTCATTTTTAACCTATCACAAAATCTTCTATTCTTGGCTTGCTTTATTTTTTATTTCCATGCAAGGTTGAGACACTTTTTTTTTCATTTTTATCTTTCTGTTTCAAAATACTTTATTCCTAACATTCTCCCACTTGTCGAGCACCTTGCATGAGCCGATAGAAAATAGGTAGTTAATTGTTGGGGGCTGAAAGACCCATTAATTTGGAACACCATCTAAACTTCTCAATGCTCACAGGCTTTGTTAATGCATCTGCAACATTCGCCATAGTCTCTACCTTTTCTAGCTTCACTCTGCCATCCTTGACCATATCTCTCACAAAGTGATATTGAACATCAATGTGTTTGGTCTTGGCATGAAAAGTTGGGTTCTTCGCAAGGAAGATTGCACTTTGACTATCACAATAAACTGTAACTGCTCCATGTTTTAATCCAACATCTGAACACAAATGCTTCAACAAAATGGCTTCTTTATAGACATGAGTAGCTGCCATCTACTCTGCCTCAGTAGTGGACAAAGCGACCACAACCTATCGCTTGCTCATCCAATTGATTGCACCACTATTAAGAGTAAACACATATGCACTAGTGGATCTTCTTCTATTGACATCACCGGCCCAATTTGAATCTACAAAACCATGAATACTCAGGGAATGTTGATCTCCTATACCATGAAAACATATAGAGTACTCTGATGTACCCTGCAAATATCTACAGACCCTCTTGACTACATCTTAATGCACTTTTCCAGGATTAGACATTAAATGAGAAAGAACTCTCATTGCTTGAGCAATGTCTGGTCTTGTACAGACCATAACATACATTAAGCTTCTGATTGCACTCTGGTAGGGCACTCTGCTCATGTCTTCCATCGCTGATGGGGATGTAGGACATTGTGTAATAGAGAGCTTCATTCCCAATGCAATAGAAACACAAAATGGTTTACAATCCTCCATGTTGAGCCTTTGCAAAATAGAACAAGCATACTTACTCTAGCTAAACCATAGCTTTCTATTCTCACGATCTCTTCCGATCTCCATCCCAAGTATGCATTTTGTTGCACCAAGATCTTTCATTTCAAATTTCGTAGAGAGCTGAGATTCCAATTTTTCAATCAAACCTTTGCCTTTCCCAATAAACAACATGTCATCAACATCTAAAGCAATTACCAGGAAATAATCTCCACCAAATTTAAAATATACACAGTGATGAGATTTAGACCGCACAAATCCCAAACTCAACACATATGTATCGAACTTCTTGTACCAGATCCTAGGACTTTGTTTCAGGCCATACACAGATTTCTTTAACTTACAAACCAACTTGCTTAAATTACCTTTTACCACATAGTGCTCTGGTTGTGTCATATAGATCCCTTCCTCCAAATCACCATGAAGGAACACAGTTTTCACATCCATTTGTTCAACCTCTAGATCATAAGTTGCTACAATAGATAATAAAAAATGAATGGATGTTATTTTAGCAATAGGAGAAAAGATCTCACCATAATCAATACCCTCAACCTGAGAGTATCCCTTCGCAACCAACTGTGCCTTATACTTTTCAATATTTCCATATGAACCAATCTTTTTCTTAAACACTCATTTACATCCAATAGGTTTTTGACCTTTAGGCAATGGTTCAAGGTCCCATGTATCATTCCTTTTAAGAGCTTCCATCTCTTTATCCATGGCTATTTTCCAAGAATCTGCATCATTCGTACCCAAAGCTTCTTGCACAGATCTTAGTTCATCAACGTTAGTACTCAAAGCAAATATACACTTCCAATCATCAAGTGAATACCCATACCTTTGAGATGGTTTCCTTTGCCTTGTAGACCTTCAAACAAGTTGAGATGGAGGTTCTTCCACTTCTTCCTCCTCTTCTGAAGATTTGGAGCTTGATGAGCTCTCCTCAAGTTCTTCTTGTCTATTTTGGGGTATCAATTCAACTTCCTCAGGTGTAGAAGGAATTTGAACCACATTTTTTTTCTATTCAATTTCTTTATGTTGTTCTAGCTGAAAATCAACACCTGAGAAGATTTGGTCTCTCTAAAAATAACACTTTTGGAATAAATTACCTTTTGTGCAATAGGGTCCCAAAGCTTGTATCCTTTCACACCATAGTTGTAGCCGATGAAGATACATTTGACAGCCTTAGAATCTAATTTTTTTTCTCTTCTCCTTAGGCACATGTGCATATGCCTCACAACCAAAAACTTTCAGATGTCTAAGTGAAATTTTTTTCCCCGACCACGCCTCCATTAGTGTTTTATCAACAAGAGCTGATGTAGAAGATCTATTTATTAAATAACAAGCATTGGCAACAACCTCAGCCCAAAAATTTTGTTCTAGACTATATCCACTCAACATGCTCCTAGCCTTCTCCATCAATGTTCTATTCATTCTTTCTACAACTCCATTATGTTGTGGAGAATACAAAGTTGTCTTTTGTCTTTTAATCCTGCAATTTGTATAGAATCTATCAAAGTCTGCAAAACAGTACTCACCGCCATTGTCAGTCCTCAAACATTTAATTTTCTTTCTATTTTTAGTTTCTACCATAGCCTTGAACTCTTTAAAATGACTGAAAACTTCAGATTTACTCTTTAAAAAATATACCCATGTTCTTCTACTAAAATAATCAATGAAAGTAACATAATAAATTGATTTACCAATAGAAGAAACATCAATAGGACCAATTACATCAAAATGAATCAGATCCAAGATACATGAGGACTTATGAGAAGACGAGTAAAACTGACCATGGTTCTATTTTCCATAAATAAAATGTTCACATAAATCAAACTCTAGATTGCAATCATTCAAACCCGCAACGGGGTTCTTATTTTTCAAGGATTTTAAACCCTTCTCTCCACTGTGGCCAAGCCTTTGGTTCCATAACATGGTCTTCTCTGATAGAGCACCCTTGGGTACCCAGAAGCCATGACCATCCATAGAAGAGGAAACCATCTCCTTTTTCAGCGAAGTAGTTTTTGGCTTAATCTTATCATAAGTACTATTGCATTCAACTGTGCATGCATCGAGCTGGTACAATGTACCCAATATACTTCCTCTCATTATCACCATAACACCTCTCACCATTTTCACACCTACTTCAGAAAAATGTACATGCACACCCGCATCTATTAACTTGCTAACAGATAATAAATTTCTTGCTAGTCCTAGGATATGCAAGACACCATCAAATTGTCTAACTCTACCATCAGAAAATTTCACATGAATACTACCATGGCCAACAATATTAAGGAAAGAATCATCACCCAAATACACCTTACCACCATCATAGTTTTCATACTTACTAAACCAATTTTTGTTAGGATTCATGTGGAAAGATGCACCTGAGTCTATCAACCATACATTATCACCTACACGACTGGCCAAGGCTGCAATAAAAGAATCTCCATCTTCCTTTTCAAACTTGGAATTAGAATCTCACTTCTTCTTTTTCTTCTCTTCTTTACAGTCCTTTTAGAAGTGTCCGAGTTTGCCACAGTTCCAACATATTGCCTTGGACTTACTAGGAGATTTTGATCTCCCCTTGTTTTTGGACTTGGAATGACCACGTTGCTTCTCATATTTTCCTTGTTCTTTTGGTCTTCCTCGAACACTCAAAGCCTCTTTTGAAATCAGAGAGACCTTCCTTCTCATCTCTTCAGAGAGTAGAGAAACAACAACATCCTCCATCTTCAAGATGACATTAGTGCTCCCAATGGCCATAACTAGGCCGTCCCATGAGTCTGGCAACAAACACAACAAATTTTGACACCTTTCTTCTTTGTCCATCTTAACCCCAACTAAGGTCAACTGATTCACCAACATATTGAATGTTTCCACATGCTCAAAAATTCATCCACTTTCTTCCATTCTCAAGGAATATAACTTCTTCCTTAAGAAAATCTTATTTACTAGAGATTTGGCTTGGTATATCTCACCCAGCTTCTTCCAAAGATTCTTCAAAGTGGGTTCTTTGTGGACATTTATTAGGATGTAATCTACAAGACATAGTCCAATGATACCTTTAGCTTTTCTATCCATCACATCATATTTTGTAGCTAAAGTTGGATCCATAGGCCTCTAGACATTTTCATCCACTGCATCCCATAAATCTCGATCAATCAACAGATCTTCCATCTTCAGCTTCCACATCTCAAAATTCATTCCAAAAAATTTCTCTTCTTCAATCCTCCCAGATGTGCTCCCCATCTCTATTATCTTGCAATACAGAATATGAAATACTTTGTACAAGCTCCCACTCAAACTTGATTAGCTCAAAAAACCCTGCACCTAACAAATAGAACCAAAACTGGCCAAGCACTAATACCACTTGTAAGGAAGTAAAGGTGTGTAGAAATGCTTCCTACACTAACCTTGAGAAGAGGATTATGAAAATTTCAAATAAAATATTATAAATATTTCAAGAAACACATAATACCATAAACAATAAAACCATAACTCAGTGATTTACGTGGGGAAAACCCTTTCGGGAGAAAAACCCCACACTCCAAAACTTGCACTATGTATTATCAAATCTTGAAACAGATAATATAACACAATTTCAATGCAATTTCTTATAGGGGTCTTCACCTCAACTCAATTTAGAGGAATTTCAGCAGCATTCTGACAGCATATAAACTTGTAAACTAACTCTCACCTTTCTCTCTCAAAAATGACTATCTCAAAGTACCAATATATAGTATTACATTGCATATGATAACCTTCTAGAGATAAAGCATTTCTTTTAGAAACATCTAATAAAAAATCATAGCAATCTTATCTCTATCTCCATAGAAAAGATACTGCTCAAAATAGCTGCTTTTCACCTATCACAAAATCTTTTATTCTTGGCTTGCTTTATTTTTTATTTCCATGCAAGGTTGAGACACTTTTTTTTCTTTTTGTTTTAAAACTCTTTATTCCTAACAAGTACATGCCACAAACTTTTACCCTACCATCCAGAATAATTTTAGTCAAATCTACACAATATTCAAAGAATTAGGCAAGATCGAAGCTTGGAAGATGATGCTTAGCATTTAGATAAGTAGCTTGGTGCTCAGAATAGGAGGCAAACAAAAATGTCCAACTTTTGAGTGTTTTCAGATAGAAAATACCACAAGAAGGATGGAGAATGAGCAGCAAGGTGTTGTGTTTGCATTGTGCACAGGAGGAAAATATTTAGGGTCATGAGACAAATGAAAGATTTGTCACTTTCCCTATAATTCTAACTTTGGCCCTCATATGAGAACATGGGAGATTTAGAGGAGGTAAGAGTGGACCATCAATAGAAAAGAGAGATTCATCTTATGTGTGTTGGGTTGCTGAACAAACGAGTATCAAAGAGTAAACATGGGAAGTTAGTTTCTACTTTTTTTTTGTAATTTTCAGCTAATGTATTTGAATGAAGGTTAATTTTCGGTTAATAAAATGAAGAAAAAATCATCATGAAGCTACTTCTTCCAAAGTCCCATTGCATGTGTGATCTTGCACTAAATAAGATAAAACTCATATAATAAAACCCTACCTACATATCCCTAAATCCAAATCAAATTCTTGAGGGTTCATTTGAGATGACCCTACCAACATATCTCATTTGAGGAATCAAAGACAACATAATTTAATTGTCAAAATAGAATAATTTATCCACATAATCCACATAGGGACCCACTTATTTGTACATCACATACATACACATATAGAATAGGTACTAAAAAGGGAAGTGAGTGCAACCTTATTGCAAACATCTTTCCACTTTACCTAGTTCACTAACATAATCCTTAAGTGCATCTAAGTTAGAAGGGGGATACTGGTATGTTTCATACTACACTATGAGTCCCATCCCGTTTCAAAGATCAATACCAGTTGTATGACAAGTATCCCATATTACTTGTTGTCATCACCAACAAGGTTATAAGTGTAACAAAACAACATGAGAAATCATTAATTATATTTTCAAGCCTATTATTCATCTACATCATCATAAAACTAAATAAGTTACATAATCAAGATGTCTTATAGTCTTACCTTAGAACCAAAACTAGTGCCCATACTATCAATCATCTACATTTATTTAACAATGAAACCTTAAGAATTGTATCCTAGGCATAACATACCTAAAGCATACACATTCCTTTGGATACACCTTTTAGTGTTCTTATTTGTAGTAACCCTAACCCTAACGCTCTTACCAAGATACAAACAAGGTGACAAAACTTTGTCACACAAAGAAGACACTAATGTTAAAATCAAAACTTAGAAAAGGCCAACAAACAAGAGGGATATGTATCTCTTTTACAGTTTGTGTCTTTCCAATGTTAAAAGGGTGTTCCTAGAAACCCTTTTATGATAAAATAAGCAAATAGACTAAAATAAATCTAAAAATGTAGTATTTATCTTTCATAATGTTTTCTTGTGGAGGATTATTGCAAATATAAATCATAACTCTCTTCTTCTGGACAACTAACCTAATTGATGCAACATAAGATGAAAACTACTCACTAATCCCTAATGATGAATTCATTGGCAATTGCTTACAACATCATTAACCCAATAACATACATTGTATAATAGTCATCTAGAGAGTTTAATATTCACATATTCATAATGGTTATAATATAGATCTACAATAATGAACTATGAACAATGGTATAACATTAAATTGCAAATTATTTATAAAATTTTATATAGGTATGTATGTATGTATATGGCTAGGCTTCAATGATCAAATAGTCAAATCTAGATAAAATCCTAATGATAGAGTAAATCCCAACTTCCATATGAGTTTAATATACTTCGATCAATCTTATAGAACTTAAATCTTGAAGTGCCCTTATATTTTAAAGATACACTTCTACTTAATAATCAACTATTAATTTAAAAGATTCACACATTGAATTTGAAATGATTTTACTTTGGCATACTATTTCACAAAGAAAATTAATTCTATAGCACCCCTGAGATGCAAACTAGAACATACTGACATAAAGAACACCAAATGAATTTAGGGATTCCTTGAATCCCATAAAACTTTTAAACAATGATGGAGATATAATAAAAAATGAAATAAAAGTGATGTCTTATATTGATTTCCTAAAATAATTTACAAATTCGTGACATATTTTATACAAACTAAAAATTGGTTAAATATACACTAATACAAAGAAAATCTATAGCTCAACCTAGATGAGCTTGCTCAAGAGAATGAATAGACAACCCTTTTACATAGAAAATGCAAACCCATAGATAAATTTGTAGCTAGGACACATGGTTGTGAAAGAGAAGAGAGCACCCATACTCCTAACATCATTTTCTTCAATTCTTTTGCATCAAAATCATCCTCCCAAGACCCAAAAATACACCTACAAACATGAAGAATTAGTCTCCTTTTTATGATTTAAATACTATTTTATTTATTTGAATAGAATTATTGAATTAAATATTTTATTTTGATTCATATGATTTTTCTTAAAATAAAATTCATTTAGAGAATATGTTATGAAATAACTTGCACAATAAAAGAATATAATAGGAATATGTTGCAAATACTTATAAAATATGCCACTTCAAGGGGGCAACTTGATAATAATAGAACTAAAAAAATTATTTTCTTTGTCAGTAAAAACATGAAGTTATTTTTTAAGAAGGAACTTATAAGTTGTTTAATTATAAGGGAAAAAAGAGGTATATGATGGATATATGAAAGGGTGACCGTTTTATTTAAGTATTGGCTCCTCTAAAGCCTTAGCTTCAAGTGTTAATTCAAATTTCCATATGTAGTTGTAACATGAAAGACTTCATTATATCAATCTCAAGATATTAAATGAAATGTTTAATTGAGACAATGTAGTATATGGTATTCCACTCATAATTATAAAGAAGAGTGTCTATGAATTATGTATTATGGGAAACAACATAGACAAAAGAATTGGGAAAGCCTAGAGAGTTTCCAAAAAGTTGGAGTTGGTTTTTTGTGGACTAATAAAGATAGTTTCCAATAGGAAATATCAATATTTGTTGACATTTAAAATCAAGTATACAATATAAGCATGAACAAATCGGTAAATAAGAATATTTTAAAGATAAAATGATCTTTTAAATAGTCACATTATTTTAGGTGAAACTATCATTGATAAAGATCTCATCTCCACAACTCTTAATAGTTTACCAAAGTCCTTTGATAATTTCAAGACTACACTCACGTTGAGTGAAATTTTGGAAACATCAAAATTCAATGATTAGGAGCTTGTCTACTATTGCAACATGAAAAAAAAATAGTAGACACATGATGAAGTTGAACCAATATTTTTTTTTCCTCTAAGTCCAAAGATAAGAAGGCCCAATAAAAAATGCATGCTATTATGTAAGTAATGATGAGAAAAATAAAGGAAAGGTTTGTTATTATTGCAATCATCTTGGTCATTTTGAGTGCAAATGATTCAAGAAGAAGAAATCTATGCACAAAAGTAAAAAAGGAAGTATGATGGTTGAATTTTATATTGAAGATGATGATGAAAATCATTGACTTTTTTTAGAAAGTTCTTTCAATTATATATAAAAAATAATGATGCCTAGATCATCGATTGAGGTGCTACTCATCACATGGCTAGTAAGTAGCTCATAAGCCTATTTTCTATAAGAAACCCCATCATCTAATGGTTCTGTGATGAAATAAAATTTATGAAAAAATTGTTAGAAACACAAACTTTATTTAATCACATTTCCTAAACATCTCTTACATAAAAACACTTTAATGCAGCTGTCACGTAAAGACTTCTCTCTCTATTTCATCTAATATAAATACCTTTAAACTATATATAGAGCAGATCTACTCAATGCTCTCCAATTTCGACATGCAACATAGAGCGTGTAAACTTTAATGCATATATTGACGCGGAAATTTTGAAGATTCTATTTCTAACGTTTTAGATATTTACTAAGCAAGGCAACAAGCGTATGATATACTCGTTATGAAATATTTCTGATCCCCACTGCTTCGACCAGTGTTTATCCATCATCCAATGCTACCAATTCCTAAATTTACCATGTCAATGTGCGTCGTAAATTTAGCAAACTAATCTGTGTTTTGACAGCTCTGAATTCATGCAGAAAAAAGCAGAGATATATATGGTTTTAGTTCTGACAGCCAAATTTAGCAAATTAGCGATAGTAATCTTATTTACGTTTCTTGGAGCGTTTTCAAATTTCAAGCCGTTGGGAAGGCACTTTGCAATGGCTTTTGAATGATTTTCTTTTCAAACTATTATAATAGACGGCCATTTTGTTGGTTTTAGGTGTTTTGGACTGAAATTCCTACAGTTTGGATTATATATTTGTTCAAGTAAGTAACTTAATTGAATAATCAATTTAGGATTGAATGAATTTTATGTTTTTGGTTTTTTCCAGATCGTAATAATATATTGTTTCATTTAGGAACCAGTTTCGTGGCTTTTTATTTGAGTTGGAGAAATGGGTGATCAGAGGAGAAACCAATCATGGAAAGGTGGTCCGACACCGTCTTATATTCCTAAGAAGGAGGTTATGAATGTCTTTCGTCCCCAGAAAACGACAGGTACAGAAAGTGAAATGCATTTAGATTTGTTAGTTTAACTGGTTTTTATTGTCCATTTCTTCGGTCTTTTTTCTGGATGTTATATTCCGCATACTCCAATTTTGGTATTGTTGACTTGGTTCTGAGTATTGGGGACGTTTAGTATCTGCTTTCTTTTTCTTGGTAGATTTCAGGGGAAGTTAAGCTTAAAGTCTATTTATATGGGTTGATAACTGATGCTGGAGTTTCAGTTGAACATTCAATTCTACCGCTGCTGAAAGCCTTGCATAGATTTACTTTGTTAGTTTCCTTTAGATTGCATTCATGTTGGCTTTTGTCCCATGCTGATTTCTTTGTTTAGAACAGTCTTAGTCAGTTAGTTTTCAGCTTTGATAACAGTTAATAAACTTGGCTTTCACCGCCAAATCCAACGGAGAGAGTAATGCATGTAAAATGCATGGATAGATCTTCAGTCTTTTTTATTTCTGCGAACTATGTATTAGTTGAATTCATCTCTTATAAAAACAAGAATAAAGAGACAATTATTCAGTCTGCAAAAATACAGAACTGCGTTAGTGTATGCTCTGTTTTTCTAAGTTAATTGTTTTGCTTTCTTTTTCTGCTGTTATCTTTCATAACGTGTCGGATCGCGAATAAGGCTTTGTTTTAGATTCTACAGTATGGAGTGTGCTTACAAACGACGACGATTTTGATGACGGCCGTCAAGAATGGACAATGCCGGATTACAGGCAGGCAGGAGAGCCGCCTTTGAAGAAAACGAAAACCGCAGCGGCAACGGCCTCCGATGCCTTGGAGCCGTCAACAGCGGGCGGAGGGGCGTCAACGAACTCGGAGACGATGGGGCAGGGCGCGAGCTCGGGAACGCCTCCCCCGTCAGAGGCTTCGGGCGCCTCTTCTGGCGGTGGCGGCAAGAGCAACAGCAATGGCAGGCCGAGCTTCGGGAAAATGTTCTTCAAGACAAAGTTGTGCTGCAAGTTCAGGGCGGGCACGTGCCCTTATCTCAACAACTGCAACTTTGCCCACGGGATGGAGGAGCTGCGCAAGCCGCCCCCCAACTGTGCCCAGCAGGAGGAGCCGGACTGCCCGTCTGCCACCGTTGTTATTGGCGGCGGCGGCGGTGACGGAGCCGGAGGTGGCTCTTCTTCGTCGCACAGGTTTCACAAGACGAGGTTCTGTAAGAAGTATTACACTGAAGATGGTTGCCCATATGGGGACAATTGTAATTTTCTTCATGATCATCAGTGGAGGTCCAGAGAGAGTGTAGCCATCAGCCTGGGGCCCACCAGCAGCAATGGCGCTGGGAATGGGGAAATAGCAATGGTGGAAGTGCAAATGAGGTGTTTCAGAGGCCCATGTATTGGAAGACCAGAATTTGCAACAAATGGGAGACTACTGGGCATTGCCCCTTTGGCGACAAGTGCCATTTTGCTCACGGTGTTGCAGGTAAGAGTGGGTTTAGTTGGATTTTGTGATTGGAATGCATATTTGCAGAATGTTGAAGACTTAGGATTTAGGGATTTTTGATACGTATTTCATGTTTTTTTTTGGGCTTCGTATTTCATATTTTTTTATTTTGTGATTTGTTAATAAATGTGATGTCTCAAGGTTTTGGGTTTTTGCTTCTTATTTCATGTTAAGATTTTGTGATCTGTATACAAATAAATAAATAACAGAACAATATAATAAAGGAAATTGTTTGACAATCAAATCCATCATTTCTTGAGTATGAAATATATTAGCAAAAATATTTCAGATTAGAAGATACCACGTCTTTTTTTCATCAAATTTTTATATTTAAAATGCTCAATTTATCAAGTCAGCTAATGTCATCTTACCCTAGGCATAAAATTGATGTATTCATCAACAGGTCGTCTTTAAAAATTATCTCTAGGTGTTGCAAGCAAATTTAGAAGCCTCTAATGCTTTCCTTGTCATATTTCTGCTTCACTTGGAAAGGGAGTGAATATTGTCTCATCAAGGAATTTTTAGTGGCTATATGTTGTTGTTTGCCTATTTTTGATATTTCTATCCCCTAGATTTGATTTTCTTTAATTTCTTTAGAGGTGTCCAATTTTTCCATATTTGATAATTTTCCATGAGTCTGAAATAATAGTGCATCGAGTTAGAAATTGACACATATTATGCTATTGTGTATAGAAAATTTGGGCCCTAAATACCCCAAAATACAAGGGGCATTTTTTAATTTTATGTGCTCACTCCATTTCAACATCTTTGATTAAAAATTATATATTGATAGGAAATTGAGATGTTGAATCACCATACAAGTTATCTATTAATAGGAAAATTTAGTTGTTTAATTGCAAAAGGAATGGTACATGAAAAAGATATTGCCATCCACTCTAAAATTTGATTTCGAATATGAAAAAAATCTCCTAAGATATTATGCTTATTTATAGAGGTTTCATTGGGATTTTTATAGATTTTTCAGTAGCACATTCTTAAAGTATATCCAATGTGATAGAGCTTGATGACAAATGAACAAGAACAAGTTGTGAAAGTACATAAAATCTTTTTCAACAACAATGAAAAGGATATTCAACAAGTGGATACCAAAATAAGTCGCATAACAAAAAAGGATTTTCAACAATTGGATACCGAATTGGAAATTTAGGACAAACTTATTTTTTAATACATTTCAAATGTCCATCCTTAAATTAATTATAAATCCACTTTGTTTAAGTGCTCCACAAAAAATTTCTCCAAGGCACTAAATTTATTTATTGCCTTTTTCATTACATAATTTATCTCATGAGTTAAAATCTTTAGTGATGCCATATGTTAATAATTAATAAATTCCTTAAGCAGGTGTTGTAAATTTTCTTTATAAATTTTTTGTAGTTTCTGGAAATCTTCTTTTGCAAATGTAGCTACCAGATTCTTGGGAAATGTTTTCTTTTCTTTTACATTTGTGGAATGGCATTCCATGGAACCACATTGGGCTTTATAAAAATGGATGGTAGCCCCATCCATGGGGGCAATCCTATAAGTGACACAAAGAGTAGGTTTGGTTTATGATTGGAGGATTGAGAAACAAACACACTTGTATAATCTAAATTACACTCCTAGAAACAAAATGCCCGCGTGTCATTGTGTTCCAAAGTTTGTTTTAAAGAATTCAACATCTCTTAGGCCTTTTTTGGCATGCAACAAATAACCATTTTAAGTAACATAAAACATATTTTTTTTAACTTTATCCATTATTTAGTAACTATTGAAACATTGATCATGTTGGTCTGAACAAGTATATTACCTTAGTAGTTCACCTTCTAGGTCCTTTTCACACCTAGTTACTTAAGTTTGCATAGGGTATTTGTAGGATATTTACTTTTTATTGCTCGGGTCATAAGATTAAAACACATGTCATATTCTTATGTTGCCCTATGTCTTAGCCTTGCCTATATATACAAATGTTTATCATTGTAAATCATGTATCATATTGCATAGTTGCAACCTTTGATATAATAGAATTATTCTCCCATTTTGGGTTTCTCTTGTGCTATCATTGAAGCTCCTAGATCTTGGGTGGCTATGTCCATAGCCAAATCTTACATGGTGTTAGAACTTGTGGGTTGTTTCTTGTTAGTTTTTTGAGAGATCTAGGTTGCAAATCTTGATTTCCCTTGAAAAGTCAAGTATGCTAAGTTTTCTTTTGCATCAAATGATGACCTAGAGAACTAGAAAAAAAAGATAGAAACAGGAGTTCCTTTTTGTGACCTTGTAGTGTAAGTGCATTTTTGGAGCTTGAAGGAGCAAATTTGAGCACACCATTGAGTCCACTACATTTTAGAAAGTCAATTTCACCTTTTTTTGCATCTAGATTAGGTAGAAGAGGCTAGATCTATAAAGGTTTGAAGTTGGGAGGTGCATGCTAGATCTATAAGGGTTTGAAGTTGGGAAGTGCATGCTAGATCTAGCAAGTACTTGATCCTTTAGAGCATTTTGGGTCAAATTTGACCTTGCAATTGCATTTAAAAGGCCTAGGAATCTATAGATTGACAATCATTTTATCAAAATTGGATACTTTTCCCTTGAGCCTTCAGAGAAATTTTGCCTCTTTGACCATACGAATCATCTAACAAAGAATATTCTTTTTGTAGGCAACTGTCTATAGAATCATTGAGAAACTATTTTATCCATTAGTCTTTTATTTTTCCCTTTGGTTTTCTAATTTAAGTTGTGAATTATTTGTGCTCAGTATAGCATAAAATATGGTGGCACAAATGTGTGTAGGCATTAGTGAATAAAAATCTCCAATAGGTAGTATATAGTGGAATTTTTGTGGGTTAATATTTATTTGGGTTGTTTTAATTCACAAGGGGAGCCCAAATTCACTAGATCCTTGAGGAACTTTCCACACCCTTATTATATTGGGTCGTATGGCTATTCTATATTTTACAACTCTTGCCACATGGACATGGAAACAAAACCCTTGAGTGTCATGAATCCTTTGATCAAAGCTTTGTAGGCCCTTCTGAACTTGATTGTTAGCTACTTTGTTGGTCTATACAAACAATTCCTATTGTCTGCTATATCTAGTGGTGATTTTTGACAAAGCTCCAATTTCTTGCCTAAATATTGTTGGCACTCAAATTTGCAATTACCCTTTTTTCTTGAGCCACTTTCCTTTTTGTGCCTTAGCCATTTACCCAACTTTATAACCGATATAAGAAATCAATCATGGGTGGTCTTTTGTCAAAATTTATTAGCACCAGTGGGTAGAGCATGAAAAATTAAGCCCAGTTGCTATTTTAGGTTTTGCAAAATTCCATAAGGTTAAGAAGTTATTCCCATGAAGGGTTTCCCTTCTATTTGGTTCAAGTCTAAGTTCTCGTGGTGTCTATTTATTATTGTTTTCCCTGCTAATGTGCACTTCCAATCCATTCCCCCAAAAAGGTGTAGTCTCACTTCACTTTCCTACAAAGGTCTTAAGTGTTAGAAAAATCATTGAGTGTTGGCTTTGTAGAAATCCATTTTCCATTTGAACTTCCCTTCTAGCTCGCTTTCATCTGGTTCACTTGGAATTTTTCACTTTGCAGAAGAGGTCTCGCCATTTAAACTTTGTGGGCATTTCCATGTGAACTAGCCTATTTAAATCAGCTAAGTAAAGGTTTTCAGGCAAATGGAACTCATCTTCTTGTACATCCTTGTTGATGTCATCTTCCCCTTTGTAAACTTTTCTAAGTGAACTTTTCCTTTCAAGCGCACTTGTCTAGTTCACTTCATTTCCTTTGCAACATTACTTTTGTAGACTTTCATCTACCATCTAAACTTCCATTTTCAAAATTTCTCATCTAGTTCAAATGACCGTTTTTGCAAAGTTGTTCCTCTTCACTTTTCCACATCCACACCTGGATTATGATGTCATCCCATCCTACTTACATCACCATTTTTGAAGCCTCTCAATCCATCTCATCCCTCTTTGTAGACATAAGGTTGATGTCACCCCTTGTTGATGTCATTTGCAAGAATTCCTATCCAAATTGGATAAGTGTTTACTTGGTAGATGCGTTTGGTTTTTTTTATTGTTTTACTTGGAATTTGATTGTCTGCAATGATCTGATGGAGACTTTCAACCCATATGAAGTTGATGAATACCATTCATTTCATTAGGAAAGAGATCACAAGTTGTAATGATTGACTTTCAACCTCAATTGTGAGTCAACCAAACCTGGATCTCAGTCCTTTAAGATAATAAGGCAGATCTCAAACCTAATTAAATGATTTGCAATGTCCAAACTAAATGCACAATAAGACCTAGATGATAAAATGCAAGATTCTAAAGATACAGAAATCATTTTGATAATTTGCAGGAAAATCTAAGAAGGGTCTGGACACATGTACTTGGCATAAAAAGTTGATTCTGAGAACTGTTGAAGGAAAGGTTCACCCAGGGTGGAATGGGTCTTGGTTAGAGCTTCCAAAAATAATTTTTTTAGTCCTCTAAAGTAAGATTTTAGATGTTTTTTTTGTAGAGGTTTCACTATCAGAAAGACGGAAATAAATTCTTCACTAGAGTTTCTATGATTTGACAACAATGAATGCACCGAATGCAATGATGTAAAATTTCTCTCCAAGATCTTCAATCCGTCTTCAACCTGTAATCTACACATACACAAAAAGGAAGGATTTTTGCTTGTTTGTTTGGGGGCTTTCCTTGGTCAAACCCCAAGTTTGTTAATTAAACTTTGATAAAAAAAATAATGACAATGGAAGGAAATGATGTATGAAACAATACTTCCTTACAACTCACCAAACCTTTAATGGTTGTCCTTAGAGGATAGAAGTCAGACACATCACTCCAAAGGCTGATCTTGCTTTGCTTGCTTGATTGGACACTTGAAAATGCTTGGATGATTTAGGATCAACAATGCATAGTAGCCTTCACAAGATGACATGAATGCACATGAACTTTGACATGATGATTAGGATCTTGATTTGTTGTAACAAATGATTTAAAAATCTACTCTTGAGTGCTCTTGAAAATAATATTTGCTCATATGAAATTTTCCTTAATGCTAGATTATGTTGCTTAGATTTGAATTGATAAAAAGACAATGTATTTATAGATGTTTATCTAATTTCCCAAAAATTAGATTCCAAAAATTGACAATTGCATATAAATTTGAATCATTAAAATACCACCAAAAACATATTAAAAAATGGGTCATGGCACTTAAGGGGCGAATGGGTCTTGACCTAAAATTCTAGGACACTCATTCTCAAATGTGATTTAATTATTAATTGCATTAATTAAATGTTATTTTCCCTTTCAGAAAATGAGATAAATAAGGCTTTGGAATGCATAATTTAGGGAATTAGAGGCTTAATTAAGTCCAATTAATTAAGGGACCCAAACAAAGTGTGAAACAATTTCCTACACTATACGCAGTATTATAATAAATTAATAATAATAATAATTATTCTAATAATAATAAAACTTTTATTTGTAGTCCAACTTGATATAATTTTAAATATAAGAAAAAAATATGTGGGTTGACCTATTCCTTTCTAGCATCCACAAATAGGTATAAAGGTCAGTTTAGAGGAACATTTCAAATTATCTTTTTGGAACAACAAATTATTTTTGCTCATTGTTATTTTATAGCCCTAGCAAGGATAAAAGTTGTGTCCAAGGTGCGCTGAGGTCAAGAAAAAAACCCTACCTCATTGGTTTAGTTTTTTATTTTCCTTATATTTTATTGCACAATTCCAATTGTAATTTTTAAATACTGATTGCACTCCCAACACTTCCTAGGAAACAAACAAGTTAGGAATTATCCTTCAATAGTTGGCACCAATCTTTAGTCCATTTTTGGTAGCATAGGAGCCTAACAGATCAATTTATACTCATTCTAGGTCATCTAGAAACAAGTTGAGCATCATATCTAGATGGAGTGGGGAAAGTTATGCTACAAGTGTATTAGAGGCTATTTGAGGATTCCACACCTTAGAATAACCAGGGAGGAGATAGTGTGAGAATATCTTCGGTCTTCTTGAAGTTCCATTCATCTGGATAGCTGGTCCTCAATGTGTTGAGTGCCACAAATTACCATAAGGAGAGGGGTTCCAATTTGCATAGATGACAAAACCCTCACTTGTAAATACCCAACAAAAATTTCATCGTAGACTTGAGCCCACCAAGCGATTTGAGAAGGAACTTAGTTACTAGAAATTTAGGTGGAGGTACATAACAACCCAACCATTCACCTCTACTAGAAAATTGGTTTTGTAATCATTTCTCCTAGTTCAAAAGGCAAGGGTTTGTGAAAATAAAGTGTTTTTGAGTTTCATTGTTCAAAACATGCAAATTATCTATAAGATATGAATCAAAATTATTCTCCAGTCTTCCCTAGAAATTGAATTTCAGTTGTCCTTTGATATTATAATTTCCTATGCAGCCATCTATGATTACAATTTTTGTTGTATTAGGAGCCCACACGGTAGTACAGTTGGCCTAAGTCTTGGGTATGCTCCACAGTGGTCTTGGGCTCGACTTCGTGTTTTCGGTTCACTCGATGAGTGTGGCTTGCATGTTGTTGCATTCATTCTTATAGGACTAGTCTTGCCTCAAATCTCGCCTTCGTGTCCCCAACTTTTAAATATGACCAAGGTAAGGCAAGTTGGGTGTTGAGTTGGGTCACGGGGATACCTCTGAGTCAAAAAAAAGTTGTTGTATTAGTTTTTTGAGTTACTACTTGAAATCAATAATTTGAATTTTGGCCAAGGTAGAAACCATAGGGTCATTACAACAAGAGCCTTGAAAATATGCTTGTAGGAGACATTGGGAAAGGTGATCGACCTCCAATTACAAGTATCATTTGAATCTCTATCCTAACATATGAATCATATTACATAAGGAATTTGAATTATAAGCTTCTTAGTAGGCTTTGTACAAATCATTGCCAACAATCATATCCCATAAGGATTTGTTATTTCCCATGGAGGAAACTAGCACATGAAGATTTCTAGGATAAGAAGTTACTCACATAGACCTCTTTGAGAAGAGGTGACCTAGCAGGGAACCACATTCATGCATTTTTGAAGGGCATCACCCTGCTCAAGGGTGGAACCTTGAGCTTTGAAAACTTCTCAAGGGTAGGAAAAAGCTTGAGTAATGACATAAAGCTTTATTAGGAGTTGTCCTTTTAACACTCTTGATAGTTCGAGTAGTTAAACAAGCTCTAAAAGCATGGAAAATTTTGTAGAAATTTGGTTCCCAATTTGAGTTCCCTTAGTAGTGATAAGATCTACACATAATAATAGAAATAAGAGAATGTAGAAGATATTTTTTATGCAACAAAGAGGTGTGTATGGGGGCTTTGCAAATTTCCATTCAATGCAACCTTTATTGGAAAGTGGTTAGAAAGGACAACTTCTGGCAATGGTTCAATTGGCAGGGAAAAATAATTGGCAAAGGACAAAAAGGATTGTATGCCAAGTCATTTACAAACCCTCTCAGATCTAGAATGGAGACTGCTCCATCTATGCTTAGTGGTTTGTTTGTCATGGCGGCAAAGGTTGTGATAAAAAATCCAAATTGATTGTGCATGTAGTATTGGGTTTCTCTATCGCTAGTTGTCCAATGAATGGGAAAATTGCTGTATTTATTTGATGCCATTTCCATCATATTGAAGTCTTCACACACATCCAAGTTACAGTAAGCATTAAGTTAGTAATCCAATGCCAAAGATGAAATCATTCCTTAACATCATTGGAAGCATAAAAATCAATTATCCCAAAGAAATGATTATGAAGATTAAAAAGGGACCATAAGGCCTTGTTGGTGGGGTCACATTCCTAGCCATTAAGTATGGCTACCATTTGGGAGAAAGAAAATTAACATCACCACCATGATTGACCTTGTAGTTGCTACACAAAAATTGACTAGCTAGCCATATGGCATGGCATCCAACAGAAAGGAAAAAAAACTTGAAATTTTTATCTCTTGCAAACAGAGAATGTCTAGGTTTACAAATCTTTGTTGAATGTCTTGCATTGTATATTTTCTTGTGAGGTCTATTAGAAATTGATGTGAAATTTCTCCGCTTAACTGGAACACATTCTCCATCATCTAAAGTTCGAGCCAGGCTCTGAGAATGCCTTGAAATCGCTTGAGGAGAAGGGGAAGGCAATCTAGCCAATTTTTTTGTTTGAGAGGACAGAATGATGGCCAAAAGTTGCACTCTAACAAATCTAGGTCTATTCTCTTCTTTGGATGACTCCCCATGGGGTGAAGAGATGCTAAGATTTTCTCCCTTGTCTATAGAGATTTTAAAACTGAGACATTAGGGTTCTTTGGTGGCAGCCCAACTGTTAGCAGGTTAGTTTTTTGGTCCCATTGTTCTACTTGTTCTTGTGGCTCCTCATTGGTCCTTCCTCCTTTTTTGGGTAGGAGTCTCATTTCTAGGCTTGGCTGTAGGAGTAACTAGGAGACAACCCTTGTTCTTGTGCTCAAAGGATATGCACCTATAGTAGATATTGGGAAAGTTGAGATAAATGGCACTTTGATGTGGTGCATTTTGTGAATTTGAATTTCAACCAAATCTTCAGATCTTTAGGAAGATTTTTAATTATTCCCCAATGCTGATTTTTTTTTGGGGAGCTCTTTTGATTTTAACCTATGGGCTTGGCTATTTGTGAATTTTTCTTTTGGTGAGTTAGGGTTGAAGGGCACTAGGTAGTGTAGACCTTAAAAGAATCATTTATTTCTTTATACAAGTAATCTTATAGTTATTATTGCTTGAGTTGAAATCTGACCATGTGGCTCAGCTTAATGTGTGGTAGGTAAAATATTTTACAAAGCTTTCCATCCATTAGCTAGTTTTTGTGACATGTAATACCACAATATTACACATCATTCTCTATTACAGGGGCACTATATACTTTTGTGTATTAAAGAATATATAGTGTGATGAAGATTTGAAATTGTGGTGAAAGCATATTGAAATGCAGGATTTGGAAGATACAGGTTTATGACTCATGGAGAGTTTCGATGCAATATAATAGACTGAAAGTCTGAATTGGCAAGTTTATCTTGTTTCACAAGATGGTTAGCTTTAACATTGCATCGTATAAATAATGAAAATCCAGTCGTGCCAATATGTTGGGGTATTTTGAATTTGTCATGATTAGATTTTCATGTAAACTAGCCTTACAATCAGTAATGAATCAGGATTGGTGATAAACGTACATCCACTAGTGTAATAAGGCAGTTGTTACTATATGGTTGCTTATATTTTTTACTGATGTCTGTGTCTTTGTGGATGCCATAAGGTTAATCAATTTCTCATTTGTCTCATATCATTAATGGCAAATCATATCTATTTGTAATTACTTTTCTTTTGGCTTGCTTCTTTTTATATGCTCCTGGTATAGTCCTGTTACAGGTGATTCTTATTTTGATCAAGTGGACTAATCCTTAGGTCTATTAAAAAACTCTCAGTTTGCACTTTAATTGCATGCAATATTTAATTCACATTTCAAGAATATAGTTATCTTGTTTTTATGATTTGATCTAGGGTATGCTATTGTCATGCCAAAATAATCCTTATTTGGGATTGCTTTATCATCACCTTGTTGAATTGCAAAGCTTTCTAAATGACAAAGAAACATTGAACTCAAGTGTATTTCTTTTTTTTTTGGGTCAAGCCAGATTAGTTGTCTAAGTTCAATATATATTCTGCTTTGTTTGACAGAACTCCAGAAATATGGTGGAGGTTTATTAGATTCAGAAGGTGGGGCTACATCTGGTGGGCTTCGTAATGATCTTAAGCAAACTGCTTCGTCCTTGAAACCTCACACAGAACCTGGAGTAGGACCTGCATATTCTGTGTTTAATACTGACAACTATACCATGGGAATCTCAAACCAAAGATCTGTTAGTAGCATTCAAGGTCAGAGGCAAGGTCAAAGAGCTTTTCCAAAATGGAAAAGGCCAGACAAAATCAGTCAAATTTATGGCGATTGGATTGATGACAATGAATGGGAATATATAAACCCTTTAACTGTGCTGAAACCTAAGGAAGCAAATTCAAATCCAGATCCATGAAGAAGAACCTCAAGATGCTTGTGTAAGCCATCATTGTCTTTAGTTTTTATTTGTAGTGGGTCGTAGTTGGCCGTAATCGACTATTTACTTATGTTAATAAAACTATAGTTGTAGTGGGAATAATTAAATGTAATAAATGTCACGTAATTAAGTTAGTCCTGATTAGTAGTAAAGGGTCATTATGAAATGTCACGATAGTTGGTTGCTCAATCACCGCCAAGCATTATATGTACTGAGTCTTTGTAGTTGGGATGACATGATTTGATAGTGTGGCATCCATATGACTGTACATGTTGATACTTACTGAAAATGAATAGAAGCATTCCATATTTCAAGCATCTTATGTTTTCGGATAGGTTGTTCTGTTCTATGTTCTGTGCATAATCTAGTTTACTTCCGTAGTACGTTGAAATACACCCAGTGAAGAGCTTGAATAAAAAAATTGAAAAGTGGCAAAATAAATCTCAGGGTCAAACAAACATTCCATTTTTCAAGGGTATAATTGAACAACAACATAATAATCGAAACCGTTTTCCAAAAGTTGGAAGTAAAGGCAGAGACATGACATCTTTAGGTGCAAACTTTGATCAAGTTTATGAAGGTGATACATTGGTTGGGGAGCTTTGACTTGTGCATTTATCTTCAACTTTGATACACAGATTTAGCAACCTGTTTGGTTTTTGGGTGTTGGAGCAAAACAACTATTTAAGGCAAGTTTTGTGATTTGACATTACCTGGAGGTTCAGTCAGCGCAAGTTTGGCTGAATACAAATTAGTTGAATTTATTGTAATGTGAATCTAAAGGATCACTCTCATCTCTTTCCTGTTTTGCATTTAGCCTTCATTGTTGGCGTTGGAGAGAATGCCTTGTGTTTCTTGCCATGGAATATTTTAGATATTTGTCTTCCACTACAAACAAATTTGAATTTGGCTATTCTTGTACCATAAATACACAAACAGGAGTTTGGCTGTTGTTGACGCCCTTCATGGGTAGAAAAGTGGACATTTATTATTTCCCTGCTCAAGGCAGGATTAGGGGTCTAATTTTTCGATACAGTAACAAGTCCTTTGATTGATGGCCATGCTTTGTGTGTTTCCTGTAATTTGCTGCTTCAAAAGTTTTGAATAATAGCATTAGATCCAATTTTATTACTCATATTTTAAGATTGCTCTTCTTTATTGGTAGGTTCCCCTTATGGTGGGGGTCTCCCTTCAGCTTAGATGACCAAAGGGCAATCCTTTCGTCAAATTCACCTAGGACTTGCACCTGGTCATGTCTGTTGGGGTATGCCAAACTCAGAATTGGATGTGGTAGTTTATCTTATTCAAAGTTTTAACATTTGTACATTGATGTATGTAAATGTCGGGGATTTGAACACGTGCCTCTGCTATGAATGCTCCGATGATATGCTGCTTAAGCTCATACCATTTGGCAATGATTTGTAGAACTTAACATGATTTGATTTATGTGTTTGGATTTTCAGTTTATTTTCCAAGTGATTTAGTGAAACTTGCTATGCAACAAATTGTTCAAAACATTAATGTAAACAAAACACAGTTTTTTCCAGAAGATTTTCGCACTCACTAGCATGAACTGTTCATAAATGTAGTAAATTGTTGTTTTGCATTTGGGTTAAAACTTGTGCTGACAAATACAATTTTTTTTTTTTTTCTGAAATTCATAATTTTTTCATATGTAAAGAATATTTGTTCTCTAACTTTAATTTCACGGTGTGCACCGTCTCAAATAATGCAGAATCCTGATTTTAACATTGCTGATGTTTTGAGATCTCAAGGGTTCTTTTCAAGGATGTCAACATTTGATCCAAAACCTTCATCTAATAGGGTCAGATCTACAAAATTTATATTTGAGATATCCTATTACATCTGGTATTTAAAAACCCAATTCATATTAGCTGGGATTGTATAAAAGGTTCAACTATATGGTGTTTGCCCCCTTCTTAACACCTAATGTGAGTTAGGAGAATGACAAACAGAGAGTTGAGAGTTCTGGAAATCTCATTACATTTTCTATTATTGAAGCAAGGAAGAGCTGAATATAGTTTGAGATTTGTACTTTTGATTTCAGTCATTAAAATTACATTTGTGGTGAATTATTTACTGCTTTTTAATATTCCATGGAAGTGCTGCCTCGCACCTGAAATATATTCATTTATAAAACCCTCCCGTTTCTATTTTAAAACTTCATTTTTAATCTACAAACCTTTTTGTTAGTCTCATGTTCTAGCACTCTAGTGCACTCTAGGGGCTCCCTTTTCCAACATATTAACTCCACCAGTCCTTGTTTCCTTGACCCACTTATTTATGTCCTTTGGTAGAATTAGTTTCCCTAGCTAATGTGCGCCCCTAGTTTTTGGTGAAACCAGCATAATTAAGACTTTCTACTCTGGAATCTTCTTTCCGCAGCATTCACTGCCAGGTGTAGTTCC
>VDFB02000003.1:347005848-347019365 GCA_007258455.2 Sequoia sempervirens
GGATATCATTAAAAATCACATAGTAGGACTTATATTGTCTAGTGTTGATTCTCATTAACGTGGTGGGCTATATCGCATTCATTATTCTCACTCACTGACACATCTTTAGGAGATCTATGGAGACCCTCTAGTTTTTCTCCATTCCCGTGAGGATCCTGCTTCAGATTGTCTTATACCCATTGCTTGGAGAGAGAATGCACCCTTTGATCATGATACTTTAAAGGAACTTCAGTATTTAGACACCCTTACATATTTTGATGAATCAGAGGATTGTCTCATAGTTCCTACTCTTCAGACTGAGATTATACTTGTATCAACATCTTCTCCTGTTGTTCTTGATCAGTTTGATATTGCCTCTTCTTTGGCTCCTATTGATTCAGCTAAGCAGGACATCATACATCTTTTAGACATGGCTACTTGGGATTCTTATCTTGCACGCATTTCATCTTTGTTTGTAGAGTCCTATATTGCAGATTTGGAGGATTACTTTGAGGATTTTCAGCTCCTCTTTGTTGACAGCCATATTCCAGCTATTAGCCCACCATCATCTATGCATTCAGAGGTTGTAGTTTTTGAGTCTTCAGTTCAGTTTGGATTTGACATCTTTTGTTTTAGTTCAGACAGAGAGATTCTTCAGCATCCTATCATGGCACACATCTTGAGACAGATTGGTTCATCTCTTTTCACAGGGTTTCTTCGACATTGTCCTTTGGATCCGTTTCTTCCCAAGGGGAGGAATATTATATGCCACTTCAGGATCTCTTTCTGGATTCTACCTCAGGCATCCATATGTGCGACAGGAGTTTCTTCATTGTGGGGGGGCCTTCTAGTCTCTTTTTTTTTCTCCTATGGAGACCATTGTACATGTACTTATATGATAGAAGCTGTCTATGGAGGGTCTTATGTTATCCACCTCCTCTATCCTTCTCTATTATTAGTGCATTTATTTCTTTCATCTCTTTTTGGAGTAGAGTTTTTCCCATGAGGTTTTCTATTTCTCCACTTTATAGAGATTTGGTTGTATTCGCACTGACGCCATGTTGTTGGGACCCCATTGCATTGTAGTTCCTTTGCTTTCTTCTCGCATTGTTTTGTAACTGACACTTTGTTCATCTTTTAAGGTGTTAGAGTAAAGGTTTTAATTTAATCATGTTGATTAAATTACCTTTATTCCTCTCTTAAGATTTCACTTTAGTTTGTATTTTGTGACATTTAATAATTATATTAATTATTAAATGTCTACCTATTAGGGTTTCTTTTAGGGTTGCACAATATCCTTTTATAAGGATTTATTATTGTAATTTATCTCTCTCGGATGAATACATTTTTCAGCTTTCAGAGCACCCTTGCTTGTTTGTCTCCATCTCTCTTCTTTTTGTGACGTGTTATTTGTATGCAAGTGATCTTCAAGCACCGGTGGAAGTTGGCTTACAACTTTATCGATGAGAATCCTGAATTTAGTAGAGATGATTGTAGAACACAATCCAAAGACAAAGACATCTTCTTTGAAGATAAAGAAGTCTCATCCAAATGCTTCTTAAAAGAATCCACACTCATGTCAAACAATGAAGGATGATCATGTAGAGAATGAACAAGAGGGTCAAAGTGTTCCCTCACAACAAATGAAGAAGGATAATCTCTATCAAAGAGAAGATGAATGCAATCAATGGTGTTTCCCAAACTTGAAATGAAAAACTCCACAAAAATCTTCAATGTTTGTCAAGTATTCATTCCAAGTAGCCATCTCTAGAAGACAATGAATGTCCTCTTGCATTCAATCACAAGAAGCCAAAATTGTGGCAACATTAGTATCATCATAAGCAATAGTAGATGAAGGAGATGGAATATCAACACGTCTTTAGAACCTCAATAGATGAAAGATTAATAAGTTCCAAATGACCATACCGAATCTCCTTAAAACTATCCACAGTGGATGCTTGAATGTGAACCTTAGGCTCAATAGCCACCAATGTATGTGGGTTTGTTTTGAGCTGCAAATAATGGATATATGTTATTTAAGCATACCGGTATCCGTTTTGTTGTATAACGGATATTCATTATGGATAGAATGGGTGCTTGTTTTGTTCTGTGTAAATTATAAACATGTACAAATTATATATATATTATATATAATATAAAATAAAATAAATAATTTAGTATTGTAATATTATATAAATAATATAAATTTTTTTTGCTTGGTAAATCACTGCTAAGGGGCAGCACCTGTCGCTTTTGACTGGAGCTATGAACCAGTGAGGCCACATTCGAGGGACCTCATCCCTGCCATTCATTTTCCTATGCCTGCCTACATTCTTGCCAAGCTCCCTGCAGGACCTGACATCATTCCTCCATCTATTGCGTCTGCAAGCATTCCCACCAAGCTCCTTGCAGGAATGACACCATTCCTCTTGTCTACTTCATCTTCCTACATTCCATCCAAGCTCCCTGCAGGACCCAATGCCAATCCTCTCTCTAAAAACACCTTCCACCTCTCCATCTATCCCTCTAACTCTTGGACCCCGCAGTAGTACATGCCACCCATCCCACTCCTCTATGCACCAATCACTGCCACCCTTGCACAAGCATTCTTTCAACATCTATGCATCGTCCAATGTTCCCTTCATTCTCTAGCCAACGATAGTTCATCCCACCTTCCATTGGTGGGATTCAAACTCAAGATAGTAAGGAAGTTGCTTGCAACTCGTCATTGCACTGCAAGGTCATCCCCATAAATATTATAATATATAAATATTATATCTTATAATTATAGCCTTATATATAAAAATAATATATTATATTATTAATATATAAATATATATTAATATATTATAAATATATAATCTAATATAAAATATATAAAAATATTTATAAGAATGTGTCAATAAATGGATATCTATTACAAAAATGAGTATCCATTATTTTTCTGGCATTAACGAATATTCATTTTGTATTTGGATATCTGATTAGGTCAAAACAAATATTCATTTTGCTTCGATATTGCTTTAGTAATTGGCTTGGGGACTACCAAGCTAAAAAGTAAACATTCCCAATGTGTTTATAGGGGTTCTAGGAGCTTTCCAAACTCCACCCTTTGTGTTGATGACTTTTTTTCATTTGATTTTGATGAAATGAAAAGTGTTTGTTCAACAAATTGCCAAAATTCTATCAATATAAGATATGATTTATTTTGAATTTAATAGATAATTATTATTTATTTTCTACATGCACTATGTGTAAAGTCTTGATTGATAGGCTAATTTAAAGCATATATAACTTTTAAATGGTTATAGATTTTTTGAATCTTAAAGATGCACCACATACTATGCTTCACAAACTATTGTTTAAAAAAAAAGAATTTCATAATTTTCTAACCAAGTTAGGGTGGCTAGACAAATCATGATTTTTAATATTTTTTAAAATTCTCACTAGAAAATTCATAACTAATTATTTACTTGCAAAAAATTACAAAAAAAATGTGTCACATCCAAGCATGTGTCCTCTACTTATAATGAAAGATTCAAAATTATATATATATATTTTTGCTCATCATTAGGGTGGTCGAACAAACACCTACTTTTTTTTTCTTAAAAATTTAGTACTACTGCATTGAATTTTTGAATTTTAACCAAATAGATTTACTTTTTTCTGAAAAAGGACTAGTAGCTTAAAAACTACATTCAATTTTCTACAAAGTTTTTTCTTACATATTTTACAAATTATGTTAATAACCTATTCAAATTTTTATGTCAATTTGCCTAACTTCAATTTTTTGAATTATCATTGCCACTTAAGGGCCTAGTTTGGACCCCCATGATCCTTCACTGACCCAAAAACTTATTTCCCATATGAATTGGGAAAATTCTTATTGGTAAATTAACACCTTAAACAACTTTTCAAACTCTTTTAGCAATTTCCTCCATAATAAATAAACCAACAAATACATAAAACATGATATTTTTGAATCTTCAAAGTTTGATGCCACAATTGGTGAATCAATAGTTAAATATTTGAACTTGTAGACCTTTAATGATGAATTTGGAGATGAAAATTAAAATCAAACTAAATTCAAACTAAAATATTTTTTTGGTGGATGTCGATAGCCTGTGGACCTAGATGCTCCTACATCAAACATGTCAAGTAAGAAATTTGTGAGCATGGGCTCACAAAGGTGGAGTGAGTGATAGAATCACCCTTTGAGATTGCAAACCATCTCCAACAAACTTCATCGCTAATAGCCCAGCCTCCTTTTCCAAATAGCTTGACCTCCTTCACCAAACACTTCCTCTTCTTCTCTCCATTCCCTCCTTTGGCATGTCTTCACTAGAACTTGTGCTTCCAACCTCCATGCTACAATCATACGTCAATCCTCATGAAGATCCCACTTCATTTGTTGTAGTTTTTTACTTCAACAATTACTTGTGCTTCCCAACCCTCAACTTTTCAGGACTTCACACACCTATAACAATACTTTTAAGCTCCTCAATCATGCTTTCTCAATCCATGGGATCTGCCATAAGTTGCATCATGTTCAAAAGTCTTCTTATGCACCCACAACCTCTTCTCACTTCCTCCTCCACTTGTAGGTCCTGGTGTTGACTGTATCATGATCAATGATCTACTAACACACTCAAGACCACTGGTTCTAATACCATTTGATGAAGAAAGAAAACACTCTCACCATCTTTAACTCAATTTTCACAAAACATAGATTACACATGACTTCAAGGACGATAAACTCCAAAATTGGCATTTATTTGTGTCCATTTTAATCGATTACAATTGCACAACAAGATACCCAAACTTGAAAACAAATCAAATAACTTTATTTGTTCATATTCAAATTTCATGAAAATATACATTATAATTCCTCAAATAGCTCCATCTCCTATGTGTACCTACAACCTATACTTTCTTTCCCTTCACTATCCTACCATCATTAATATTCCATTACTCAATAATGCAACCTCAATCCCCTAGCTTGATTTTCCAATACTCACATCCTTTACATAGATTCAACCCACACATCATTGTCCAGGTCTGCATTTAATGTATTTTCTTAAACCCACTTCCAACCATTTTATTGGTTGCCACTCCTTTCAATAACGACATGCATTATGCCACTGCCTTAACTTTTAAGATTATCATTTCTTCCTCATTTCTCATTGGAAAATGGCGATGCCTCCTCCTAATGTTGTGCACACTTCCTAAATTTGCTTCAAGTGTTTTCTATTTGTTCTGCCACCATCCTCTTTCTTCCATACACTATTGGTATCACTTCAATTCTATCTTCATCCTTCCTTACCATTAACCACTTTGATGCATCTTTTGTATTCCCATTGGTGTTGAATTATATCCACTCGTGGAGTTTGGTATGGGATATAAACTTGAAAGTTGAAACAAGAAATATGTTCCTTATATCATAGCCTAGTCTTCTCGTCACACATTCTCCTCCTCAATCTACTATTACCTACGCTTAAACTTTTGGCCTGACATTGACTTTAGCTTCAAACATTTCTCCCTACCTTCAAACCAACGCTTGATATTCCTCAATAATCTATTTACAAATGAAGTTGATAACTCCTTATGGGTAGCTTTACCCACGATTTCTTACTCTAATATGGCATGGTTTCATTCATTCCTTGTGGTTGTGCAAATTTTTGCTTCCTCACTACTCTGAAACTATCATACCTTTGTTCTACCACACCCCCCTTTTTCTCCTTCCATGGTTGCACTCTTCTTTGGTATCTATACCATATTAAATAAGGCCCTTGATGGAAGATGAGGTGTTTCCTTTTCATCTTCATTATAATTCCTTTCAAATTCTTTCTTAGCATTTTTTTTAATCTTCCATTTCCCCAATTTTCTCCATCATGCATGATCCTTTCACTTTCATTCCACCCATTCAAATTTTGTAAAGAATGGAGGCAAAAAAGAATCAACCTGGGGAGAAGAAACTTATTTCAAATACCAATTGTAAAAAAAAATTATTGGTAATTAACACCTCAAACAATTTTTCAAATTCTTTAATTGATTCCCTTCGTAATAAATAAATCAACAAATACATAAAAACCAACATTTTGAATCTACAAATTTTGATGTCACAATTAGCGAATCAATAGGTGCTTGAACATGCAGACCTTCAATGATGAATTTGGAGATGAAAATTAAAACCAAACTAAATTCAAACTAAAATATTTTTTGGTGGATGTCGATAGCCTATGGACCTGGATGCCCTTGTATTAGACATGCCGAGTAAGAAATTTGTGAGCATGGGCTCACAAAGGTGGAGTTGTGTGATAGAATCATCCTTTGAGATTTTGAACAATCTCAAGCGAACTCCATCATTGATAGCTTGACCTCCTCTCTACCAAATAGCCTAACCTCCTTCACCAAAAAATTCCTCTTGTTCTCTCCATGCCCTCCTTTGGCATGTCTTCACTATAACTCACCCTTGCAACCTCCACATTGTAATCATACCTCAATCCTCATGAATATCCCACTTTTTCTATTGTAATTTGTCACTTCAATAATTCCTTGCACTTCCCAGCCCTCAACCATCTAGGAATTCACACACCTATACCAATACTTTTGAGCTCCTCAATCATGCTTTCTCAATCCATGGGTTTCACCATAAACTGCCTCATGTTCGGTGGTCTACTTTTCCACTCATAAGTCCTGGTGTCAATTGCCTCATGATTGGTGATCTACCAACATGCTCAAGACCACTAACTCTAATACCATTTTATGAAGAAAGAAATCACTCTCACAATCTTCAACTCAATTTTCGTATAACAAAAAATTACACATGACTTCATGCATGATTAGCTCCAAAATCAATAATTACTTGTGTCAATTTTAATTGATTACAATTGCACAACAAGATACCCAAACTTGAAAACAAATCAAATAAATTTATTTGTTCAAATTCAAATTTCATGAAAATATACATTACAATTCCTCAAATGGCTCCATCTCTCTATGTACCTGCAACCTCTACTTTCTTTCCTTTTTTTGTCCTACCATCATTAATCTTCCATTACTCAATAATGCAACATCAATTCCCTAGCTTGATTTTCCATTACTCACAACCTTTACCCAAATTCAACCCACACATCATTGTCCAGGTCTACATTTAATGTAGTTTCTTGAACCCACTTCCAACCATTTGGCTATGACTCATTTCAATAGCATCACCCCTCTCTACTATATCAACTTGCATTATGCCATTGCCTTAACTTTTAAGATTGGCATTCCTTCCTCATTTCCCACTGGAAAATGGCGTTACCTCCTCTTTATGTCGTGCACCCTTCCTGAATCTACTTCAAATTTTTTATTTGTTTTGCCACCATGCACTTTCTTTCATACACTACTAGTATTGATTCAATTATATCTTCATCATTGCTTACCATTAACCACTTTCAGGCATTTTTTGTATTCCCATCGGTGTTGAATTATCTCCACTCATGGAGTCTAGTATGGGATAGAAAATTCAAAGCTAAAACTGGAAATATGTTCCTTATGTCATCACCTTATCTTGACACATTCTCCTCAATCCACTATGACATGCCTTTAAAATTTTGGCCTAGGATTGAATTTAGCTTCCAACACTTCTCCCTACCTTCTATAGTAATGGAAAAAGTAGCCTTTTCCTTGCTTAATCTAATAATTGACATTAAAACTGAATTAATAGTGTCTTGGAGTGGTGTTGTAATATCATGTACACACATTCATATTATTCTAGGACCTTTATTTGACTAAAACATGCTTTAATTGGTCCTTAGCAAAGGTGTTGTGAAGTATTGTAACACACTTTCACCCATTTTTAGGACTTATTTTCTTAATTAAACTTTATGGGCCCCTTCCTAAATAAAATAAGCATAATGTATACCTTGTTTAACCGTTGTAAACTTTTTTAAAGAACTTTCACATTTATCTATGTGGTCTTAATTCATTGTGGTTAAATGGAGTTATTAACCCCCTTTTTAGGCCTTAATTTTGACACCTCTCGAGGATCTTTCCCGACAATCATAAATTTAATATCAAATTATTTCATTGGGAAAAATTTGGTCTTAGTAAGTTGATCCAAGAACCATTTTCCCTTGATGGTGAATGGGTCCTCCCTTAATAGGACCTCCCTTTTTCAATTGATCTGGAATGGATTTTTGGCCCTCTTTCAGCTCCTAAAGCTTGGTCCTAAAAACTTAGCCAGGACCCATTCACCTTTGGTGGTGAATGGATCCCCCCTTAATGAGACCTTATTTTTTGAATTTCATTCTAGTGAGAATTTAATTATCTTTCTTTCCAAAGCTGGTGTTAGCCTTAGTTCTTTGAATTTTGGGGTTAATCTCCTAATTTAGTATAAATAAGGGGTTAATTTAGATCATTTTCACCTAGCAAGTTTACAAGAGCATCCTTATAGAAAGTTGGAGTTTACAAGATCATTTCAATTGCATTCATAAGGAATTTCAAGGTAGATTTCAAGTGTTTATTGCAACAAGTCAAAGTCATATCATCATGTCAAGGGTTTAATGCATTCATGTGTGTTGAGCTAAGAACTTAATGTTGCATTGATGATCTATTTGCAAAGTTTCATCCTACATCCTAGATCTACATTCTTTATGGCCACTACATGTTAGTATGCAGATTTGCTTCACAAGACATCATCCAAGGTGATATCAATTACATCATTTCATGTTTCATGCTTCATTTCCTTATTTCATCACTTGGTTTAATTACCTACAAGGGGTTTGACTGAGGCAAACCACCATTCACTAACAAATGAACAAGTTTTCTTTCCCTTGAATGTGTGATTGTATATTTACATGTTGAAGATCAAATTGAGCAAGATTTGGAGCAAAGTTATCAAAGTTATAAATTTGCTAAAGTTGTCATTCAAAGTGCAAGATCACGGAAAGAGCTCTATAGAATTAATTATAGGCTTCCAAAACTTGATAATTGAGATTTCAAGAGTGAAAAAATCAAGGTATAGGATCCTGAAATCAATTTTCCAAAACCCTAAAAGGACCCATTCGCCCCTAAAGGTGAATGAATCCTCCATAGCTCAAAAAAAACAACTTTTTTGCCAAGTAAAAAACTTTTTATGCTCTAAAAATATCCTCCATAGTTTCTATAATAGTTCTAGGTGGCATTTTTGGTTGTTATTAGCATTTTATTTTGCATATTTGAAGTGATTTTAGGGTTGGAAAATAAGTGATCCATCTCACATTTGGGAAAGATCCTATTTTCCACCAAATCACCTTCAAATCAGTGTTTGATCTTCCTCGATAATCTCATTACAAAAGAACCTAATAACTCCTTATGGGAAGCTTTACCCATGATTTATGACTCTGATTTATGGTGTGGTTTCATTGATTTTATGTGGCTATGCAAATGTTTGATTCCTCACTACTTTGTAGGTATCATACTTTCTTTTTGCCATGCCCCCCTTTGTCTCCTTCCACTCCTACTCTCTTCTTTGGTATCCATACCATATTAAATAAGGCCCTTGATGGAATATGAGGTGTTGACTCTTCATCTTCATTATAATTCCTTTCAAATTATGCTTACTTGGAAAAAAAAATTAATCTTCCATTTCTCCAATTTTCTCGATCTTGCATGATCCTTTCACTTTCATTCCAATCATTCAAATTTTGTAAAGAATGGAGGGAGAAATGAATTGACCTAGGGAGAAGAAACTCAATTCAAATATGAATTATGAAAATGCTTACTGGTAAATTAACACCTCAAATAACATTTCAAACTATTTTATTGATTCCCTCTACAATAGATAAGCCAACAAATGCATAAAAATCAACATTTTGAATCTTTAAATTTTGTCACAATTGGCAAATCAATAGGTATTTGAACTTGTATACCTTAAATGATGAATTTGGAGATGAAAATTAAAACCAAACTAAATTCAAACTAAAATATTTTTTTGGTGGATGTTGATAGCCTGTGGACCTAGATGCTCCTACATCAAATTTATATAAGCTTTTATGGGTGTATTAGTTTTAGAAAGGGTTATAAAAATTTATATCATAATGTTGTTCCAAGTTATATATAATCCCTAAACTAGGATATATAAATGTATGTATGTATGTAAGTATGTATGCATGCATGCATCCATACATATCTATGTATCTATATGCAAACATGTATCTATATACAAACATTTGTATATATTATGTGTACATACATAGATATGTATGTATGTATGTATGTATGTATGTATGTATGTATATATGTATGTATGTATATATGTATGTATGTATGTATGTATGTATGTATGCACACATACATATGTATATAGATATAGATACTTACATCTATATATATATATGTATGTATGTATGTATGTATGTATGTATGTATAAAAATTTATTATCAATTTAGGGTTTAACAATTAGATAATAAATGTGTTATATGTATAGATATATATATGTATGTATTATATACTTATAGTACATACACACATATATACATAAATGTATTTAAATTTATATCAAAATGTCCTTCATACTAGCAATAGAGGTGCATGCAATGTTTCATATGGCAAGAAAAATGTAGTATCAAAAGGGTAGAGAGGAAAATGATGTTGTGGGTAATGTTGTGTGAGGGGTATAGGACAATGGAGGACACAAAGTCAACCAAAAGATGTGTGCATGAAACCCTTAATATTCCACTATATGAAACCTATAAATATTATGTATATATATACACACACTCGAAAAAATGATAGATGCATGAAACCCTTAACAGTTGAGTATATGGTACCCTAAAATGTTATATATATATATATATATATAATATAATAGTGTTTATAGATATTGCAGATATATCAATATATCTTTTGGATGGTTGTGTGTGTATATATATACACAAATTCAATCTATCTTATAAATGAAATAGGATTTTTCAAATAGTTTAAAGAACATTTTGAAACCAATTCAAAAACAAATACAATGGAGGATCATTGTCATTGTGAGGTTGGAAGACAACCTCACCTATGATGGTGAAAGTTCACTATTTTCCTTACAATTTGGAATTGTTCATAAACATAGGAGAAATGAAAAAATATTGCCATGACTCACTCCCAACATCTCTATAGTCAATCGTGAAGTGTACCACCACTATCCCTTAATGGATGATGTTATGTGCAAACACCAACTTTCAAGGGTCTTGCAAGGAACCCAAATTATATCCTAGTTTGTGAAAAGCACACCAATGTGGTAGCCAAAGGGATAATGACAGAGGGGAAGTTAATTTAAAGTAAATGTGCATTAAGTTCGCAAGGATTGGCATGGCAGGAAATGGGCAAGCAAGTACCACACATTCTCAATGGTTGATGCACCATCTTTTGCATCATAAAAATATTTTTGGAAACCACTCGGTATGAGTTGGAAAATGTATGAAATTTTCCCCCTATTTGATTTTTCTAAGTTGTCAATTAGACCCTCTACATCGTACAATCCAAATTTTTGACTGACATGTCTTCTGCTGATGTGGATCCCTCATAGTACATAACCCTCACCACTATTGGGCCCTCTCTCTTAATTATCTCAAGCTTCTTATGAAAAAAAAACCTTCTAATCATTCTTTTTAATAGTTGCATGTTAGAATATAATTAATTTTTTAATCATTGCATGTTGGAATACATCATTAATTTTATAATCATTATGTATTTGAATGTAACATTGATTTTTAATCATTGTGTTTGAAATATAACATTAATTAAATTATAATCCTAATCAAATCCTAACCCCAAGATTTATTATAGAACCCTAATTATAATTAAACATTAATAACCCTAACAATAACCTTAATTGAACCCTATACCTAACCTAAGCTAACTCTAACCCTAATTTAACCCTAAATCTAATCCTAATCATAATTGAACCTTAGCCCTAACCCTAACCCTTTCGATTAATGTCAATTAGGGTAAAATTAGGGTTAGAGTTAGGGTTAGGTTCAATTAGGGTTAGAATAATGGTTTAATTTTAGGGTTAGATATAGGGTTCAATTAAGGTTAAATTAGTAGGTTTAAGGTTAGATATAGGGTTCAATTAAGGTTAAATTAGTAGGTTTAAGGTTAAGGTTCAATCAGAGTTAGGGGTTGAGTTCATTTAGGTTAGGGTTAGAGTTTAATTGGGGATAGGGTTAGGGTTCAATTAGGGATAGTCATAGAGTTTAATTAGGTTAGTGTTCACTAAGTTAGAGTTAAAATTCAATTAGGGTTAGGGTTTAATTAGGGTAAGGTATAGGTTTTAATTAAGGTTATTATTAGGGTTAGTTTTAGGTTCAAACAGGGTTAGGGTTACAGTTCAATTAGTGTTAGGGCTATAGTTCAATTAGGGCTAGGGTTAGGGTTAGAGTTAATTAGGGTTATTCCTATAGTTCAATTAAGTTTGTTGTTTAGTTAGGGTTAGGGTTCAATTAGTTTGATTAGGAATAAGGTTAAGGTTCAATTAGGGATACAATACATTTAGGTTTCAATTAGTATTATGATTAGGGTTAGACTTCAATTAGGGTAAGAGTTAGTGTTAGAGTTTAATTAGGGTTAGTATTCACTTAGGGCCATAATCATCTTCAAACCATAACATACATTTTGGATTGTAATCCCTATCATTCATAATTTACATTGATCATTTTTTAGTCATGTGACACTCACCACATATTTACTCCACCATTTTCTGATTTGTTAGGTACTATTAAATTTGAATTCATGTAAATAAAATTAGTGTTCAAATAAAGTTAGGGTTATGTTTAGGGTTCAATTAGGGTTCAAATAAGGTTAGGGTTCAATTAGGGTTCACTTACAATTAGGGTTAATAGTTAATTAGGGTTATAATTAGTGTTAGGATTAAAAGGTCATGGTTTAATTAGGGTTAAGGTTAGCATTAAGGTTAAGGTTAGGTTATGGTTAGGGTCTAATTAAGATTTTAGTTTAGCTAGGGTTCAACTATGGTTAGGGTTAGGGTTCACTTATGGTTAAGGTTACAATTAGGGTTCAACTAGGGTTATGGTTAGTGTTAGGGTTGAATTATAATCATGTTTCAAATATGGTTCAAGAGTAGGGCTATGGTTCAATTAGGCTTACAATTAAGATTATAATTGAATTAGTGTTAGGGTTAGGGTTATGATTCACTTAGGGCTATAAAAGGGCAATTAATAGATTACCAAAATTATACAAGAAAAAATAAACAACTAACAACCCATCTAGAAGTAGCTGACTGTCCAAAACATAACAACGGTACATTAGATTAAAGAATGTTTTGATTAGTAGAGGAAATCATCTACAATAGGCTCTAGATTGATAACCAACACTAGTTGATCTTTACTCTTATCAAGTAACAAAATTAAAAATAAAATGATTAATTGTTCCCAATTTAGTTTCTTCTATTTCATACAAAAGAAAGTGAACAAATTTTTCATGCTCAAAAGATGAGAACTCATCCCTATTTAAAAATAAATGTTATGAGGGTCCCCTAGTCATCCATCTATTGCCATGCAAGACA
>VDFB02000003.1:347019465-347211654 GCA_007258455.2 Sequoia sempervirens
GATGTATATGTATGTACACATACACACATACATATATACATACATGTATGTATATATGTATGTATGTATATACATGTACGTATATATGTATGGTCTGTATGTATACATACATACAGACCATATATATATTTATGGTATGTATGTGTATATGTATGTCTGTATGTGTACATACATACAGACCATACATCTATAGATGGTATGTATGTACACATACATACATGCATATATGTAAGTATGTATGTGCACATACATACCATACATATATGTATGTATGTATGTATTGGGTTTTTGAAAGAAATTAACCAAGGGTTTCATAGTAATAATTTGTCAGTCGCAGGAATACAGAAGTGCGTTTTCAGATAGATGCAGAATATTCCAGGCAAGGGTTTCATGAGATCAATTCCTTAAGCAAACGAATTTGGAAAAAGCCAAGCAGGGGTTTTCACGAATTCGTTTTTGAGATAGATGCAGAATATTCCAAACAAGGGTTTCATGAGATTAATTCATTAAGCACACGAATTTGGAAAAAACCATGCAAGGGTTTTGACAAAAACATATTTATTTTTAATGGGTTTGTCGATTTATGCCCAAAGTGACATGGGTTTTTTATAGACATGTGTTCAAACCCACGAAATTCCTGATCATTTCTGGAGACAAAATCATGAGACAATCGACTTTACCAGGTCGTATTTAATAATTTAAGCACAATAAAACCCGCATTTGGAAAAACAAAGCAAGGGTTTTCACAAACCCACGAAATTCGTTATCATTTCTGCAGACAAAATCATGATACAGTCGAATTTACCACGTTGTGAGCACGCGGTAACATGAGGACAGGAAATCATTTTACCCCAAAAAAACCCGTGTGTATAACGCCAATACCATGACATTAGCAGAATAAAATAGCACATGGCGAGATGCATGTAAGATGCATGATTTACTTCATAGACAAGCAGTAATAATTTATCAAACGTCGAACAAACCCTTCACGGGTCTTAACACTCGAATAAACCCTTCACGGGTCATGAAAGATGCAGAAGAAAATGATTAACCAGTACCATTGTTTGCATATTCTAAAGGTAGACGATGTTAGATGTTACCTGGAGCCGTGCGCACGTGGAGGAGCTGTGGGGAGCCGTCGCCATCCGCAGCCTTCTCCATCGCCGGGAACCTTCCAGACAGCGCGCGGCAAAGCGAATGGTTATGATGGGATACCCACAAAAAAACATTAGTCATATGCGTCAATCGGACCCCAAATAAAGATTAATTGGGGTGTAATGTGTTTGGTGTCCGGTGCTTTAGTAAGGAGATTAATATGTAGGAGTGATTTGTAATGGGTGCGAAATTGATTGTAGAAGGTGCTAACGTGAATTAGACCCATTCACTTTTGAGCGGATTTGAATGATAAAAGAGTTTTAATTAGATATTAAAAGTGACATATTTAGGTGTTTTTTTAATTTTTTATTGGTGGTTATATGTAGGGGGTATTGGGACATTAGGTGATGATAACCGGGCGGCACCTCTAAAAGGGGTCTTTTTGACATACGCGCGCATATCGGATGCTACCGCACTCTACCGAATTGCCCAAAAGCCAAAACCTTAGTTATAAGATCTTAACTCAGGTGCGAAAAAAACCCATAATTTTTTTTTCCGATTCGACATACAGTTTGTATTCTACTGTTGCGCGGTTAGCCCGCGGCTACTGGCTCTTCTCCCCTATTGACGCGGAAATTTTGAAGATTCTATTTCTAACGTTTTAGATATTTACTAAGCAAGGCAACAAGCGTATGATATACTCGTTATGAAATATTTCTGATCCCCACTGCTTCGACCAGTGTTTATCCATCATCCAATGCTACCAATTCCTAAATTTACCATGTCAATGTGCGTCGTAAATTTAGCAAACTAATCTGTGTTTTGACAGCTCTGAATTCATGCAGAAAAAAGCAGAGATATATATGGTTTTAGTTCTGACAGCCAAATTTAGCAAATTAGCGATAGTAATCTTATTTACGTTTCTTGGAGCGTTTTCAAATTTCAAGCCGTTGGGAAGGCACTTTGCAATGGCTTTTGAATGATTTTCTTTTCAAACTATTATAATAGACGGCCATTTTGTTGGTTTTAGGTGTTTTGGACTGAAATTCCTACAGTTTGGATTATATATTTGTTCAAGTAAGTAACTTAATTGAATAATCAATTTAGGATTGAATGAATTTTATGTTTTTGGTTTTTTCCAGATCGTAATAATATATTGTTTCATTTAGGAACCAGTTTCGTGGCTTTTTATTTGAGTTGGAGAAATGGGTGATCAGAGGAGAAACCAATCATGGAAAGGTGGTCCGACACCGTCTTATATTCCTAAGAAGGAGGTTATGAATGTCTTTCGTCCCCAGAAAACGACAGGTACAGAAAGTGAAATGCATTTAGATTTGTTAGTTTAACTGGTTTTTATTGTCCATTTCTTCGGTCTTTTTTCTGGATGTTATATTCCGCATACTCCAATTTTGGTATTGTTGACTTGGTTCTGAGTATTGGGGACGTTTAGTATCTGCTTTCTTTTTCTTGGTAGATTTCAGGGGAAGTTAAGCTTAAAGTCTATTTATATGGGTTGATAACTGATGCTGGAGTTTCAGTTGAACATTCAATTCTACCGCTGCTGAAAGCCTTGCATAGATTTACTTTGTTAGTTTCCTTTAGATTGCATTCATGTTGGCTTTTGTCCCATGCTGATTTCTTTGTTTAGAACAGTCTTAGTCAGTTAGTTTTCAGCTTTGATAACAGTTAATAAACTTGGCTTTCACCGCCAAATCCAACGGAGAGAGTAATGCATGTAAAATGCATGGATAGATCTTCAGTCTTTTTTATTTCTGCGAACTATGTATTAGTTGAATTCATCTCTTATAAAAACAAGAATAAAGAGACAATTATTCAGTCTGCAAAAATACAGAACTGCGTTAGTGTATGCTCTGTTTTTCTAAGTTAATTGTTTTGCTTTCTTTTTCTGCTGTTATCTTTCATAACGTGTCGGATCGCGAATAAGGCTTTGTTTTAGATTCTACAGTATGGAGTGTGCTTACAAACGACGACGATTTTGATGACGGCCGTCAAGAATGGACAATGCCGGATTACAGGCAGGCAGGAGAGCCGCCTTTGAAGAAAACGAAAACCGCAGCGGCAACGGCCTCCGATGCCTTGGAGCCGTCAACAGCGGGCGGAGGGGCGTCAACGAACTCGGAGACGATGGGGCAGGGCGCGAGCTCGGGAACGCCTCCCCCGTCAGAGGCTTCGGGCGCCTCTTCTGGCGGTGGCGGCAAGAGCAACAGCAATGGCAGGCCGAGCTTCGGGAAAATGTTCTTCAAGACAAAGTTGTGCTGCAAGTTCAGGGCGGGCACGTGCCCTTATCTCAACAACTGCAACTTTGCCCACGGGATGGAGGAGCTGCGCAAGCCGCCCCCCAACTGTGCCCAGCAGGAGGAGCCGGACTGCCCGTCTGCCACCGTTGTTATTGGCGGCGGCGGCGGTGACGGAGCCGGAGGTGGCTCTTCTTCGTCGCACAGGTTTCACAAGACGAGGTTCTGTAAGAAGTATTACACTGAAGATGGTTGCCCATATGGGGACAATTGTAATTTTCTTCATGATCATCAGTGGAGGTCCAGAGAGAGTGTAGCCATCAGCCTGGGGCCCACCAGCAGCAATGGCGCTGGGAATGGGGAAATAGCAATGGTGGAAGTGCAAATGAGGTGTTTCAGAGGCCCATGTATTGGAAGACCAGAATTTGCAACAAATGGGAGACTACTGGGCATTGCCCCTTTGGCGACAAGTGCCATTTTGCTCACGGTGTTGCAGGTAAGAGTGGGTTTAGTTGGATTTTGTGATTGGAATGCATATTTGCAGAATGTTGAAGACTTAGGATTTAGGGATTTTTGATACGTATTTCATGTTTTTTTTGCTTCGTATTTCATATTTTTTTATTTTGTGATTTGTTAATAAATGTGATGTCTCAAGGTTTTGGGTTTTTGCTTCTTATTTCATGTTAAGATTTTGTGATCTGTATACAAATAAATAAATAACAGAACAATATAATAAAGGAAATTGTTTGACAATCAAATCCATCATTTCTTGAGTATGAAATATATTAGCAAAAATATTTCAGATTAGAAGATACCACGTCTTTTTTTCATCAAATTTTTATATTTAAAATGCTCAATTTATCAAGTCAGCTAATGTCATCTTACCCTAGGCATAAAATTGATGTATTCATCAACAGGTCGTCTTTAAAAATTATCTCTAGGTGTTGCAAGCAAATTTAGAAGCCTCTAATGCTTTCCTTGTCATATTTCTGCTTCACTTGGAAAGGGAGTGAATATTGTCTCATCAAGGAATTTTTAGTGGCTATATGTTGTTGTTTGCCTATTTTTGATATTTCTATCCCCTAGATTTGATTTTCTTTAATTTCTTTAGAGGTGTCCAATTTTTCCATATTTGATAATTTTCCATGAGTCTGAAATAATAGTGCATCGAGTTAGAAATTGACACATATTATGCTATTGTGTATAGAAAATTTGGGCCCTAAATACCCCAAAATACAAGGGGCATTTTTTAATTTTATGTGCTCACTCCATTTCAACATCTTTGATTAAAAATTATATATTGATAGGAAATTGAGATGTTGAATCACCATACAAGTTATCTATTAATAGGAAAATTTAGTTGTTTAATTGCAAAAGGAATGGTACATGAAAAAGATATTGCCATCCACTCTAAAATTTGATTTCGAATATGAAAAAAATCTCCTAAGATATTATGCTTATTTATAGAGGTTTCATTGGGATTTTTATAGATTTTTCAGTAGCACATTCTTAAAGTATATCCAATGTGATAGAGCTTGATGACAAATGAACAAGAACAAGTTGTGAAAGTACATAAAATCTTTTTCAACAACAATGAAAAGGATATTCAACAAGTGGATACCAAAATAAGTCGCATAACAAAAAAGGATTTTCAACAATTGGATACCGAATTGGAAATTTAGGACAAACTTATTTTTTAATACATTTCAAATGTCCATCCTTAAATTAATTATAAATCCACTTTGTTTAAGTGCTCCACAAAAAATTTCTCCAAGGCACTAAATTTATTTATTGCCTTTTTCATTACATAATTTATCTCATGAGTTAAAATCTTTAGTGATGCCATATGTTAATAATTAATAAATTCCTTAAGCAGGTGTTGTAAATTTTCTTTATAAATTTTTTGTAGTTTCTGGAAATCTTCTTTTGCAAATGTAGCTACCAGATTCTTGGGAAATGTTTTCTTTTCTTTTACATTTGTGGAATGGCATTCCATGGAACCACATTGGGCTTTATAAAAATGGATGGTAGCCCCATCCATGGGGGCAATCCTATAAGTGACACAAAGAGTAGGTTTGGTTTATGATTGGAGGATTGAGAAACAAACACACTTGTATAATCTAAATTACACTCCTAGAAACAAAATGCCCGCGTGTCATTGTGTTCCAAAGTTTGTTTTAAAGAATTCAACATCTCTTAGGCCTTTTTTGGCATGCAACAAATAACCATTTTAAGTAACATAAAACATATTTTTTTTAACTTTATCCATTATTTAGTAACTATTGAAACATTGATCATGTTGGTCTGAACAAGTATATTACCTTAGTAGTTCACCTTCTAGGTCCTTTTCACACCTAGTTACTTAAGTTTGCATAGGGTATTTGTAGGATATTTACTTTTTATTGCTCGGGTCATAAGATTAAAACACATGTCATATTCTTATGTTGCCCTATGTCTTAGCCTTGCCTATATATACAAATGTTTATCATTGTAAATCATGTATCATATTGCATAGTTGCAACCTTTGATATAATAGAATTATTCTCCCATTTTGGGTTTCTCTTGTGCTATCATTGAAGCTCCTAGATCTTGGGTGGCTATGTCCATAGCCAAATCTTACATGGTGTTAGAACTTGTGGGTTGTTTCTTGTTAGTTTTTTGAGAGATCTAGGTTGCAAATCTTGATTTCCCTTGAAAAGTCAAGTATGCTAAGTTTTCTTTTGCATCAAATGATGACCTAGAGAACTAGAAAAAAAAGATAGAAACAGGAGTTCCTTTTTGTGACCTTGTAGTGTAAGTGCATTTTTGGAGCTTGAAGGAGCAAATTTGAGCACACCATTGAGTCCACTACATTTTAGAAAGTCAATTTCACCTTTTTTTGCATCTAGATTAGGTAGAAGAGGCTAGATCTATAAAGGTTTGAAGTTGGGAGGTGCATGCTAGATCTATAAGGGTTTGAAGTTGGGAAGTGCATGCTAGATCTAGCAAGTACTTGATCCTTTAGAGCATTTTGGGTCAAATTTGACCTTGCAATTGCATTTAAAAGGCCTAGGAATCTATAGATTGACAATCATTTTATCAAAATTGGATACTTTTCCCTTGAGCCTTCAGAGAAATTTTGCCTCTTTGACCATACGAATCATCTAACAAAGAATATTCTTTTTGTAGGCAACTGTCTATAGAATCATTGAGAAACTATTTTATCCATTAGTCTTTTATTTTTCCCTTTGGTTTTCTAATTTAAGTTGTGAATTATTTGTGCTCAGTATAGCATAAAATATGGTGGCACAAATGTGTGTAGGCATTAGTGAATAAAAATCTCCAATAGGTAGTATATAGTGGAATTTTTGTGGGTTAATATTTATTTGGGTTGTTTTAATTCACAAGGGGAGCCCAAATTCACTAGATCCTTGAGGAACTTTCCACACCCTTATTATATTGGGTCGTATGGCTATTCTATATTTTACAACTCTTGCCACATGGACATGGAAACAAAACCCTTGAGTGTCATGAATCCTTTGATCAAAGCTTTGTAGGCCCTTCTGAACTTGATTGTTAGCTACTTTGTTGGTCTATACAAACAATTCCTATTGTCTGCTATATCTAGTGGTGATTTTTGACAAAGCTCCAATTTCTTGCCTAAATATTGTTGGCACTCAAATTTGCAATTACCCTTTTTTCTTGAGCCACTTTCCTTTTTGTGCCTTAGCCATTTACCCAACTTTATAACCGATATAAGAAATCAATCATGGGTGGTCTTTTGTCAAAATTTATTAGCACCAGTGGGTAGAGCATGAAAAATTAAGCCCAGTTGCTATTTTAGGTTTTGCAAAATTCCATAAGGTTAAGAAGTTATTCCCATGAAGGGTTTCCCTTCTATTTGGTTCAAGTCTAAGTTCTCGTGGTGTCTATTTATTATTGTTTTCCCTGCTAATGTGCACTTCCAATCCATTCCCCCAAAAAGGTGTAGTCTCACTTCACTTTCCTACAAAGGTCTTAAGTGTTAGAAAAATCATTGAGTGTTGGCTTTGTAGAAATCCATTTTCCATTTGAACTTCCCTTCTAGCTCGCTTTCATCTGGTTCACTTGGAATTTTTCACTTTGCAGAAGAGGTCTCGCCATTTAAACTTTGTGGGCATTTCCATGTGAACTAGCCTATTTAAATCAGCTAAGTAAAGGTTTTCAGGCAAATGGAACTCATCTTCTTGTACATCCTTGTTGATGTCATCTTCCCCTTTGTAAACTTTTCTAAGTGAACTTTTCCTTTCAAGCGCACTTGTCTAGTTCACTTCATTTCCTTTGCAACATTACTTTTGTAGACTTTCATCTACCATCTAAACTTCCATTTTCAAAATTTCTCATCTAGTTCAAATGACCGTTTTTGCAAAGTTGTTCCTCTTCACTTTTCCACATCCACACCTGGATTATGATGTCATCCCATCCTACTTACATCACCATTTTTGAAGCCTCTCAATCCATCTCATCCCTCTTTGTAGACATAAGGTTGATGTCACCCCTTGTTGATGTCATTTGCAAGAATTCCTATCCAAATTGGATAAGTGTTTACTTGGTAGATGCGTTTGGTTTTTTTTATTGTTTTACTTGGAATTTGATTGTCTGCAATGATCTGATGGAGACTTTCAACCCATATGAAGTTGATGAATACCATTCATTTCATTAGGAAAGAGATCACAAGTTGTAATGATTGACTTTCAACCTCAATTGTGAGTCAACCAAACCTGGATCTCAGTCCTTTAAGATAATAAGGCAGATCTCAAACCTAATTAAATGATTTGCAATGTCCAAACTAAATGCACAATAAGACCTAGATGATAAAATGCAAGATTCTAAAGATACAGAAATCATTTTGATAATTTGCAGGAAAATCTAAGAAGGGTCTGGACACATGTACTTGGCATAAAAAGTTGATTCTGAGAACTGTTGAAGGAAAGGTTCACCCAGGGTGGAATGGGTCTTGGTTAGAGCTTCCAAAAATAATTTTTTTAGTCCTCTAAAGTAAGATTTTAGATGTTTTTTTTGTAGAGGTTTCACTATCAGAAAGACGGAAATAAATTCTTCACTAGAGTTTCTATGATTTGACAACAATGAATGCACCGAATGCAATGATGTAAAATTTCTCTCCAAGATCTTCAATCCGTCTTCAACCTGTAATCTACACATACACAAAAAGGAAGGATTTTTGCTTGTTTGTTTGGGGGCTTTCCTTGGTCAAACCCCAAGTTTGTTAATTAAACTTTGATAAAAAAAATAATGACAATGGAAGGAAATGATGTATGAAACAATACTTCCTTACAACTCACCAAACCTTTAATGGTTGTCCTTAGAGGATAGAAGTCAGACACATCACTCCAAAGGCTGATCTTGCTTTGCTTGCTTGATTGGACACTTGAAAATGCTTGGATGATTTAGGATCAACAATGCATAGTAGCCTTCACAAGATGACATGAATGCACATGAACTTTGACATGATGATTAGGATCTTGATTTGTTGTAACAAATGATTTAAAAATCTACTCTTGAGTGCTCTTGAAAATAATATTTGCTCATATGAAATTTTCCTTAATGCTAGATTATGTTGCTTAGATTTGAATTGATAAAAAGACAATGTATTTATAGATGTTTATCTAATTTCCCAAAAATTAGATTCCAAAAATTGACAATTGCATATAAATTTGAATCATTAAAATACCACCAAAAACATATTAAAAAATGGGTCATGGCACTTAAGGGGCGAATGGGTCTTGACCTAAAATTCTAGGACACTCATTCTCAAATGTGATTTAATTATTAATTGCATTAATTAAATGTTATTTTCCCTTTCAGAAAATGAGATAAATAAGGCTTTGGAATGCATAATTTAGGGAATTAGAGGCTTAATTAAGTCCAATTAATTAAGGGACCCAAACAAAGTGTGAAACAATTTCCTACACTATACGCAGTATTATAATAAATTAATAATAATAATAATTATTCTAATAATAATAAAACTTTTATTTGTAGTCCAACTTGATATAATTTTAAATATAAGAAAAAAATATGTGGGTTGACCTATTCCTTTCTAGCATCCACAAATAGGTATAAAGGTCAGTTTAGAGGAACATTTCAAATTATCTTTTTGGAACAACAAATTATTTTTGCTCATTGTTATTTTATAGCCCTAGCAAGGATAAAAGTTGTGTCCAAGGTGCGCTGAGGTCAAGAAAAAAACCCTACCTCATTGGTTTAGTTTTTTATTTTCCTTATATTTTATTGCACAATTCCAATTGTAATTTTTAAATACTGATTGCACTCCCAACACTTCCTAGGAAACAAACAAGTTAGGAATTATCCTTCAATAGTTGGCACCAATCTTTAGTCCATTTTTGGTAGCATAGGAGCCTAACAGATCAATTTATACTCATTCTAGGTCATCTAGAAACAAGTTGAGCATCATATCTAGATGGAGTGGGGAAAGTTATGCTACAAGTGTATTAGAGGCTATTTGAGGATTCCACACCTTAGAATAACCAGGGAGGAGATAGTGTGAGAATATCTTCGGTCTTCTTGAAGTTCCATTCATCTGGATAGCTGGTCCTCAATGTGTTGAGTGCCACAAATTACCATAAGGAGAGGGGTTCCAATTTGCATAGATGACAAAACCCTCACTTGTAAATACCCAACAAAAATTTCATCGTAGACTTGAGCCCACCAAGCGATTTGAGAAGGAACTTAGTTACTAGAAATTTAGGTGGAGGTACATAACAACCCAACCATTCACCTCTACTAGAAAATTGGTTTTGTAATCATTTCTCCTAGTTCAAAAGGCAAGGGTTTGTGAAAATAAAGTGTTTTTGAGTTTCATTGTTCAAAACATGCAAATTATCTATAAGATATGAATCAAAATTATTCTCCAGTCTTCCCTAGAAATTGAATTTCAGTTGTCCTTTGATATTATAATTTCCTATGCAGCCATCTATGATTACAATTTTTGTTGTATTAGGAGCCCACACGGTAGTACAGTTGGCCTAAGTCTTGGGTATGCTCCACAGTGGTCTTGGGCTCGACTTCGTGTTTTCGGTTCACTCGATGAGTGTGGCTTGCATGTTGTTGCATTCATTCTTATAGGACTAGTCTTGCCTCAAATCTCGCCTTCGTGTCCCCAACTTTTAAATATGACCAAGGTAAGGCAAGTTGGGTGTTGAGTTGGGTCACGGGGATACCTCTGAGTCAAAAAAAAGTTGTTGTATTAGTTTTTTGAGTTACTACTTGAAATCAATAATTTGAATTTTGGCCAAGGTAGAAACCATAGGGTCATTACAACAAGAGCCTTGAAAATATGCTTGTAGGAGACATTGGGAAAGGTGATCGACCTCCAATTACAAGTATCATTTGAATCTCTATCCTAACATATGAATCATATTACATAAGGAATTTGAATTATAAGCTTCTTAGTAGGCTTTGTACAAATCATTGCCAACAATCATATCCCATAAGGATTTGTTATTTCCCATGGAGGAAACTAGCACATGAAGATTTCTAGGATAAGAAGTTACTCACATAGACCTCTTTGAGAAGAGGTGACCTAGCAGGGAACCACATTCATGCATTTTTGAAGGGCATCACCCTGCTCAAGGGTGGAACCTTGAGCTTTGAAAACTTCTCAAGGGTAGGAAAAAGCTTGAGTAATGACATAAAGCTTTATTAGGAGTTGTCCTTTTAACACTCTTGATAGTTCGAGTAGTTAAACAAGCTCTAAAAGCATGGAAAATTTTGTAGAAATTTGGTTCCCAATTTGAGTTCCCTTAGTAGTGATAAGATCTACACATAATAATAGAAATAAGAGAATGTAGAAGATATTTTTTATGCAACAAAGAGGTGTGTATGGGGGCTTTGCAAATTTCCATTCAATGCAACCTTTATTGGAAAGTGGTTAGAAAGGACAACTTCTGGCAATGGTTCAATTGGCAGGGAAAAATAATTGGCAAAGGACAAAAAGGATTGTATGCCAAGTCATTTACAAACCCTCTCAGATCTAGAATGGAGACTGCTCCATCTATGCTTAGTGGTTTGTTTGTCATGGCGGCAAAGGTTGTGATAAAAAATCCAAATTGATTGTGCATGTAGTATTGGGTTTCTCTATCGCTAGTTGTCCAATGAATGGGAAAATTGCTGTATTTATTTGATGCCATTTCCATCATATTGAAGTCTTCACACACATCCAAGTTACAGTAAGCATTAAGTTAGTAATCCAATGCCAAAGATGAAATCATTCCTTAACATCATTGGAAGCATAAAAATCAATTATCCCAAAGAAATGATTATGAAGATTAAAAAGGGACCATAAGGCCTTGTTGGTGGGGTCACATTCCTAGCCATTAAGTATGGCTACCATTTGGGAGAAAGAAAATTAACATCACCACCATGATTGACCTTGTAGTTGCTACACAAAAATTGACTAGCTAGCCATATGGCATGGCATCCAACAGAAAGGAAAAAAAACTTGAAATTTTTATCTCTTGCAAACAGAGAATGTCTAGGTTTACAAATCTTTGTTGAATGTCTTGCATTGTATATTTTCTTGTGAGGTCTATTAGAAATTGATGTGAAATTTCTCCGCTTAACTGGAACACATTCTCCATCATCTAAAGTTCGAGCCAGGCTCTGAGAATGCCTTGAAATCGCTTGAGGAGAAGGGGAAGGCAATCTAGCCAATTTTTTTGTTTGAGAGGACAGAATGATGGCCAAAAGTTGCACTCTAACAAATCTAGGTCTATTCTCTTCTTTGGATGACTCCCCATGGGGTGAAGAGATGCTAAGATTTTCTCCCTTGTCTATAGAGATTTTAAAACTGAGACATTAGGGTTCTTTGGTGGCAGCCCAACTGTTAGCAGGTTAGTTTTTTGGTCCCATTGTTCTACTTGTTCTTGTGGCTCCTCATTGGTCCTTCCTCCTTTTTTGGGTAGGAGTCTCATTTCTAGGCTTGGCTGTAGGAGTAACTAGGAGACAACCCTTGTTCTTGTGCTCAAAGGATATGCACCTATAGTAGATATTGGGAAAGTTGAGATAAATGGCACTTTGATGTGGTGCATTTTGTGAATTTGAATTTCAACCAAATCTTCAGATCTTTAGGAAGATTTTTAATTATTCCCCAATGCTGATTTTTTTTTGGGGAGCTCTTTTGATTTTAACCTATGGGCTTGGCTATTTGTGAATTTTTCTTTTGGTGAGTTAGGGTTGAAGGGCACTAGGTAGTGTAGACCTTAAAAGAATCATTTATTTCTTTATACAAGTAATCTTATAGTTATTATTGCTTGAGTTGAAATCTGACCATGTGGCTCAGCTTAATGTGTGGTAGGTAAAATATTTTACAAAGCTTTCCATCCATTAGCTAGTTTTTGTGACATGTAATACCACAATATTACACATCATTCTCTATTACAGGGGCACTATATACTTTTGTGTATTAAAGAATATATAGTGTGATGAAGATTTGAAATTGTGGTGAAAGCATATTGAAATGCAGGATTTGGAAGATACAGGTTTATGACTCATGGAGAGTTTCGATGCAATATAATAGACTGAAAGTCTGAATTGGCAAGTTTATCTTGTTTCACAAGATGGTTAGCTTTAACATTGCATCGTATAAATAATGAAAATCCAGTCGTGCCAATATGTTGGGGTATTTTGAATTTGTCATGATTAGATTTTCATGTAAACTAGCCTTACAATCAGTAATGAATCAGGATTGGTGATAAACGTACATCCACTAGTGTAATAAGGCAGTTGTTACTATATGGTTGCTTATATTTTTTACTGATGTCTGTGTCTTTGTGGATGCCATAAGGTTAATCAATTTCTCATTTGTCTCATATCATTAATGGCAAATCATATCTATTTGTAATTACTTTTCTTTTGGCTTGCTTCTTTTTATATGCTCCTGGTATAGTCCTGTTACAGGTGATTCTTATTTTGATCAAGTGGACTAATCCTTAGGTCTATTAAAAAACTCTCAGTTTGCACTTTAATTGCATGCAATATTTAATTCACATTTCAAGAATATAGTTATCTTGTTTTTATGATTTGATCTAGGGTATGCTATTGTCATGCCAAAATAATCCTTATTTGGGATTGCTTTATCATCACCTTGTTGAATTGCAAAGCTTTCTAAATGACAAAGAAACATTGAACTCAAGTGTATTTCTTTTTTTTTTGGGTCAAGCCAGATTAGTTGTCTAAGTTCAATATATATTCTGCTTTGTTTGACAGAACTCCAGAAATATGGTGGAGGTTTATTAGATTCAGAAGGTGGGGCTACATCTGGTGGGCTTCGTAATGATCTTAAGCAAACTGCTTCGTCCTTGAAACCTCACACAGAACCTGGAGTAGGACCTGCATATTCTGTGTTTAATACTGACAACTATACCATGGGAATCTCAAACCAAAGATCTGTTAGTAGCATTCAAGGTCAGAGGCAAGGTCAAAGAGCTTTTCCAAAATGGAAAAGGCCAGACAAAATCAGTCAAATTTATGGCGATTGGATTGATGACAATGAATGGGAATATATAAACCCTTTAACTGTGCTGAAACCTAAGGAAGCAAATTCAAATCCAGATCCATGAAGAAGAACCTCAAGATGCTTGTGTAAGCCATCATTGTCTTTAGTTTTTATTTGTAGTGGGTCGTAGTTGGCCGTAATCGACTATTTACTTATGTTAATAAAACTATAGTTGTAGTGGGAATAATTAAATGTAATAAATGTCACGTAATTAAGTTAGTCCTGATTAGTAGTAAAGGGTCATTATGAAATGTCACGATAGTTGGTTGCTCAATCACCGCCAAGCATTATATGTACTGAGTCTTTGTAGTTGGGATGACATGATTTGATAGTGTGGCATCCATATGACTGTACATGTTGATACTTACTGAAAATGAATAGAAGCATTCCATATTTCAAGCATCTTATGTTTTCGGATAGGTTGTTCTGTTCTATGTTCTGTGCATAATCTAGTTTACTTCCGTAGTACGTTGAAATACACCCAGTGAAGAGCTTGAATAAAAAAATTGAAAAGTGGCAAAATAAATCTCAGGGTCAAACAAACATTCCATTTTTCAAGGGTATAATTGAACAACAACATAATAATCGAAACCGTTTTCCAAAAGTTGGAAGTAAAGGCAGAGACATGACATCTTTAGGTGCAAACTTTGATCAAGTTTATGAAGGTGATACATTGGTTGGGGAGCTTTGACTTGTGCATTTATCTTCAACTTTGATACACAGATTTAGCAACCTGTTTGGTTTTTGGGTGTTGGAGCAAAACAACTATTTAAGGCAAGTTTTGTGATTTGACATTACCTGGAGGTTCAGTCAGCGCAAGTTTGGCTGAATACAAATTAGTTGAATTTATTGTAATGTGAATCTAAAGGATCACTCTCATCTCTTTCCTGTTTTGCATTTAGCCTTCATTGTTGGCGTTGGAGAGAATGCCTTGTGTTTCTTGCCATGGAATATTTTAGATATTTGTCTTCCACTACAAACAAATTTGAATTTGGCTATTCTTGTACCATAAATACACAAACAGGAGTTTGGCTGTTGTTGACGCCCTTCATGGGTAGAAAAGTGGACATTTATTATTTCCCTGCTCAAGGCAGGATTAGGGGACTAATTTTTCGATACAGTAACAAGTCCTTTGATTGATGGCCATGCTTTGTGTGTTTCCTGTAATTTGCTGCTTCAAAAGTTTTGAATAATAGCATTAGATCCAATTTTATTACTCATATTTTAAGATTGCTCTTCTTTATTGGTAGGTTCCCCTTATGGTGGGGGTCTCCCTTCAGCTTAGATGACCAAAGGGCAATCCTTTCGTCAAATTCACCTAGGACTTGCACCTGGTCATGTCTGTTGGGGTATGCCAAACTCAGAATTGGATGTGGTAGTTTATCTTATTCAAAGTTTTAACATTTGTACATTGATGTATGTAAATGTCGGGGATTTGAACACGTGCCTCTGCTATGAATGCTCCGATGATATGCTGCTTAAGCTCATACCATTTGGCAATGATTTGTAGAACTTAACATGATTTGATTTATGTGTTTGGATTTTCAGTTTATTTTCCAAGTGATTTAGTGAAACTTGCTATGCAACAAATTGTTCAAAACATTAATGTAAACAAAACACAGTTTTTTCCAGAAGATTTTCGCACTCACTAGCATGAACTGTTCATAAATGTAGTAAATTGTTGTTTTGCATTTGGGTTAAAACTTGTGCTGACAAATACAATTTTTTTTTTTTTTCTGAAATTCATAATTTTTTCATATGTAAAGAATATCTGTTCTCTAACTTTAATTTCATGGTGTGTACCGTCTCAAATAATGTATAATCCTGATTTTAACATTGCTGATGTTTTGAGATCTCAAGGGTTCTTTTCAAGGATGTCAACATTTGATCCAAAACCTTCATCTAATAAGGTCAGATCTGCAAAATTTATATCTGAGATATCCTATTACATCTGGTATTTTAAAATCCAATTCAGATTAGCTGGGATCATATAAAAGGTTCAAAGTTATATAGTGTTTGCCCCTTTCTTAACACCTAATGTGAGTTAGGAGAATGACAGAGAGTTGGGAATTCTGGAAATCTCATTACATTTTCTATTATTGAAGCAAGGAAGAGCTGAATATAGTTTCAGATCTGTACTTTTGATTTCAGTCATTAAAATTACATTTGTGGTGAATTATTTACTGCTTTTTAATATTCCATGCAAGTGCTGCCTCGCATCTGAAATATATTCATTTATAAAACCCTCCTGTTTCTATTTTAAAACTTCTTTTTTAATCTACAAACCTTTTTGTTAGTCTCATGTTTTAGAACTCTAGTGCACTCTAGGGGCTCCCTTTTCCAACATATTAACTCCACCAGTCTTGCCCTCGTCTGATTGTTTTTCTATCATTCCTTGTTTCCTTGACCCACTTATTTACGTCCTTTGGTAGAATTAGTTTCCCTAGCTAATGTGCGCCCCTCGTTTTTGGTGAAACCAGCATAATTAAGACTTTCTACTCTGGAATCTTCTTTCCGCAGCATTCACTGCCAGGTGTAGTTCCTAGTGATGGAGGATCCTTGCTCTTTTGACAGGTAGACATACTGATGACCAAGAAGTGCAGTCCAATGCCCACGCTACGAATTTGTAGAGGTTTTGGATTGATTCATTTGTGCTAATGCCGCATGATGACTTGGAAGATTGAGAATGATCACGGCACACAATTTGGCTGCTAAAGATAACAAATTTGAGTTCTTAATGTGCCATTTTGTTCAAAATATTATGTTGTTCACAAGTCCTCATCTGTTTTATTCGATCCTAGTTGAAATTTTGATTGAAGGTTTCCATTATTTCAAATATCTATGTATAGTTTAATACTATAATTGTCATTTCCATTATTTCAAATATCTATGTATAGTTTAGTATTATAACTGTCATTTCCATCATTTTAACAAGACAACTCAATATTCAAGATTTTTTGTCTACCCAAATTGCCTGAAGTTATTTTCTTTTGGGCTTTGCATGTAATTCATCTTTGGTATGTGTTACACTCTATCAATTCTAGTGGTCATGTGTGGGGCATAAGCAGTTACATGTGGATCATGAATCATGTGGGGTGTGAGGGGTCTTATACAACATAAGATGTGGAATATGAAGGGTCTATAACAAGGGTAGCAATCTTAGTAAATGTAGACCCTTGAGTATCTATAAAAATAGAAGAGACAACGTTGGCATTCTAATCTTGAATAGGTTTCTCAAGCATTGAGGAGATTCAACGAAGGAGTTCATTGTGCTTTGCATATACATCCCGTCTTGTCGCTTAATGAATTGGGGAACTCCTCTTCTTTGTTTTTGATCCTTTGTTTTTTCATTTGTGTTTAAATATTAGGTTATCAATCTCTTTAAAATCCTTGTTTCATTTTTTTATGTTATTTTATTCTTTTGCTTTAGTGTTTTAAACTATTTTGGGTTTTTGGGTCCTTTGTGGATTGTGGAACTAATTCTTAGTTCTAGTGAAATCCCTATGCCTTTAGTTATACTCAAAGTTCAAGCTTCTAGGGAATCCATGGAGTTTGGAACATGGTTGAAAATTTAGTTTCCATCCTACTTCTCTACAAGTATTCTCATGTCTCTTGTTTTATTTAATCTCTTTGTCATACTGCCATGTGACTTAGAGACTTTTGGACTTGTTACCAAGTCCAATGTACATCATGTTATTTGACTCATGCTAGATTGGAGCACCATTAATGGTGTGTGATGAGTCTCAGTAAATATATTTTATTTTCATATAAATATTGTTAATTTCTCTATTTATATAGACTTGGTACATTTAATACTTTATTAAATACCTTTAATTTCTTTAAGAATGGATGGGTAATGTGTTTTGGTGCTTATTCTTTTTATGGTTGAATATGCTTCAATGTTTCTATGCTTTCTTGTTTTATGAATATATATTTGTATTTTTGTAACAAAAACAATTGTAGGATTCAAGGATTGAGCATTTTAGACTTATTCGAAGCTAGTTATAAAAGAAAGGCTATTAGTTCTAGAGTGGGTTGTAGAGCTTCAAAGTGGGACAAAAATCTTTGGAATGGGGTGTAGAGCTCAAAAGTAGCATTCCAAGTCACAATTGTTCATTGTTCCTCTAGGTGGAAGTTAGCTTGATCAATTTCATGCCCAACTTTAGTCTTGGTATGTGCCATACAAAGAGTAAAGCAACCTGAATGTCTCCAGCAGTCCAACTAGTCCTTATAAAAGTTTTGATTGATTTTAATTTCCATTTTTTGCTCTTTGTTCAGTTCAAAGTTGAGTCATTTGAATAATTTTTTCTTCAAGAGAACTTCACCTAAAATAGATCATGCTTGTATGATTTCACACCTCTAATCAAGGATATCTCTTGGTTAGGATATCACAATTGTTCATTGTTCCTCTAGGTGGGAGTTAGCTTGATCAATTTCATGCCCAACTTTAGTCTTGGTATGTGCCATACAAAGAGTAAAGCAACCTGAATGTCTCTAGTAGTCCAACTAGTCCTTATAAAAGTTTTGATTGACTTTAATTTCCATTTTTTTCTCTTTGTTTAGTTCAAAGTTGAGTCATTTGAATAATTTTTTCTTCAAGGGAACTTCACCTAAAATAAATCATGCTTGTATGATTTCACACCTCTAATCAAGGATATCTCTTGGTTAGGATAGTTGGCATCTCTTGTTAGAATAAAAACATTGCTAGTCATAAGAATAAAATAAGGCGCAGTCTAGTTTAGTTTTCAATTTAGTCTAGTTTAGTCTTCAATTCAATTTAACTAACAAATAAGGCTCAAATGTATAATAAGAAGCTAGTAGATAGGAAAATGAGTTTTCTATTCTTTTCATTCTCACCTTTTTTGGTATACATTTCATTTCCTTTGTGTAGTATGACCCCATATGGTCCCATTTGTAAGAGTTGGCATAAAATACTCTACACCATGCAATATTTAGTTGAAGATTATAACCACCTAAGATCTAGGAACTTCATAAAAGCAGCACAAGAGAGATTAGCTATGAAAGAATAGTGTTATTCTAACAAAGGATGCAAATGATAGATTACAATTGTTAGTCATGAGATAACATTAAATGACCTAAGACACAAGAACTAAATGAAATAAGATAAGATCTATTGCCAACTAAGACTTCTAGAAATATTCCTAGGACTTACTAGGTGAACTGGTTAAGTAAAAATAATAATTCACCCCAACACCCCCTTTAAGTGCATCTTAGGGAGGAACAAACCAATGCAAATGATGTAAATATGGGTCTTGGCTATGAGGAAATCTTAGGTACCCATGTACAAATAAAATCTCTCACAAATGAAGGAAAGGAGAAAACCTAGTGGGATAAAAATGCTCCCTAAGAGGTGAAAACAAAATGTTTTCATTGAAGAATGAAATGGACAAAACCCTATGTGAGAAAAAAATTCACTCCATAAGAGAGAAGAGAGACCATGCAACCCCAACTCAATGTAGTCTCTTGCAATGATGGTACATGCTCGACATTGAATGTTGTAGATTATTCAATATGGTCTAACAAAACTAGATGGTATGTAAGATGTCTTCTAATTCCTAAAAGGAAGATGAGGGAAGAAGAATGATGTGTGATTTTTAAACAAAACCAAGATGGTTTGTAAGATTTCTTCTCATTCCTAAAAGGAGGATGAGGGAAGAAGAATGTTGTGTGAATTTTTTTAATTAAATGTTCGAGTGTCTCTATGTTGATGTCGAAAGTTATCACATTATAATAGACATTATAGGCCACATTGATGAAGATGACAATCCAGAATTTAATAGAGATTATTGTAGAACACAATCCAAAGACAAAGACATCTTCTTTGAAGATAAAGAAGTCTCATCCAAATGCTTCTTAAAAGAATCCACACTCATGTCAAACAATGAAGGATGATCATGTAGAGAATGAACAAGAGGGTCAAAGTGTTCCCTCACAACAAATGAAGAAGGATAATCTCTATCAAAGAGAAGATGAATGCAATCAATGGTGTTTCCCAAACTTGAAATGAAAAACTCCACAAAAATCTTCAATGTTTGTCAAGTATTCATTCCAAGTAGCCATCTCTAGAAGACAATGAATGTCCTCTTGCATTCAATCACAAGAAGCCAAAATTGTGGCAACATTAGTATCATCATAAGCAATAGTAGATGAAGGAGATGGAATATCAACACGTCTTTAGAACCTCAATAGATGAAAGATTAATAAGTTCCAAATGACCATACCGAATCTCCTTAAAACTATCCACAGTGGATGCTTGAATGTGAACCTTAGGCTCAATAGCCACCAATGTATGTGGGTTTGTTTTGAGCTGCAAATAATGGATATATGTTATTTAAGCATACCGGTATCCGTTTTGTTGTATAACGGATATTCATTATGGATAGAATGGGTGCTTGTTTTGTTCTGTGTAAATTATAAACATGTACAAATTATATATATATTATATATAATATAAAATAAAATAAATAATTTAGTATTGTAATATTATATAAATAATATAAATTTTTTTTGCTTGGTAAATCACTGCTAAGGGGCAGCACCTGTCGCTTTTGACTGGAGCTATGAACCAGTGAGGCCACATTCGAGGGACCTCATCCCTGCCATTCATTTTCCTATGCCTGCCTACATTCTTGCCAAGCTCCCTGCAGGACCTGACATCATTCCTCCATCTATTGCGTCTGCAAGCATTCCCACCAAGCTCCTTGCAGGAATGACACCATTCCTCTTGTCTACTTCATCTTCCTACATTCCATCCAAGCTCCCTGCAGGACCCAATGCCAATCCTCTCTCTAAAAACACCTTCCACCTCTCCATCTATCCCTCTAACTCTTGGACCCCGCAGTAGTACATGCCACCCATCCCACTCCTCTATGCACCAATCACTGCCACCCTTGCACAAGCATTCTTTCAACATCTATGCATCGTCCAATGTTCCCTTCATTCTCTAGCCAACGATAGTTCATCCCACCTTCCATTGGTGGGATTCAAACTCAAGATAGTAAGGAAGTTGCTTGCAACTCGTCATTGCACTGCAAGGTCATCCCCATAAATATTATAATATATAAATATTATATCTTATAATTATAGCCTTATATATAAAAATAATATATTATATTATTAATATATAAATATATATTAATATATTATAAATATATAATCTAATATAAAATATATAAAAATATTTATAAGAATGTGTCAATAAATGGATATCTATTACAAAAATGAGTATCCATTATTTTTCTGGCATTAACGAATATTCATTTTGTATTTGGATATCTGATTAGGTCAAAACAAATATTCATTTTGCTTCGATATTGCTTTAGTAATTGGCTTGGGGACTACCAAGCTAAAAAGTAAACATTCCCAATGTGTTTATAGGGGTTCTAGGAGCTTTCCAAACTCCACCCTTTGTGTTGATGACTTTTTTTCATTTGATTTTGATGAAATGAAAAGTGTTTGTTCAACAAATTGCCAAAATTCTATCAATATAAGATATGATTTATTTTGAATTTAATAGATAATTATTATTTATTTTCTACATGCACTATGTGTAAAGTCTTGATTGATAGGCTAATTTAAAGCATATATAACTTTTAAATGGTTATAGATTTTTTGAATCTTAAAGATGCACCACATACTATGCTTCACAAACTATTGTTTAAAAAAAAAGAATTTCATAATTTTCTAACCAAGTTAGGGTGGCTAGACAAATCATGATTTTTAATATTTTTTAAAATTCTCACTAGAAAATTCATAACTAATTATTTACTTGCAAAAAATTACAAAAAAAATGTGTCACATCCAAGCATGTGTCCTCTACTTATAATGAAAGATTCAAAATTATATATATATATTTTTGCTCATCATTAGGGTGGTCGAACAAACACCTACTTTTTTTTTCTTAAAAATTTAGTACTACTGCATTGAATTTTTGAATTTTAACCAAATAGATTTACTTTTTTCTGAAAAAGGACTAGTAGCTTAAAAACTACATTCAATTTTCTACAAAGTTTTTTCTTACATATTTTACAAATTATGTTAATAACCTATTCAAATTTTTATGTCAATTTGCCTAACTTCAATTTTTTGAATTATCATTGCCACTTAAGGGCCTAGTTTGGACCCCCATGATCCTTCACTGACCCAAAAACTTATTTCCCATATGAATTGGGAAAATTCTTATTGGTAAATTAACACCTTAAACAACTTTTCAAACTCTTTTAGCAATTTCCTCCATAATAAATAAACCAACAAATACATAAAACATGATATTTTTGAATCTTCAAAGTTTGATGCCACAATTGGTGAATCAATAGTTAAATATTTGAACTTGTAGACCTTTAATGATGAATTTGGAGATGAAAATTAAAATCAAACTAAATTCAAACTAAAATATTTTTTTGGTGGATGTCGATAGCCTGTGGACCTAGATGCTCCTACATCAAACATGTCAAGTAAGAAATTTGTGAGCATGGGCTCACAAAGGTGGAGTGAGTGATAGAATCACCCTTTGAGATTGCAAACCATCTCCAACAAACTTCATCGCTAATAGCCCAGCCTCCTTTTCCAAATAGCTTGACCTCCTTCACCAAACACTTCCTCTTCTTCTCTCCATTCCCTCCTTTGGCATGTCTTCACTAGAACTTGTGCTTCCAACCTCCATGCTACAATCATACGTCAATCCTCATGAAGATCCCACTTCATTTGTTGTAGTTTTTTACTTCAACAATTACTTGTGCTTCCCAACCCTCAACTTTTCAGGACTTCACACACCTATAACAATACTTTTAAGCTCCTCAATCATGCTTTCTCAATCCATGGGATCTGCCATAAGTTGCATCATGTTCAAAAGTCTTCTTATGCACCCACAACCTCTTCTCACTTCCTCCTCCACTTGTAGGTCCTGGTGTTGACTGTATCATGATCAATGATCTACTAACACACTCAAGACCACTGGTTCTAATACCATTTGATGAAGAAAGAAAACACTCTCACCATCTTTAACTCAATTTTCACAAAACATAGATTACACATGACTTCAAGGACGATAAACTCCAAAATTGGCATTTATTTGTGTCCATTTTAATCGATTACAATTGCACAACAAGATACCCAAACTTGAAAACAAATCAAATAACTTTATTTGTTCATATTCAAATTTCATGAAAATATACATTATAATTCCTCAAATAGCTCCATCTCCTATGTGTACCTACAACCTATACTTTCTTTCCCTTCACTATCCTACCATCATTAATATTCCATTACTCAATAATGCAACCTCAATCCCCTAGCTTGATTTTCCAATACTCACATCCTTTACATAGATTCAACCCACACATCATTGTCCAGGTCTGCATTTAATGTATTTTCTTAAACCCACTTCCAACCATTTTATTGGTTGCCACTCCTTTCAATAACGACATGCATTATGCCACTGCCTTAACTTTTAAGATTATCATTTCTTCCTCATTTCTCATTGGAAAATGGCGATGCCTCCTCCTAATGTTGTGCACACTTCCTAAATTTGCTTCAAGTGTTTTCTATTTGTTCTGCCACCATCCTCTTTCTTCCATACACTATTGGTATCACTTCAATTCTATCTTCATCCTTCCTTACCATTAACCACTTTGATGCATCTTTTGTATTCCCATTGGTGTTGAATTATATCCACTCGTGGAGTTTGGTATGGGATATAAACTTGAAAGTTGAAACAAGAAATATGTTCCTTATATCATAGCCTAGTCTTCTCGTCACACATTCTCCTCCTCAATCTACTATTACCTACGCTTAAACTTTTGGCCTGACATTGACTTTAGCTTCAAACATTTCTCCCTACCTTCAAACCAACGCTTGATATTCCTCAATAATCTATTTACAAATGAAGTTGATAACTCCTTATGGGTAGCTTTACCCACGATTTTGTAATGTCCCCATTTTTAGTACTACACTTTCCAATGATTGTTAGCCTATTCCCAGATGCTTGTAGGCTAGTCAGAGGTAGAATTAGGGTTTCCACTTCTAAGGAGGTTTTGAGGTCTTGCATGCGAGAGTTTCTAACGCATGTCTGATGGTGCTTTCCAAGTTTGTGGAGAGCTTCGCGATGGGGTAACATGCATGATAGGATATTGACTTTGCATTCTCAACTTCTTTTGGAGGTTTGTATGTTGGAGTTTTTCAGTTTGGATTATGGATTCCTTTTTGGTTTTCAGAGTGCTTCGTGGTGGTGTGACATGCAATGGAATTAAAGAACTTTTCTGGACTTACTATTTTTAGTAAGTTGTGATGGCTGCTCAAAATGTGGAGAAAATGAGTTTGGAACAACTTACTATTTTTAGCAGTATGCTATTTTTAGTAAGGTTTCTACAGTTTAGTTCAGTGGCTATATCTGGCAAGTCAGTTTGAGTAGTTTGGTTTCCAACACCCTAGGTGCTATTTTCGGCAGTGTTTTAGCAACTTGACTTATTATGGCTATTTCTAGCAAGGCAGTTTGGCAGTTTGGTCTCTAGCATTTGAGGTGATTATTTTGGCAAGTTTGATATTTGATGAAAATAACACTTTAAGTGAAATAATTTTTGCTAAGGCTTGGAGGGATAAGTGATTTTAATTAAAAAGGCAATTTTATATGATATTTCACTTTATTATTCTAGACGTCTTATTGTGGAGAAATAAGTTAATTTTTAATTTTTTCACCTTATTACATTTGGGTGCCTTTTTTAGGAGACATAAGTTATTTTTATTAATATATTTCTCTTAAGTCTACCTTGGACACCTTTTGGAGATATATTTCCATTTTATTAAATTATATTTCCTCATATGGGTTGGAAATGAAATGCAAATGAAATTTGGAGAAAAGATGAAAAGTGAATTTCATTTAGGCACCCTAATTGGAGGGAAAAGAAGATTTGAATTTGGCGACAAAAAAGCTATAAATAAGAGTGATGGGCTCTTTGTTTTGCGTCCATGAAGAAATTATAATGTTATGTTGCTGAAATGATTTCAAAGTTGGCTTCGAGGAATACCTCCTAGTTCTCGCAACCTTGCTTTTGTACTTGAAAGATAGCACATAGCTGAGTTTCAAAGTCTGCTTCTCATTCTGAGAGTGTAGATTGAGCTTCACAGTTGGAGATTTTGATGTTTATTTTCAGTTTATAGTTGCTGGTTTTTGTAGTGCTGAACGTGATTTTTGTTCATAAGTCATAGAATAAATTTTATATTGTTATGGGTAGTTTGCATATGTCATTTTCATCCTTGGGTGCCCCCTTTTGGTGATTTTCAAATTTTAATATGCAGATTTGGATTTTATTTTGCAAAAGTCACCCCTCTTGAGGTTGTTCTACTTCATCATGCCTAGAAAATGTTTAGATAATCCATTGAGTAATTGTTGCAGCTATTTCTTGGTCATAAATTGGCAACCATCTTCCTAGGAGTTCATTGCACTTGGTATCATGTCATTCAGAGTAGTTATGAGAGAGTTATGAGCATTTTAGTGGGTTGTCTAGTTGTTGGTTTGTGCATTTTGGTAGTTGGTCTATCATATCAGCTTGCATAAAGTTTGTCATTTGAGTTGGTTTTGGGGTTGAAAGTCATTGTGAGCATTGAAGAGATAATAGACATTATTACAGAATTGATATACTTCTAATTCATTGATCTTGGCAGGAATTTCTATATCATTGTAAAGTTGAACAATAGTACTGTCAGTGATCTTATTTACTTGCTAAGCTTTGCATTTTCCCACTCATAGTGGAAGAGACTAGCCACTATTCAGTCTTCATTGTATTGCATTAGATCCTCAACACCATATTTTAGCACCTCATCCATTCTGGGTTTGAGTGCACATTCTTGGTGTTTGAGTTACTTTTAGCATTGCATCGTTATCAATAGATTCTCCGCCATATGGTAGCACCTTACCCACCTTGGGTTTGGAGTGCACATGCTTGGTGTTGATTTTACTTTTCAGCATTGCATCATTTTCAATTGTTCCTCTGCCATATGGTAGTGCCATACCCACCTTGGGTTTGGAGAGCACATACTTGGTGTTGAGATTTCCTTCAGCATTATTTACTTCCAGTACTACATGCACAAGATCCTCTAACCATATGCTCACCTTTCCTCGGCACATTCTTGGTTAGAGTTACTTTCCACATCATTTTGGTTTTGAAACTAACCTTAACAGGTGTGCGTTGCATTGTAATTGCTATTGAAAAATTGGGAAAAAATTGGTTTGGTTCATTATAGTGGTATCAGAGCCAAGATCTTGCCATCCTGTGAAAAAGACAGAGTCAGTTGATAGATGAGTGACAAAGAAATCAGATTCTTCACCTAAGTTCAGTTTAGCTTTCAGAAGTTTTGAAGATGTGTTTTCTAAGGTCCAGGAATCGTGAGAAGTCAGATATGATTGTGGCTTCTAAAAAATGCCAGTTCAAGAGGTAATGTGAACATGAGGCTTCCATACTCTGTAAAGATTATCAGAACATGACTAATGAGTTTAAGAATGATGTTTCATTTGACACCTTTTTGAATTGTGCACTAATTCATAACCTTGGAAAGTTGGCTATGGTCAACTACATCAAGAAAATGATTAAAGAGGAACTAGAACATTTCATGGTTGTAGGTGCAAGGAAGGAAGAAGTGCTTGTTTGTGAATTGTAGCCCACAAATGAACAAGTTGAAGAGAAAAATTAGTCAACTAATATTGAAGATGGCACAAGCAAGGTGCACATGTCACCTCAAAATGATCATAAGTTTGATAAAGAAACTGTGACAGTTAAAAAGTGTATGGAAGAGCCCCATAATATGCCCCTTGACTTGCATGTGATAGCAAGTGATGAACAGTGGTGCAGTGGAAAGAACATAACAATAGTCTTGAGTCCTTATGAAGATTCATCCACTGAAGGTCTTGAGACTAAGGGCTTCACAAAAGATGATGATAATGATTCCAATGTGTTTGTACCTCCGCCTGTTGAAGATTGGGTGATGGATAATTTCCCTCTTGTTATTATCCAAACTCCTCAAGAGTTTTCACAAGATGAATTTACGACAAGTGATCAAGAAGACCTTTTTGGAATCCATATGACTGTTCAAGATGAGATCAAAAATATACCTATAGATGACGGGTTCATTGAAGATAAGGATGATAAAGTTTTCCAAACAGCTAGCACTAAAGATTCTTTACTTCATCACAATGACGGTGTCAAGGGTGATTTTGGGTTTGATATTCAAACCAAGCCATTGGAGGGAAGTATTTATGAAGATATTAGTTTAAGTGTGTTGGGTGGTGACCTATTCAAAGATTCAACCCTCCAAGAGAAGCATGAAGAGCACTTTCCTTTTGATCAAAAAAATCAATCCTCTAGCACTTGGGATCTAGGAGTGAAGGGATTTAGTGATGACAAAGAAATTGTGTGGGATGAGTTTCCCTTTGATCTTAATAAAGTTAAAAATTTTGATTTCTTTGCAAGCTATGAGGGGGCTGCCATAACCTTTGATCATGAAGATAATGAAGTGGAAGTGGAGCTTGAAGACCATATGGCTCTTGAAGATGGAGAGTTTGAAGGTGTTACTGAACACAAATCTAATTTATCAATGCATGAAGCTGATTGCAAGTAATGGGTTGAAGAATTTGTGGAAATTATGATACTTTTTATGACAATGAGCATTCTTCGCTAGTTGGTGGTGAAGTACAAGAATGTTGGAGCAGCAATGAGGTCAGCAAAGACGAGAAACAAAGTTCTAATTTTCAATTGCAGCCTATTAGCAGTTCACCATCTTTGCATGTTCATGAGTGGGAAGATCAATGCAAGGTGTCCTTTGAAAGGGAAGCGCAAGCTCTATCCCTATTTGACCGCACACACAATTTGGTTGAAGATCTCTATTGGAAGGTTCAGTTTGAAGAGATACAAAGTGGAGTTAAGGGTGAAGTTGCTCTTCCTAATTTGCAACTTATCAAAGGTTCCATGGAGACAATGAAATCAGCATACATACACTTGATTGGAGATCGAGATTATGCCTTCGAAATTGCAAAGAAGACCATTGGTACTTTCCAAGAAAATGAGGGAAAGCTTGATGAGGTTACTCATGAGCTTGAATCAACAAAGGCCATGCTAGAAGAAACTCAAATGGCACTAATGGAGGTAGAAGACCAATTTTCTTACTTCAAACTTTTCAAGGAACAAGATGGTGCACAAAGAGCTGAAGAGATCAAGCAAGTGATTGGAGAGCTTGATAGTCTTCAAGAGGAGTTTGATCTTGAAATTGTCTCAAGAAAATTAGAAGTTGCATGTGTTGATTTGGAGTAGCAAGATGGAAAGAATTACTTTCAAGTTTTTAACAACCCTCTCTTTGAAGTGGGTGTTGTGGAAACTTATGATAATCCTCTTTTCATGATAGAAGATGAACCAAAACATGGTGTTTTCAATCCATTCTTTGGGTTGAGTGACACTAATATATTTTGGGAATTGGATTTGAAGTCATCTTATGTTTCATGCTCTAGTGTTGTTGAAGCTTCCATAGATTGGTTTCAAAGGTTCATTAGAGGGAACGCCAATTTCACAAGTATGCACTTGATTTTGACCAGCACTCAGAGGAGTGTTATGTTTTCTTTCTGTAGTGTTGGAGTTTATTTTCAGTTGGGTATTCGTGTTTGGGATCTTGAACTTGGCTTGATAGAGTTTATTACATATGGAAAGGACTTTTGGAGGCATAAGGATCAAATTTCTAGATTTGTTGGTGTTGTTCCCTTTTCCATCCTCTTGATGGTTTCGTTTGTTCATCAACAAATGGATTGGAGAGAAATTTTGAGTATGGGTTGGAGAGATGAACAATCGATTGCTCTTGGGAGTGACTCTTGGGTAAGGCAAGGGTAGTTTTTGAGACACGCACTTGCTAGTTGGAGGTAGACCAGCCACCTTACATGTGGAGTTACTTTCATTCAAGAGAGTGGGTTCATCACTTCTTTCAAAGAGATGGTAGTTTTCAGTTGGAGGTTACTCTAGTGTATTTTCTGGCCACTTTGGAGATGTTATCTTGCAACTCAATGCCCATCTCACACACTCACACTTGGGAATTTCATTGGTGTTGTATTTCCTTGTGTAGAGCTCTAGAATCAAATTGTACTACGTTGATTCCAACCTTGAACAATAGCGATTATTTTTTTATTCACACCTTTCCTACTCTCCAAGTTCATCTTGTGGAGGTTTGTGATGTTAACCTTGATAGTTTACTCTCATTGTTGGTTCAGGACAACGAACTACTACTTGCTTTGATTCATCATTCTGAGACTCATGAGGTTGGAACTATGAGAGTTTTTTGTATTCTTCATGGTGGTATCAGTATAATTCAGATGAGGAATAGTAGCTCCATGAGGAGTTATGAGTATGACTTTGTTGAGCTCTTGCAAACGATTGCTTTCCTCTTTGCAAGAAGATTTGGAGATGTCACATTTGTAGTCATGGCTCTATTCGATACCTTATGGAGATATACTGAGGGGTTTGATTTTGAGTTGAGTAAACTATCTTTCCTATTGCCTAGGATTGTGATAGACAATGGTATGGTTGATATTGTTGACTAAGAGCATTTTGGAGTTGAGACGTTGCATGATATTGATCTCAGTCCTTTAATATTTTTTAGTTTGAGTATCATGGATGGTAACATTCTGGAGTTACAAGGGAGCTTAGTGCATCATTGGCATGATGTTCTCAGTGATGTGATCAGAGTGATGCAACATTAGCATGATGGGTCCTTCCTGAGATGGACATGGGACCCTAGGATCATACTTTTTTTTGGTATGGATTAGTTTTAATTTTTCTGGAGTTGTGGTGGTATTGCTTGAGGACAAGCAATTTTGGGAAGGGCGGATTGTAATGTCCCCATTTTTAGCACTACACTTTCCAATGATTGTTAGCCTATTCCTAGATGCATGTAGGCTAGTCAAAGGAAAAATTAGGGTTTCCACTTTTGAGGAGGTTTTGAGGTCTTGCATGCGAGAGTTTCTAACGCATGTCTAGTGGTGCTTTATGGGTTTTTGGAGAGCTTCACGATGGGGTAACATGCATGACAGGATATTGAGTTGCATTCTCAGCTACTTTTGGAGGCTTGCATGTTGGAGTTTTTCAGTTTGGATTCTGGATTCCTTTTGGGTTTTTAGAGTGCTTCGCGGTGGTGTGACATGCAATCGAATCAAAGAACTTCTTTCGACTTACTATTTTTAGTAAGTTGCAACAACTACTCAAAATGTGGAGAAAATGAGTTTGGAACAACTTATTATTTTTAGCAGTATACTATTTTTAGTAGTATGTTATTTTTAGTAAGTACTATTTCTAGTAGTGCTATTTTTAGTAAGGTTTCCACAATTCAATTCAGTGGCTATATCTGGTAGGTTAGTTTGAGCAGTTTGGTTTCCAACACCCTCGGTGCTATTTTTGGCAGTGTTTCAGCAACTTGGTATTATGGCTATTTTTGGCAGGGCAGTTTGGCAGTTTGGTAGTTTGGTCTCCAGCATTTGAGGTGATTATTTTGGCAAGTTTGATATTTGATGAAAATAACATTTTAAGTGAAATAATTTTGCTAAGGCTTGGAGGGATAAGTGATTTTAATTAAAAACAAAATTTTATATGATATTTCACTTTATTATTCTAGATGCCTTATTGTGGAGAAATAAGTTAATTTTTTAAGTTTTTCACCTTATTAGATTTGGGTTCCTTTTTTAGGAGACAAGTGATTTTTATTAATATATTTCTCTTAAGTCTACCTTGGATACCTTTTGGAGATATATTTTCATTTTATTAAATTAGATTTCCTCATATGGGTTGGAAATGAAATGCAAATGAAATTTGGAGAAAAGGTGAAAAGTGAATTTCATTTAGGCACCCTAATTGGAGGGGAAAGAAGATTTGAATTTGTATACAAAAAAGCTATAAATAAGAGTGATGGGATCTTTGTTTTGCATCCATGAAGAAATTATAATGTTATGTTGCTGAAATGATTTCAAAGTTGGCTTCAAGGAATGCATACCTCCTAGTTCTTGTAACCTTGGTTTCGTGCTTGAAAGATAGCACCTAGCTGAGTTTTAGAGACTGCTTCTCATTCTGAGAGTGCAGATTGAGCTTCACAATTGGAGATTTTGATGTTTATTTTTAGTTTACAGTTGCTAGTTTTTGTAGTGCTGAAAATGATTTTTGTTCATAAGTCATAGAATAAATTTTATATTGTTCTGGGTAGTTTTCATATTTCATTGTCATCTTTGGGCACCCCCTTTTGGTGAGTTTCGGATTTTAATATGCAGATTTGGATTTTATTTTGCAGAATTCGCCCCTCTTGAGGCTATTCTACTTCATCATGCTTGGCAAATGTTTAGATAATTCATTGTGTAGTTGTTGCAGCTATTTCTTGGTCATAAATTGGTCGCCATCTTCCTAGGAGTTCATTGCACTTGGTCTCATGTCATTCGAAGTAGTTATGAGAGAGTTATGAGCATTTTAGTGGGTTGTCTAGTTGTTAGTTTGTGCATTTTGGTTGTTGGTCTGTCATTTGGGTTGATTTCGGGGCTGAAAGTCATTATGAGCATTGAAGAGACAATATACATTGTTGCATCATTGATATACTTCTAATTCATTGATCTTGGCAGGCATTTCTATATCATTGTAAAGTTGAACAGTAGTACTATCAGCTATCTTATTTTCTTGCTAAGCTTTGTATTTTCCCACTCATAGTGGAAGAGAATGGCCACTGTTCAGACTTCATTTTATTGCATTAGATCCTCAACACCATATGTTAGCACCTCATCCATTTTGGGTTTGAGTGCACATTCTTGGTGTTTGAGTTACTTTCATCATTGCATCATTATCAATAGATTATCCACCATATGGTAGCACCTTACCCACCTTGGGTTTGGAGTGCACATGCTTGGTGTTGAGTTTACTTTTCAGCATTACATCATTTTCAATTGTTCCTCTGCCATATGGTAGCACCATACCCACCTTGGGTTTGGAGAGCACATACTTGGTATTGAGCTTTCCTTTAGCATTGTTTAATTCCAGTACTACATGCACAAGATCCCCTGACCATATGCTCACCTTTCCTCGGCACATTCTTGGTTAGAGTACTTTCCACATCGTTTTGGTTTTGGAACTAACCTTAATGGGAACATCTTGCATTGTAATTGCTATTGAAAAATTGGTTCGGTTCATTACAAATTTCTTACTCTAATATGGCACATGTGGTTTCATTGATTCCTTGTGGTTGTGCAAATTTTTGCTTCCTCACTACTCTGAAACTATCATACCTTTGTTCTACCACACCCCCCTTTTTCTCCTTCCATGGTTGCACTCTTCTTTGGTATCTATACCATATTAAATAAGGCCCTTGATGGAAGATGAGGTGTTTCCTTTTCATCTTCATTATAATTCCTTTCAAATTCTTTCTTAGCATTTTTTTTAATCTTCCATTTCCCCAATTTTCTCCATCATGCATGATCCTTTCACTTTCATTCCACCCATTCAAATTTTGTAAAGAATGGAGGCAAAAAAGAATCAACCTGGGGAGAAGAAACTTATTTCAAATACCAATTGTAAAAAAAAATTATTGGTAATTAACACCTCAAACAATTTTTCAAATTCTTTAATTGATTCCCTTCGTAATAAATAAATCAACAAATACATAAAAACCAACATTTTGAATCTACAAATTTTGATGTCACAATTAGCGAATCAATAGGTGCTTGAACATGCAGACCTTCAATGATGAATTTGGAGATGAAAATTAAAACCAAACTAAATTCAAACTAAAATATTTTTTGGTGGATGTCGATAGCCTATGGACCTGGATGCCCTTGTATTAGACATGCCGAGTAAGAAATTTGTGAGCATGGGCTCACAAAGGTGGAGTTGTGTGATAGAATCATCCTTTGAGATTTTGAACAATCTCAAGCGAACTCCATCATTGATAGCTTGACCTCCTCTCTACCAAATAGCCTAACCTCCTTCACCAAAAAATTCCTCTTGTTCTCTCCATGCCCTCCTTTGGCATGTCTTCACTATAACTCACCCTTGCAACCTCCACATTGTAATCATACCTCAATCCTCATGAATATCCCACTTTTTCTATTGTAATTTGTCACTTCAATAATTCCTTGCACTTCCCAGCCCTCAACCATCTAGGAATTCACACACCTATACCAATACTTTTGAGCTCCTCAATCATGCTTTCTCAATCCATGGGTTTCACCATAAACTGCCTCATGTTCGGTGGTCTACTTTTCCACTCATAAGTCCTGGTGTCAATTGCCTCATGATTGGTGATCTACCAACATGCTCAAGACCACTAACTCTAATACCATTTTATGAAGAAAGAAATCACTCTCACAATCTTCAACTCAATTTTCGTATAACAAAAAATTACACATGACTTCATGCATGATTAGCTCCAAAATCAATAATTACTTGTGTCAATTTTAATTGATTACAATTGCACAACAAGATACCCAAACTTGAAAACAAATCAAATAAATTTATTTGTTCAAATTCAAATTTCATGAAAATATACATTACAATTCCTCAAATGGCTCCATCTCTCTATGTACCTGCAACCTCTACTTTCTTTCCTTTTTTTGTCCTACCATCATTAATCTTCCATTACTCAATAATGCAACATCAATTCCCTAGCTTGATTTTCCATTACTCACAACCTTTACCCAAATTCAACCCACACATCATTGTCCAGGTCTACATTTAATGTAGTTTCTTGAACCCACTTCCAACCATTTGGCTATGACTCATTTCAATAGCATCACCCCTCTCTACTATATCAACTTGCATTATGCCATTGCCTTAACTTTTAAGATTGGCATTCCTTCCTCATTTCCCACTGGAAAATGGCGTTACCTCCTCTTTATGTCGTGCACCCTTCCTGAATCTACTTCAAATTTTTTATTTGTTTTGCCACCATGCACTTTCTTTCATACACTACTAGTATTGATTCAATTATATCTTCATCATTGCTTACCATTAACCACTTTCAGGCATTTTTTGTATTCCCATCGGTGTTGAATTATCTCCACTCATGGAGTCTAGTATGGGATAGAAAATTCAAAGCTAAAACTGGAAATATGTTCCTTATGTCATCACCTTATCTTGACACATTCTCCTCAATCCACTATGACATGCCTTTAAAATTTTGGCCTAGGATTGAATTTAGCTTCCAACACTTCTCCCTACCTTCTATAGTAATGGAAAAAGTAGCCTTTTCCTTGCTTAATCTAATAATTGACATTAAAACTGAATTAATAGTGTCTTGGAGTGGTGTTGTAATATCATGTACACACATTCATATTATTCTAGGACCTTTATTTGACTAAAACATGCTTTAATTGGTCCTTAGCAAAGGTGTTGTGAAGTATTGTAACACACTTTCACCCATTTTTAGGACTTATTTTCTTAATTAAACTTTATGGGCCCCTTCCTAAATAAAATAAGCATAATGTATACCTTGTTTAACCGTTGTAAACTTTTTTAAAGAACTTTCACATTTATCTATGTGGTCTTAATTCATTGTGGTTAAATGGAGTTATTAACCCCCTTTTTAGGCCTTAATTTTGACACCTCTCGAGGATCTTTCCCGACAATCATAAATTTAATATCAAATTATTTCATTGGGAAAAATTTGGTCTTAGTAAGTTGATCCAAGAACCATTTTCCCTTGATGGTGAATGGGTCCTCCCTTAATAGGACCTCCCTTTTTCAATTGATCTGGAATGGATTTTTGGCCCTCTTTCAGCTCCTAAAGCTTGGTCCTAAAAACTTAGCCAGGACCCATTCACCTTTGGTGGTGAATGGATCCCCCCTTAATGAGACCTTATTTTTTGAATTTCATTCTAGTGAGAATTTAATTATCTTTCTTTCCAAAGCTGGTGTTAGCCTTAGTTCTTTGAATTTTGGGGTTAATCTCCTAATTTAGTATAAATAAGGGGTTAATTTAGATCATTTTCACCTAGCAAGTTTACAAGAGCATCCTTATAGAAAGTTGGAGTTTACAAGATCATTTCAATTGCATTCATAAGGAATTTCAAGGTAGATTTCAAGTGTTTATTGCAACAAGTCAAAGTCATATCATCATGTCAAGGGTTTAATGCATTCATGTGTGTTGAGCTAAGAACTTAATGTTGCATTGATGATCTATTTGCAAAGTTTCATCCTACATCCTAGATCTACATTCTTTATGGCCACTACATGTTAGTATGCAGATTTGCTTCACAAGACATCATCCAAGGTGATATCAATTACATCATTTCATGTTTCATGCTTCATTTCCTTATTTCATCACTTGGTTTAATTACCTACAAGGGGTTTGACTGAGGCAAACCACCATTCACTAACAAATGAACAAGTTTTCTTTCCCTTGAATGTGTGATTGTATATTTACATGTTGAAGATCAAATTGAGCAAGATTTGGAGCAAAGTTATCAAAGTTATAAATTTGCTAAAGTTGTCATTCAAAGTGCAAGATCACGGAAAGAGCTCTATAGAATTAATTATAGGCTTCCAAAACTTGATAATTGAGATTTCAAGAGTGAAAAAATCAAGGTATAGGATCCTGAAATCAATTTTCCAAAACCCTAAAAGGACCCATTCGCCCCTAAAGGTGAATGAATCCTCCATAGCTCAAAAAAAACAACTTTTTTGCCAAGTAAAAAACTTTTTATGCTCTAAAAATATCCTCCATAGTTTCTATAATAGTTCTAGGTGGCATTTTTGGTTGTTATTAGCATTTTATTTTGCATATTTGAAGTGATTTTAGGGTTGGAAAATAAGTGATCCATCTCACATTTGGGAAAGATCCTATTTTCCACCAAATCACCTTCAAATCAGTGTTTGATCTTCCTCGATAATCTCATTACAAAAGAACCTAATAACTCCTTATGGGAAGCTTTACCCATGATTTATGACTCTGATTTATGGTGTGGTTTCATTGATTTTATGTGGCTATGCAAATGTTTGATTCCTCACTACTTTGTAGGTATCATACTTTCTTTTTGCCATGCCCCCCTTTGTCTCCTTCCACTCCTACTCTCTTCTTTGGTATCCATACCATATTAAATAAGGCCCTTGATGGAATATGAGGTGTTGACTCTTCATCTTCATTATAATTCCTTTCAAATTATGCTTACTTGGAAAAAAAAATTAATCTTCCATTTCTCCAATTTTCTCGATCTTGCATGATCCTTTCACTTTCATTCCAATCATTCAAATTTTGTAAAGAATGGAGGGAGAAATGAATTGACCTAGGGAGAAGAAACTCAATTCAAATATGAATTATGAAAATGCTTACTGGTAAATTAACACCTCAAATAACATTTCAAACTATTTTATTGATTCCCTCTACAATAGATAAGCCAACAAATGCATAAAAATCAACATTTTGAATCTTTAAATTTTGTCACAATTGGCAAATCAATAGGTATTTGAACTTGTATACCTTAAATGATGAATTTGGAGATGAAAATTAAAACCAAACTAAATTCAAACTAAAATATTTTTTTGGTGGATGTTGATAGCCTGTGGACCTAGATGCTCCTACATCAAATTTATATAAGCTTTTATGGGTGTATTAGTTTTAGAAAGGGTTATAAAAATTTATATCATAATGTTGTTCCAAGTTATATATAATCCCTAAACTAGGATATATAAATGTATGTATGTATGTAAGTATGGATGCATGCATACATAGATATACATATACATATACATACATACATACATACATACATACATACATACATACATACATACATACATACATACATACATACATATGCATATCTACATACAAACATATATATGTATGCATGCATGCATCCATACATATCTATGTATCTATATGCAAACATGTATCTATATACAAACATTTGTATATATTATGTGTACATACATAGATATGTATGTATGTATGTATGTATGTATGTATGTATGTATATATGTATGTATGTATATATGTATGTATGTATGTATGTATGTATGTATGCACACATACATATGTATATAGATATAGATACTTACATCTATATATATATATGTATGTATGTATGTATGTATGTATGTATGTATAAAAATTTATTATCAATTTAGGGTTTAACAATTAGATAATAAATGTGTTATATGTATAGATATATATATGTATGTATTATATACTTATAGTACATACACACATATATACATAAATGTATTTAAATTTATATCAAAATGTCCTTCATACTAGCAATAGAGGTGCATGCAATGTTTCATATGGCAAGAAAAATGTAGTATCAAAAGGGTAGAGAGGAAAATGATGTTGTGGGTAATGTTGTGTGAGGGGTATAGGACAATGGAGGACACAAAGTCAACCAAAAGATGTGTGCATGAAACCCTTAATATTCCACTATATGAAACCTATAAATATTATGTATATATATACACACACTCGAAAAAATGATAGATGCATGAAACCCTTAACAGTTGAGTATATGGTACCCTAAAATGTTATATATATATATATATATATAATATAATAGTGTTTATAGATATTGCAGATATATCAATATATCTTTTGGATGGTTGTGTGTGTATATATATACACAAATTCAATCTATCTTATAAATGAAATAGGATTTTTCAAATAGTTTAAAGAACATTTTGAAACCAATTCAAAAACAAATACAATGGAGGATCATTGTCATTGTGAGGTTGGAAGACAACCTCACCTATGATGGTGAAAGTTCACTATTTTCCTTACAATTTGGAATTGTTCATAAACATAGGAGAAATGAAAAAATATTGCCATGACTCACTCCCAACATCTCTATAGTCAATCGTGAAGTGTACCACCACTATCCCTTAATGGATGATGTTATGTGCAAACACCAACTTTCAAGGGTCTTGCAAGGAACCCAAATTATATCCTAGTTTGTGAAAAGCACACCAATGTGGTAGCCAAAGGGATAATGACAGAGGGGAAGTTAATTTAAAGTAAATGTGCATTAAGTTCGCAAGGATTGGCATGGCAGGAAATGGGCAAGCAAGTACCACACATTCTCAATGGTTGATGCACCATCTTTTGCATCATAAAAATATTTTTGGAAACCACTCGGTATGAGTTGGAAAATGTATGAAATTTTCCCCCTATTTGATTTTTCTAAGTTGTCAATTAGACCCTCTACATCGTACAATCCAAATTTTTGACTGACATGTCTTCTGCTGATGTGGATCCCTCATAGTACATAACCCTCACCACTATTGGGCCCTCTCTCTTAATTATCTCAAGCTTCTTATGAAAAAAAAACCTTCTAATCATTCTTTTTAATAGTTGCATGTTAGAATATAATTAATTTTTTAATCATTGCATGTTGGAATACATCATTAATTTTATAATCATTATGTATTTGAATGTAACATTGATTTTTAATCATTGTGTTTGAAATATAACATTAATTAAATTATAATCCTAATCAAATCCTAACCCCAAGATTTATTATAGAACCCTAATTATAATTAAACATTAATAACCCTAACAATAACCTTAATTGAACCCTATACCTAACCTAAGCTAACTCTAACCCTAATTTAACCCTAAATCTAATCCTAATCATAATTGAACCTTAGCCCTAACCCTAACCCTTTCGATTAATGTCAATTAGGGTAAAATTAGGGTTAGAGTTAGGGTTAGGTTCAATTAGGGTTAGAATAATGGTTTAATTTTAGGGTTAGATATAGGGTTCAATTAAGGTTAAATTAGTAGGTTTAAGGTTAGATATAGGGTTCAATTAAGGTTAAATTAGTAGGTTTAAGGTTAAGGTTCAATCAGAGTTAGGGGTTGAGTTCATTTAGGTTAGGGTTAGAGTTTAATTGGGGATAGGGTTAGGGTTCAATTAGGGATAGTCATAGAGTTTAATTAGGTTAGTGTTCACTAAGTTAGAGTTAAAATTCAATTAGGGTTAGGGTTTAATTAGGGTAAGGTATAGGTTTTAATTAAGGTTATTATTAGGGTTAGTTTTAGGTTCAAACAGGGTTAGGGTTACAGTTCAATTAGTGTTAGGGCTATAGTTCAATTAGGGCTAGGGTTAGGGTTAGAGTTAATTAGGGTTATTCCTATAGTTCAATTAAGTTTGTTGTTTAGTTAGGGTTAGGGTTCAATTAGTTTGATTAGGAATAAGGTTAAGGTTCAATTAGGGATACAATACATTTAGGTTTCAATTAGTATTATGATTAGGGTTAGACTTCAATTAGGGTAAGAGTTAGTGTTAGAGTTTAATTAGGGTTAGTATTCACTTAGGGCCATAATCATCTTCAAACCATAACATACATTTTGGATTGTAATCCCTATCATTCATAATTTACATTGATCATTTTTTAGTCATGTGACACTCACCACATATTTACTCCACCATTTTCTGATTTGTTAGGTACTATTAAATTTGAATTCATGTAAATAAAATTAGTGTTCAAATAAAGTTAGGGTTATGTTTAGGGTTCAATTAGGGTTCAAATAAGGTTAGGGTTCAATTAGGGTTCACTTACAATTAGGGTTAATAGTTAATTAGGGTTATAATTAGTGTTAGGATTAAAAGGTCATGGTTTAATTAGGGTTAAGGTTAGCATTAAGGTTAAGGTTAGGTTATGGTTAGGGTCTAATTAAGATTTTAGTTTAGCTAGGGTTCAACTATGGTTAGGGTTAGGGTTCACTTATGGTTAAGGTTACAATTAGGGTTCAACTAGGGTTATGGTTAGTGTTAGGGTTGAATTATAATCATGTTTCAAATATGGTTCAAGAGTAGGGCTATGGTTCAATTAGGCTTACAATTAAGATTATAATTGAATTAGTGTTAGGGTTAGGGTTATGATTCACTTAGGGCTATAAAAGGGCAATTAATAGATTACCAAAATTATACAAGAAAAAATAAACAACTAACAACCCATCTAGAAGTAGCTGACTGTCCAAAACATAACAACGGTACATTAGATTAAAGAATGTTTTGATTAGTAGAGGAAATCATCTACAATAGGCTCTAGATTGATAACCAACACTAGTTGATCTTTACTCTTATCAAGTAACAAAATTAAAAATAAAATGATTAATTGTTCCCAATTTAGTTTCTTCTATTTCATACAAAAGAAAGTGAACAAATTTTTCATGCTCAAAAGATGAGAACTCATCCCTATTTAAAAATAAATGTTATGAGGGTCCCCTAGTCATCCATCTATTGCCATGCAAGACACCTTCCTTACAAAGGTCAAAAGGAAGGAAAATTAACCCAAAAAAAGGAAAAGGGAAAAAAAGGGAAAATGAAGAAAGCTGCATGGAGCAAACCTTCAACACCAAAAACATAATTTCATAAGTAGGAATAATGGTCATAAAGAAAAAAAAATTGTGGCCTTACTAGACTTTTGGACCAATGACCAGGTCATAACCCTACTCTCATACCCATGTTATCCTCTTAATCCTTTAATATTTTTTTCAATTTATTTATTTGTATACTAACCAAATAATATTTTAAAAAAAAAAACTAATATGTATTTTTTTAAATATCTTTTAACATAGAAATAACTTTTACTAATTGTAAATTTTATCCTTCTTAGAAATAGAAAACAAGGAAATCCTCATAAAAATATGCAAATAGTTTTTAATGTCCATATGCAGATGATAAAAGGAATATTTTAAAATATTTCTTAACCTTGATTTATGTCGTACTCCTAAATAAAGATGGGGTTCCTACTAATTAGAAAACATGACAAAAATGTCATGCTAAATTATATTTATTGTAAACAATTTCATATAAATCAATTTTTATTTTATGGTTACGAAACCTCTCAATTTGGAAGGATATTGACCACAACTATCATTGTCATCATTGTTCGTCTATATCCACATATCCAAGTATGAGAAATTACTAGAAGATAGAACCATAGTAAATCCTAGAATGGAATGACCCTTATTTTGATCATTGTGTTCCAAATAAATTAAAAGAATATTCCTTTTTATTCCTTCTTCAAATTACATGACCAAAATAATTATATATAATTTAAGTCAAATATAAAAATTAAAATTAAAAATAAATATAATAACTTTTTATTTAAAATAAATTATGAAAAGAAAGTGAAGTATAATATTATTTCATAGAAATTAAATTAGTTATAACAAAACAAATTTTTTATTTAAATTTCAATACAAACATTAAAAATAATTTATAAATACTTTAAAATAAATACAAAATTGGGCCATGCATAAAAATCACTTCGTTCTTTCTCAACAGGGAATCAAACAAAGAAAAGCTTTGGCTATTGGTGTGTTCTTTCTAATTAGTCTTGATGGTCAAATGTAAGTCCAGTATTGGGTCGGTGAAGTCTTTTTTGCCAACAAGAGATGGACACGTTTTGCTGAATTTTTAGTTTTCCATGATAATCTTTAAAGTAGGCCTTTTTTCACATTTCTTAAAAATAAAGTTTAGAAGTTTTTTAAAAAAATCCTCATCCATTTTTTTTAATTTTTTCCTCAAACTTCAACTTTAATGTATTTTTATTATAAATTAGCAATTTTCGAAGAGGTGTGGAAGGTCAATGAGAATTTTTTTTTTTGTTTTTTGCATATATTTGTGCATTACATTAGGTCAATTGGTAGGCCATTGCCAAAAGGCTCATGTTATGTTTTCAATTGAGAGATAGAGGATGGTAAGGAGATATAGATAGTGAGGAAGATAGAGATAGAGATAGAGATAGAGATAGAGAGAGAGAGAGAAGATATGGGGAGATAAAGAAAGATAAGTATAGAGATAATGAGAGATGGAGAGATAGAAAGATAAATATAGAGATAAGAAGTGATACATGTAGAGAGGTATGGAGAGGAAGAGATATAGGGGTAAAGAGAGATGGAGAGATAATGGGATAGATAAAGAGGCAAAGAGAGAATTGTGGAGGTATAGAGATAGAGAGGCAAAGAGGTATAGATATAAAGGTCTATAAAGAGGGAGAGGGAGGGAGAGAGGGAGATAGATCAATGTATAGAGAGAAATATGTCTAGAGATAGAGGGGGATAGAGGAAGATAAAGGTAGATATGAAGATAGAGTGAGGGAGGAAGAGGGAGAAAAATAGATAGATAGACAGGTAGATAGATGTAAAGGCAGGGAAAAAGATAGAGATAGAGATGTAGAGGAAGAGGGAGAGAGATATAAAGAGAGATATTGATGGTGAGATAGAGTGATAGAGATAGAGATATAAGGAGATATATAAAGAGGGGGAGGGAGACAGAGACAATTAGATGGATAAACTTGAAGAGAAGTAGAGATAGGGATATAGAAGGGGACATAGAGAGATAGAAAGAGAGAAATAGGGAGAGATAGAGATACATGGGAAGAGAAAGAGAGAAATATATACAGGAAAAGAAAAGGAGAGAGATAAAGATAGATAAATAAGGGATCCAAAGGGATGGAGGGAGGGGGAGATAATATATCTCCTCATATATCTATCTCTCCCTCTCCCTCTTCTTTTGCATCTCTCTATCTCTCCCTCTCTCTATCTTTATCTCCCTCTACCACTCTCTATCTCTCTATCTATTTTTCTTCCTCTTCCTCTCTCACTCTATTTTCCTTCCTCCCCTCCCCTCTCTCTCCCTCTCCCTCTTCCTAGACCTCTATATATATATGTATTTATTTGTTGCTTTATATCTATCTCTCCATATTTACTTACATCTCTCCCTCTATCTCCATCTATCTCTACCCATATATCTCTCTCTATACCTATCTCTATATATCACTTCTTGTCTCCATCTTTATCTTTCTATCTCTCCCTCTCTCTCCTTCTCTATACATTTATCTCTTCCATACCTATCTATCTCTCCTATTTATCTTTATAATTATTAAACTCACTGTTATAAAGTATAATAATTAAAATAATTTTAAATATAATTACAATATTAATTATATAAAATAAATATATAAATGAATATATAAAACATAATATTACAGTTATAAATAAATATAAGATATGTATTATATAATTAGATAACAAATTAAATCTATATTATAATAAAATATATTATATGGAAATTTATGTATTTAACTTATTTTAAATAAATAAACTTAATATAATAAACAACTAACTAAAACCAAAAAAATTACATATAATATATTTTAATATAATATACTTCCATTATACAAAATATAAAACTTACAAACTAAGTAATAAATTATTCCTAAACAAAAGTATAAATTAAAAATTTAAAGCTAAAGGTAAATTGAATATAAAACTTACCAACTAAGTTTTAAATGGAAGTGTCGTGTTACTATAGTATGAGCTTAATCGCGCATTGGCAAATGAAAAAATGTTGCATACTCATATGGTTTGAATTTACTCACCTTTCGACATCAATCAGTCAAAAATGACCAATGAAAAATAACGTAAATTCAATGGTTGGGATAAAGAACGTAAATTCAATGGTTGGGATGGTTTCAATCGTCTTGCATCCCATTTCAAATAATTTGAATTGTCAATGCTCAAAATCAGCTGGTTCATTTCAGATAGGTAACGCCTTCGACATAAATATCTAATCATTTTTATTTTTAATGAATTTTGTATATTTTTTCAAGATTTTAATTATATTTTATTAAATTCTTATTTTTTTATTTTATTATAAATTATTGTTAATGGAGAGGAGTAGACCGTGGGTATAGGATCTATTGTGGGTATAGTTTTGGACAACACGAGACCCACTTTCGGGCAATAAAAGTGCCAATAAATTTACACTTAATATCCAACTGCAAATCACTTTAATTCAAAAAAATACACAAATTGACCAATCATCTAATGACATGCATCAACAATGTACCTATATTACATGACTTAGTGACCCACTATTGGTTCATGACTTTTTTTGGCTCTTTTTTTATGGTTTTTGAAAAATGGTCTAAAAACATTGATAAACATGCCCAATTTTCACCAGAAAAAAATGGGGGGATGCCAGCTCGATGGTCAAGAGACGTGGCAAAAAAAAAATTCCCAACTCAGATGCTAATGACATGGACCCTTTGCTCAAAGTTACCCTACCCACCATCAACGCCTCTCCCTTCAAATTAAATGTATTCATCATAAAAATTTAAAAAATTCTAGTAAAATCAATAAAATATTTTTTTATGTAATATCATTTTTAATATTTAAATAAATGAATTAACTTTTTTTATTTATAGATATTCATAAAAATAGAATAGAAGATCATGGGTAATACTTTTATTAAAGTTAAATTATTCTTCCTATATGTACTTATATTTTATGATGAATAAAATATTCTTCCTATATGCACTTATATTTTATGATGAATAAAATGTTATGAGAGGAAAAAAAACGATATTCATTGTCCATCTTTATATATTTTCAATCTAGATTTAAATAAATGCTCCTAGCATATTATGTAAATTTTGTATGATTAAATAACCCTTAGACTTTCCACATCTTTATTAATGGAATTCATAATAAGAGTAACCATAAAAATTATTTGGTTGATGATATTTTGTAACTAATTATATTTATAAAAAATATATTTTAAATGTGTAATTTTATTAATTGTCATCACATTGAAAATAAAAATATTTAATCAATAGTGGCATGGTGCGATGGTTAGTTACTGTGTTGTTATTCTTGCCATCAAGATTCAAATTCCATTGGGGTGCAATTGTTGAGAATTTATAGTGGGGATGAGGTCTCCCATTTGTGATCTCACAAGTTCATAGCTTCGGATCAAAAGCATTTACCCCTCTTAATGAAAAATATGTATAAAAGAACACTCTTTGCACAAGGAATAAAAGAAACTAAAATTTACTCATCATTTACTATCAAATTGTATTATTATAATCCAATCTTAACCATGGAGAATCCACAATTCAATTATTTATAAAGAAACATGATTGTCACAACAACATGCTCTTATCATTCAATTGATTATGTTTGGTGCACACATTAACATTAAACTCAAATATAATAGTAGTTTATATTATATCACTACATGAAGACCATTCCTAACCTCTTTTTTATAGCACTACTAATCATAGACTAGATCATACAAGAAATTAATTCTTATGAAGCAAAAATTCATGAAATTAGTCTTTTAAAAAAAAAAATTATAAAAATAAAATATAAGTTTTAAATTTAAATTTTAAAATTAAAAAAAAAAAATTAGAAAATTAATTATATATTTTAAGTTTAATTACAATCTATAATAAAAATAAAAACTTAACAAATTATAACTAAAATTTCAAAAATATAATAAAAAGTAAAACAAATTCATACAAAATAAATATTTATTAGAAATTTTGTAAGAAAAATATTTTAAAGTTTTCTTTAAAAAACTAAAAGAATAAACGAGATTTTTTGTTTAAAAAAATTCTAAACTTCGAATAGCTAACTCAATGAGTTCTAGTCATGGTATGGTACATCATGAATGTTTGGATAAACAATGTCATTGCTATGAAGATTAATAAAATATCTTTTGTATTCTTTGATGAAGATAAATTTCATTAACTAGCAATTTGATCCAAAAAAATATTAAAATTATAACTAAAAACATATTTAAGTAGATACAATTAACTAAATCTTGAATAATACTAAATTCAAATAAGATAATTCTTAAATAAATAAATAAAGTTCAAGAATCCAAGAAAAGGGTACAACTTACCAAACAAAACTAAAATAAATAAAATTCAAGAATGATATTTTTTAAAGATACATGTAATATATGTATCCCTCCCATGATAGGTTGAATGAAGTAGGTCTAAGTGAACACCCCCCCACCCGAAAGAGATTTCCCTCACCCCCGAGAGAGACCGAAGATGAACATACTTGCTCTCAGTGAAGGGTTTGGTGAATATATCTACAACTTGATCTAATGTAGGATAGTAGTGAAAATCAATGACTTGCTCCTAAATTAGCTCCCAGAGAAAATGCATATGGATCTTAATGTGTTTGGTTCATTGATGATGGACCAAGTTTTTTGAGATCTGGATGACACTCTGGTTGTCACAATAGATAATTGATCATGGCTTCTAAAAGGTGATATGAGACATCAATGCCATAGATGTAGTGCAAGATGTGTTTGGTAGCTTTCCAATGAAACTCATGGGGTTCTGTCATGAAGTGTGAAACAATGCTAACTACAAAGCATATGTCAGGGTGAGTATGAGTCAAGTAGATGAGGCTACCAACAAGTTGATGATATAAGGTAACCTCAACTAGTGGTGTGGAACATTTCACCTCAAGCTTAAACCTAGATGGAAAGGGATGATGCAAGCTTGCAATCAACCATATGAAAATGTGACAAAAGATCAAGAGCATACTTGGGTTACGGTGCAATAGAGATCTCAGAAGAGATCTAAGTGATCTCGATCCTAAAAAATTAGTGTAAGAGACCCAAATAAGTCATGGAAAATCTATCATGCAAAGCATTCTTCATAGTTGTGATGATGGTGAAGTGCTCCTAGTGACAATCAAGTCATCAACATAGAGAGACAAGAAGAGAAGAGTACCCTCCTACTACAAGATGTAGACATTTGGATCTAAGTGACATTTGGAGAACCCAATGGATAGAAGAAAGGAGTCCATTTTGGCATACCAAGCTCGTGGAGTCTGTTTGAGGCCATAGAGATACTTCCTTAGTTTCCAAACTAGTGAAGAATCTTGAATGAATCCTTGTGGTTGCTTCTGCAAATTTCTTCATGTAGATCTTCATGAAGAAATGCACTCTTCATGTCCATATGATGTACAACCCAACCATGAGCTAGAGAAATAGAAATTAGCAAGTGAATGGAGTTCATTTTGGCAATAGGGACAAAGGTCTTAGTGTAGTCTTGAGACAAACACACACACACACACATATATTACATGTATCTAAAAAATATCAACAAATATCATTCTTCAATTTATTTTATTTTATTTTTGTTTAGTAAGTCCTACCCTTTTCTTGGATTCTTGAACTTTATTTATTTATTTAATAATTATCCAATTTGACTTTAGTATTATTCAAGAATTAGTTTATTGTATCTACTTAAGAGTTATTTACTTAGAATACACTCAATTTCACATAGTTGCATCTAGTATGAATCAAACTTGGGGTCAAGGTCAAACATAACTATAATATTTTTTGCCTAGTAACATTAGAATAAATTAAACTTGCAAGAGTTGATTGGTCTCAAACTATTATTTGCATACCTTTAAATCACTATGTAATACCAACTCATCTACCAACTACATAATGCATTATTTAATCAACTACAAATACTTTTGTTATTAATTATATTTTTCACTATATGCAAATAATTGTAACAATCAATATTTATTTTTTGATTAAGTAATTACTATCAACTAAACTAAGTTCAACATTCATAAATCAACTAATTTGTCTACAAATTTTTTGTACTTGAAAATCACTTAGTCATTAACATTTAACAAATGTTTATTATAAAAACAAACTCAAAATTAACCAATCAATCTATATGAAGGCTTTCTACTAACAATTTTTTTTTTGGCAAAAGCCCAATAGCCTAAATATTATATTAATAATAATAGTAAGTAATTACAAAAGTGCCCAAGAGGGACTAATTACAAAGTTTCCCAAGAGGGCCTAAGTAATTATAAAAATGCCTAATCTTCAAAATTCTAGTCTGAGAAGCCCGTCATGCCATTGGACTTGTCAAGAGTCTGAAGTCTCAATTCCTTTATACCACTTCCATGAAATGCATGTTAGAAGTTATGAAGCATGACTAAACATTGAAACTCAAAAACACTAGCTTTACATTCACCTTGTTGATGGTTGGGGTTTGCACGTCCTCCTTACCAACTACCATCTTCATGTAGAGCTTAAGCCTTATCATTGACTCGTGAAACCTTCTTACTGCTTCCCTATTTCAGGGGTCAAGGATCGGGGATCCCTCATACCCATTATACCTATTTAATCATTGCAAGCTGCAACCACAAAGCCTGAAGTTCAATCTTCTTTGCAACAAGTAAGCAATCAAACCAAAGTCCAAAACCCAATCAGACTTAGTGAAATTTGACTAACTCCTTTTTTTCTAGTAAATGATGAACGGTAAGCCCGAGGTCCAATCTCCAAAACTCTGAATTGGGAAGCTTGATGTGCATTTAGACTTATTGCAAAATGAGGGTCTCTTCTACCTTATCCTTCCTTCACTTTTGTGAATGTCAATAATCTGACCTTCACTCTCCAACAGTCTGATGCCCAATTTTGATCAACTTTCTAACTTCCTCTACTTGCAACATTTGCCACATTTTGACTTGTCGAGGTTTGGGTTTTCTCTTCTACTAACAAATTATTTTCTCATTAATATTTAACAAATATTTGTGTTAAGAAGCTAGCTGAATTTCAACTATAATAATCAAAATTGTGTCTATGTGCATAGAATTTGGGGCCAATATTATCCCTAACAATTATAATTTTCATTGATGGGCAATAAAATTGAAATACATACAACTTAGATCTTAAACTTCTATCCAAGCTACCTCTAAATTAAAATGTTATCTCATTTTTTTACTATCCAACAAATATTAAAAAATAAATACTCACCACTGCATAACACTTATTTACTACCATCTTATATTTTATCTCTTATGAATGCTTCTTTTAATATTTGTTGTTATTATTATTATAACAACATTGATTAAAACCGGCTCGACCCTTAGTTATTTTGCATGTTCAAGTGAATTGGAAGTTGTTGCTACCTTTGTCTACTACTTGATCTACCTGCACCTCTATAGACCTTGGAATCTATAACACAAGAGCCTCCATCATCCCTTCAAATATCTTCACTACTTCCCCCATGCTTAGCCTCTTATCTTGATCATCTTAAATGCACAACATACCCACCATAGTGGTTCTAGTGACCTCTTCAATATCTGCCTCATTCACTCTCCTTGCATCCATAAGGCCTATTATGTTTCCTCTCTAAATTTAAAATGATGCCCAATTAGGAAAGTATAATTTTCTCTCCTCCATATTCAAGTCTAGATTTCTTCGGTCAAATATAATTTCCAACAAATTCATGCCAAAACTGAATACATCAACTTTGAGAGTAATAGGAAGGTTGGATGCCCACTCGAGAGCCAAATACCCTCAAGTTCCTCTTGTGATCATTAATACACAACTGAAATCTCTTCCCACCAAGCTGAAGTCATCATCTAGCAGAATGTTTTCAGGCTTAATATCGCATTGAATGATGCAATCCCTACATTGCTCATGGAGATAAAGTAACCCTCATGTAGTGCCCAATGTAATCTAAAACTAAGTCTTCCAATCTAACACGATCTCTGCTTCTTCATCTCTACAAAAGAGGGAGGACTTTAGGGAGCCATTAGGCATGTACGCATACACCAGTAGCCTTTAAGAGCCTTCTACACAAGATCCTCAATGCCTTACCAAATTCACATGATGTATTCTTTTGATTGTGCTTATTTCTACATGAAATTTCTTTTCTACTTGTGCAGAACCATCTAATCTCTTTATTGCCACAAGCATGTTTTCTAGCAAAGTTCCTTTGAACACAAAGTTGGATGCTCCACTCTCTAGCTTATTCTTGAAATTTTGCATTGCATTATGCAACTCTTTGTAAGTGAATGTTCTAAGTGAATTTGGCACATCCTCTTCCATGTTTTTCATGGGTTTCCTTTGATGTTTCTAGAAAATAAATCTGACCAACAACAAAGCTAAAACAACAACTATAGAAATGACGGTTGTAGGAAGTAAAATTCCAAGAGCAAGGGATTTACTACTTACCTCTAATGTCAAGTGTGGCAACTTAGAAGCAACTAGCCTAATGAAGATAGATTGGATCTTAAATAAAACACACGTTTTGAATAAATGCCCAAACCAAATTCTACAGACTAGTAGATTAGAAATAATTAAAGCAAAGGCTATGCAGGAGTGAACCATCAAAAATAGGGTTCACCAACATGAATTAACAAAATGATGAACCACTAATTTTTCTAATGCTTCATTCAATTATGAGGGCCAAAATGCATAAATAACAATCAAAAAACAATTGCTAACTATTATAATAGAAACAAGGAAGGTTTAAAGATGTTGAAATGATGTGTACCTTGTTGAAAAAGTTTTCTTTTCAGGGCCCATTGAGGACTTATTAACCTAGTGGTGAATGGGTCCTTGCTAGGTTTTGATGTGTTTTTTATGCACTTCTCAACACAAGTAATGCATTGATGCATCACCTCTCTTGAAAGAGAATCTTCCACAATCAAATTGCAGAACACTATCCCAAGGTCTCTAATGTCAGGTCTTGATAGTAATATCTCAGTTGTTTTATGTGATTTTGCTGGAATCACAAGGCGAACTTATAGATGAGTTACAAAGCATGGGGAGTTAGGCCTGAAATAGTTTTAAAGTGCTGGAAGTGAATGAACAGTGGCTTCCCACTCAAAACAGCAAGCTAAAACCCACCAAATTCATCTATTTTAGCTTCATGATGATGCTTGAGATCCTACTCTAACCAAGGACTAAAAGAAATAGCAAAAGGAGAAGGGTTAAGAAAGTTGTTCTAATCCTAAGCTATGAATGAATAGTAACAATGGTGGTTGCTATAGTAGACAAACTCCCTAAACTGGGTTTTTTTTGGCCAAGAGGAACCTATAGTTACACAAAACTAGTGCAATCTTCTAAGGACTACATATTTTAAGATTGCACATGCACATCATGCACATGTGATTAAATTAAGTTGCAGCATTGAAATCGAGAAGCCCAGCTAACTTTACTTAACATTTTGTTATCAACAAGTGCTAAAAGTATAGGTTTAAAACTCGTCAAATACCATAACAACAATTACCATCACCACTTCTATTCAAGAAACTAACACCTAAACTAATAGGGAAGTTGAACCATGAATACATAAAGAGAAAATTCAAAAGGAACACCCATAAATCATGCAATGTTGTTTTCTATTGTTGCAAAAAAAAATTACATCAATTCTCCAACCTCTTACAAATGAGGGGAAGACCCCTATTTATAGTTTTCCAAAGCCCAAATGAATGGATAGGATTGAATTACATTTTGTGGCCCAAATTTGATTACATTAGGGCTTCACCTACCCCCCATTATCCAACAATTTTAAAATACATCTTTTTCTTTTCCCTGTTTTGTCACCTAGTGCCCAGGTGTTGTAGCAATTTTTTCATTTAGCTGATTGCCCTTTTACTATAGCTTAAAGTGCTTGAAAGTTACCTTCTTAATTTTTTTGAAGTGTTCTTCATTGGATCAAACATGCTCGTTGACAACTGGCATCAATGGATTGGTTGCCCCTGATTCAGGCAGACAACTTCCTCATACCTTCTTCAAGGCCACCCCCTTGCACTTTTGTCCTAGACTTCCTTGGAAAAGGCCTTCTTCTAATGCCAACCCTGTTGGTGGGTGCTAGGGGGAGAGGTGAAATGAAATGAATGGTGACAAGATTGATGCGCTTTTCCTTGTTCAGAATTCTCAATGGGTCTCCTAATGAACCCATAGTAGGCTCCTTGAATCCTGCATACATGAAGTGCCATAAGTTCTTTCATACACAAATCAAGACAAACGTTAGTCAAATCCTGCAACTCCTTGTTAGATCCATCCATGCATCATCAAAATATCATAATATTCATATTTGGAGCTCATTTGGACAATAAACATTAATCCAGGCCCAAGGGAGCGAGCAACGAACAAGGGACAGCAAATTAGAAGGGAAGTTCTCGGACCTCACAAAACTTAGCAAAACCAAGATTTTTTAATTATAACGCATGGGAAAAGGGGAAGGAAGAGTTCCAAGAAAAACTTCCTCAAGATTGGACCCATTTAAAAAAATCAGAAGCTTGGAAGGGGAAAGCTAGAGGGTCATCGCCCTTTTGAAATGGCAATGAGCACATGGTGGCCTGGAAGGAAAGCCTTAGACAGTGACAGAGGGACTGGGCCCTAGAGGTCGGGTCGTCGAGGGTTGGCAAATGTTCAAAATGGCCACAAAGAGATGGAGTCCTAGAAACAGCCACAAAGGGGCCAAGTCCTAGAGGCTGGGTCATCGAGGGTCAGCGGATGTTCAAAACAACCATGGAGGGACAGAGTCCTGAAAATGGCCACAGAGGGGCCAGAGGGCCGACGGATGTTCAAAACAACCATAGAGGGACAGAGTCCTAAAAGCACCTATAGAAGGGCCAGGTTCTGGAGGCCAGGTCACAGGGGTCGGCGGATGTTCAAAATGGCCACGGAGGGATAAAGCCCCAAAAATGGCTAAGGAGGGGTCAGGTTCTGGAGGGTGGGTCATTGGGAGCCAGTAGATGTTCAAAACAACCATGGAGGGATGGAGTCCCAGAAATGGCCATAGAGTGGCCAGGTTCTGAAGGCCAAGTTTTTGGGTGCCAGTGAATGTTCTAAATGGCCATGGAGGGACAGAGCCCCAGAAATGACAACAGAGGGGCTAGCTTCCCGAGGCCTAGTCGTCAGGGGCCAACAGATGTTCAAAATGGCCATAGAGGGATGGAGTCCCAGAAATGGCCACTAAGGGGTCGGTTGTCGAAGGCTGGGTCATTAGGGGTCCATAGATGTTCAAAATGACAACGGAGGGACAAAGTCCCAAAAATGGCCACAGAGGGCCCGGGTCATCGAGGCTCCATGGATGTTCAAAATGACCATGGGGGGACGAAGTCCCTGAAATGGCCATGGAGGGTCCGAGTTCTGAAGGTCAGGTCCATGAATGTTCAAAACAATGATGGAGGGATGGAGTCCCAGAAACAGCCACGGAGTGGCCGAGTTCTGGAGGTTGGGTCGTTGAGGGTTGGAAAATGTTCAAAATGGCCACGAAGGAATGGAGTCCCAGAAACGAACACGGAGGGGCCAGGTTCCAAAAGTTGAGTCACTGGGTGCTGGTGGATGTTCAAAATGGCCACAAAGGGATGGAGTCCTAGAAACAACCATGGAGGGGCCAGGTTCCAGAGGTTGGGTCGCCGAGGGTCCACTAATTTTCAAAACGACGACAGAGGGACGGAGTCCCAGAAATGACCACAAAGGGACAAAGTTCCAGAAGGAAATTTTTGAAACTCTCAAAACTAAACAAAACATTGGAAGTTCACTTATGCACCACAAAAACATCCCAAATCCATAGCAAACTTGTTCCCAAAGTCAAAAATATAGGAAAAAGTGAATCGAGTGAGCAGGGAAATCCAACCAAGGAAATCTAGTAGGGTAGACCTGAAAGACCTAAAGGACCTAGAAAATTTTTGGGGTGAAACATGGTCAACTTGAAATGATACTATGGGGCCACTGACCATTTTAGACACAAAAATTGGTGGCACAAAAAATGAGGCAATGACATAAAATGACCTAGCAAGGCAACAGGAAGAGAGGGTCCCTGTTTCGAATGGGGCATGTGTGCAAAACATGCACAACACTAGGGTTCTAGAAAAGTGATTTATGGGTTCTATTCTTCAATGTCTGCACTCCTAGCTCCTAGGTGTTCAGCTCCTTAAATTCGGAAACAAATTTTGTAGCTTTTTTTTCATGATATTGCAATAATGATGACAAATTTTGCAACTTTACAACATCAACAACTTTTGTTTCAATATTTTTCTCCACTTGATCTTTAATCTAAAACTTGCAATCACACATCAAGGGAGAAGAAAAAATGTTGATTGTTAGGGAATAGGGGTTTGCCTTGGTCAAACCCCATTTAGGTAATTAAACATTATTATGAAATAATGAAACATGAAGCATGAAACAATGATACCTTGGATGAAGTCTTGGAATGTAAAACATCAATCTAGCATGAAATGGCTATGATGAATGTAGATCTTGATCATGAACTTTGGTATGAAACCATTCTTGAATTAGATTTTGAATGCTACATCACAACATTAGCTCAACAACATGCATGATGCACTATTCCTTTGACATAATGATATAACTTTTGAATCCTACAATAAAAATTCAATAATCTTCCCTTGAATGCCTTTGAAATGCTCTTGAATGCTCTTGATCTCATAAACTTTCTATTAGGACTTGCTCATAAAGTTGTTTAGGTGAAACTAGGTGAAATAGCCTCAAGTATTTATACTTATCTTAAGATTTAATCCCAAAATTAAAATAACACAAGCTGGCATTAGATCTAGAATTTAAAATAATTAAATTTTTGCCAAAAATATGTTCAAAAAGGGGTGTCCTAAGTTAAGGAGGACTCATTCGCCATAGGGCGAATGGGTCTATGGCGAATGAGTCCTAGCACAATCAACTAGGACATACTTTGGGGAGGTGAAATAATATGTAAAATGGGGGGTCCTAGGACCTAGGAAGGACCCATTTTGTAGGTGGTGAATGGATCCCAAGTCACTAGCCTATGACTCAAACCTTGCCAAATTAAGTATTGTGAAACATTAGTAATGAGTGGCAGGGTTTATCCCTTGGAAAATGTAATAAATAAGGCTTGGATTTGAATTTAAGAGGATGATTAAGCTCTAATTAACCTCAATTAATTAATAAATCCCTATATTAGTGTGAAAGTCTAAGAAAACACTTTAAAACACCCTAAATAAGGTGCCATTAAGTCCTTTTTATCAAATGTAATTATTCATTCACAAACTAAGTGTGAAAAAAGGGTTACTTTTTTCTACACTACATTTTTCCCCCACTTTAGTGAGAGTTTTCCCCCATGAAAACTCACACTAAAGCAGACATTCAAGACACTTAAGTATGTAGCAATAACAAATATACATAGTCATATCCTATCAAAGACTAAGAAAAATAAAGGAAAACAAAGGATCAAGCTTCAACTATTCCAAATCAATGTGGAATGTGGCTATTTGTTCGTCAAAAGCATCAAGCTTTGATAGTTTGTCCAACATGATGGCGTAATGAAATAACTTGTACAATAGAAGAAGATAATATGAAATATGTTGCTAATACTTTATAATAACTTATAATAACAAGCCATTTCAAGGGGGAAAACCTCCAAATAACTCCAATGAGAACACAATTCACTGTATGATGATGAAATAAGACTCACAACCTCCTATGTATACCTATTTATACCTATGATATCACCTAGGCCGCTTAGACACCCCTATATAAGCCCTAGGCTGACCTAACCAACTAAATAATAATATGATAATGATAACATGACTTAATTATGAGTTAATATAGCCACAAACTGACTATTCATAACCTAATGTACACCAATATTAAAGGAATAGCATGCCCCCCCTCTTCAAAGAAGCATTGTCCTCAATTCTAATCAAGTGTGGATTCCTTTGAATGAACTCCTCATCCTCCCATGTGGCATCTTCAACTGTTAAATTCTTCCACTGGATGAGATACTCAGTGATAGTTTTATTCATCAGCTTCTTCGTGCATGTTTGATGAATATACTTTGGTTCCAAAATTATTCTTTCTTCTTCATTGAGCTCTGGTAGTGTTGTTTGAGTTAGAATATTATGCCCAATTACCTTCTTCAAACAAGAAACATGAAAAACTGGATGTATCTTTGTTGTTGGTGGCAACTCTAGCTTGTAGGAAACACTACCGATCTTTTGCATGATTTGGTATGGCCCATAATACCTTGGAGACAACTTATTATTCATTTTTTGTTGCTTCAGTGAGATTTTCTTATAAGGCTGAAATCTCAAGAAGACCTAATCCCCAACTTCAAAACTTATTTCACTACAATATTGGTATGCCTATTGTTTCATTTGATTTTGTGTCATGGCTAAATTCTCCTTGAGTCCTAAAAGTACTTGTTCTTGATGAAGCAAATGGTCCTCTACTACTTGAACTCTTGGTGATACCTTTAATGATGATGTGATGGAAGGATGATGATATCCATAAAGTGCCAAAAATGGAGACATTTTTTATGAGCTATGAAAAGAAGTGTTATACCACCATTCTGCAAGTGGTAGCCAATCTACCCATTGAGACTATTTCTCTGAAGTGAAACAACATAGATATCCTTCCAAACACTTATTAACAACCTCAGTTTTCCCATATTATTGAGGGTGGTATGAAGATCTATGAGCCAATAGAGTACCCAAACATGAGAATAAATCTTTCAAAAAATGACTAGTGAAGATAGCATCACAATCACTAACAATAACCTTAGGTGTACCATGTAGCTTTTGGATATTCTCCAAAAATCCTTTTTCCACTACATTTGTTGTAAAAGGATGTGATAATGCAATGAAATGTGCATATTTAGTGAGGCGATCAACTACTACCATGATGACATTATGACCTTTAGATTTGGAAAGCCCTGTGATGAATTCCATGGATACCTCTTCCCAATGTTGGATAGGAATAGATAAGAGTTGAAAGACACGTGGTGTCTTAATTGTCTCCCCTTTATTCCTTTCACAAACCAAACATTCAGACACAAATTTTTGAGCATCACCATTAGCCCTTCCCAAAAAAAATATTCCTTGACTCAATGATACGTCTTCAAAAATCCTAAATGACCACCAATTGGAGACTCATGCAATTCTGTGAGAATCTTGTGTTTAAGAGTGGAATTCTTGCAAAGATGCAAATTCTCTTTATACCAAAGAGCATCTCCTTCCAACAAAACTTATATAAACTACTAGGATCACTTTTTAATTGTTGGATGAGATTACTTGTTGCAACATCATTTTTCAACTCTAGTTCTATAAGAATCTTGTGTTTAAGAGTGGAATTCTTGCAGAGATGCAAATTCTCTTTATACCAAAGAGTATCTCCCTTCCAACAAAACTTATTTGAACTACTAGGATCACTTTTTAATTGTTGGATGAGATTACTTGTTGCAACATCATTTTTCCACTCTGCTTTGGCTTCTTCCACCCAATTTTCTTGTAATATTGAAAGGGCACACCATAAGGCTTCATCTTTCTCATCCATCCTTCAAAGAGCATCTGCCACAATATTTTCTTTCCCTTTCTTATATACAATCTCAAATTCATATCCTAACATCTTAGTGACCCATTTTTGTTTCTCTTTAGAAGATAGTCTTTGTTCCAAAAAAATATTTTAGGCTATCATGATTTCTGAACCTTGAATTTTCTACCCATTAGATAAGGCCTCCATTGTTTTAGCTACGTGAAGGATTGCTAGCATTTCCTTCTCATAAATAGTTTTAGTCGATTCTTACCCTTTAATTGACAACTCTCAAAAGAAATTGGTCAACCTTCTTGCATGAGAACTGCTTCTATCCCATTTCTAGAAGCATCACATTCCACAATTAATTCCTTGGTGAAGTTAGGAGTGGCAAGCACTAGAGTTGTAAACATAGCCTCCTTCAATCTCTCAAATGTTGTATTAGCGGATTCATTACAATGAAAAGAATCCTTCTTCAATAGAGTGGTGAGGGGTGCTGCTATACAACCATAATTCTTCACAAATATTTTGTAGCACCTTTTTAATCCCAAGAAACCCATCGGTTTCTTAATGGTTTTTGGAATAGACCATTCCATGATAACCTTAATTTTGTTAGGTTTCACCTTTACTCCTTCATGTGAAACTATGTGTCCCAAATACTCTGTCTCCTTAAGAAAAAAAGAACACTTGGATGGATTAGCATAGATTTGATGGTCTTCGAGTATTTGTAATGCTTGATCCACATGTTGCAAATGTTCTTCCCAAGTCTTGCTATAAATCAACATATCATCAAAGAACACTAACAAAAACTTTCTCAAGAACTTTTTAAAAATGGAATTAGTCAAACTTTGGAATGTAGATGGTGCATTGGTAAGATCGAATGGCATCACCAAAAATTCATAATGACCCTCATGAGTCTAAACTATTGTCTTAAAAATGTCTTCCTCCTTAATTTGAATTTGGTGATAACTAGATCTAAGATCTAACTTGGTAAAATCATAGCTCCATTCAATTCATCTATCAATTCATCAATGACTGAAATATGAAACTTATCTTTAATGGTGTACATGTTGAGCACTCTATAATTTGGACACATGTGCCAAGTTTCATCCTTCTTATGTACCATCACCACAAGTGAGGAGTAATCACTTTGTCTATGCCTGATAATTCTTACCTCTAGCATCTCCTCGACATTTTTTTCTCTCTCTTTTGTATGTGTGGGTACCTATAAGGCTTGATTTTTAGTGGTTGGCTTCCTAGAACTAATTGTATGGCATGATCATGATCCCTCTTAGGAGGAAGTCCTTTAGGCATATCTCCAAGAACAACTGAGTGACAATCAATTATAGCTTGTAAATCTAAATGAGTAGGAGCATTAGATTGAGAGACTTCTAATGAACATAGTTGGGCCACAAATCCATACACTTCTTTCTTAAAAAACTTTTGCATTTGATGAGAGCTTACCATCTATGGGGACTTTTCCTTCAACCCCCTTAGCTATACTACCTTTCCTTTTGATTGAAAAATCATGAATAGTTCTTGGAAGTTCATCTCAATTGTTCCTAATGTAGTAAGCCATTTGACTCCCAAAACAATATCTATTGCATCAATGGATATCGCATACATTTGGGTATCAAGTTGATAATCTCCCATGGATTATTTAATGCTATGACACTTCCTTGAACAACTAACTATACCACCATCTTCAATAAAAACCTAAAACTCTGGAGTTGGATATATAAAATAATTTTGATGAGTAGCCAATCTTTTTTTGATGAGATTATGAGTACTACCTAAGTTGATCAACACTGTTACTTTTTGCTTCTTTAAGAACCCCACTACCATGAGATTTTCTAGAGCACTAAGACCTAAGAGTACATGACAAGAAATTATTGGTTGAGAATCATGTGATTCCTCATTTGAATCCCTTTCATCCTCTAATATGGGTTCCTCTTGTTCCTCACTTGGACCTTCAATATAGAATATTTTATTTTCACTACATTTATGTCCTCAACTGTATTTTCTATCACAATTGAAAAACAACCCTTTTCTCTTTTCTCCTCAATTTGTTGCACGGAGTCAACCTAGTAGGTTGAGGAAGAGAAGGTGTTGAATATCCTTTCTCTCTTGTCACATTATCCCCTTACTTCTTAGGAATCAAATACTTATCTACCCTACATGCTAAGATAAAAGACTCATTTATAGAGATAGGGCTAAACATGCATACCTCATGTTGAATGTGATCCTTGAGACCACCCAAGAATAAATCATTCAAGTTCTCATCTATAACTGTATCCACTCTTAAGGATATATTTTTGAATTTCTGAATATATCATCTTTAACTGATCCTAATTGTTGAAGTTTAGCAAGTTGGCTGAAGAAGTTGTCTATCACACTATTGCTATATTTTGCTTGGAGTTCCTCCATAAAAATTGACCATGAGGCGGTGAGACCATGAGGCGGTGAGACCCTTTTTCCTTGAATGAGTACAAAGCCAACAATACCAAATGAATTGATCTAATTCTAGATATAGGGAAGCCATTGTGACCTTTTGTCCATTTGGGATTTGATGTACTTAAAAAAAAAATCCATTTGGTTTATCCATGTTAGAGGATCCTTGCCATCAAACTTGCGTATATCCACATTTAGGAGAAAATTCCTAGATCCCATAGGAATATTAAAACTTGTGTCAATGTTATCCGACCTAGAAGTTTCTCCTTGGTTGCTTGAGAACTCCTTTCTTGGTTCATTCATATAGGCACTTAACATGCTTTGTATATTCGATATATCTCCTCTTAGGTCACATATATCCATCTTCATTGAGGAAATTTCTTCCTTGACCTTACTGATTTCCTCATTAGGATTAATATCCTCTATTGTTACCCTATCCTTATCAGGAGTCTTCCCCAGTGTGACAACATTATTTTTGCCTCTTGTTGCAGGCCCCATCATGATGGGGACCAATAATTTTGAAATAAATCACACAAATGAAACTTAAATTCTCTAGAAATTTTGCTATAACTTACTAGGGCCAAAATACCTCTCAACTAGAAAATTTCCAAGAAATAAGCAGATTTGCAACCTTCAGAGTGATATTTGTGGAAACCCTAATTTTTCAATAACTTGCTTATTTATGCTTTAATTTCTCCAAATTTTTTATTGTAGGATACTTTAGTATTTCTTAAAAATCTAATAAAAATAAGCTCCAATTCAGAAAGATGTGAGAGATATTTAGATTCCAAATAAATTGTGTGGAAACCCTAATTCTGCAATAATTCACTCAATTCTACTTCAATTCCTCTAAAATTTGGATTGTAGCTTCCTTAATATGTTCTTCAAAAAACCCTTTAAAAATCAAAAACAAAAATTGCCAAAATTTGAAAGATATACTCTTCCCAAAATCGCCTCCAATATTGAGAAAAAAACCTTGCCTCTACGATGCCAAGATCATGCTCTACTAACACTTGTAATGAAATAACTTGCACAATAAAAGAAGATAATATTAAATATGCTACAAATACTTGATAATAACTTAGAATAACAAACCACTTCGAGGGGGAAAACCTCCAAATATCTCCAATGAGAACACAATTCACCATACAATGATGAAATAAGACTCACAACCTCCTATATATACCTATTGATGCCTAGGATATCACCTAGGTTGACTTAGGCACCCCTATATAAGCCCTAGGTTGACCTAACCAACTAAATAATAATATAATAATGATAAAATGACTTAATTAGGAGTTAAGGTAGCCACAAGCCAACTATTCATAATCTGATTTACACCTATATTAAAGGTGTAGCAGATGTGGGCCAAGTCTAGGTTGTTTGTCCAAAAATGTTTAGAAGTAGAACCTAATGTCTATTGTGTAAACAACACATGTGCTCACTCTAGGGTAGTGGAACCTTAGGCCATCCACTAGGTGAGTATCCTAAAAAGGTGGAAAATGAGAGAATCATATTAGCCTCCCATACCATACCAAGGTTATCCTCCTAACAACCTCAATAAAGCATCACAATTCTATACACTTATGAATGTTATGTTTGTAGGTTTTTTTGTTAAATGGGGATTTTGCTTCATTTGTGTAAAGTCTTCTTCTTTAGGAACATCATGCCTAATGTCTCCAAGAGAGGACAAGTCAAGAATATCAAATTGTCACTTAATGGATGTGCCATTCACATCATTCCACTAAGGGATATCATATACTTAGAAATATCATGCTCTTGGAGGACATCAAAATGACACCACCAAGAAAAACACACATCACAAGAAAAAAGAAAATCATGCCATGAAATATGAAAAATATTGAAAGATATCATCGATGGATGCCCCCACTATAAATTGATTGCTAACACCATTTCTATGAGTAACTAGTTTAAAGTAGCCAATGTTTTCTCCTAAGACATGAGAGATTTCCTTAGAAAACCCTATGCCAATTCATATGTTTCTAAGCTAAAGCTACATCATGAAAAAGGAGGGACGACTTTCCCCAAAATATATAAGGTATCTATGGATTTGGGGATAGTATGTATTTTCTATAGTGTTGTTTTAGAGAGTGAAACTATCATCATTCCCCAAATACTCATGGAATAGGAAGAATGACACAAAGAGAGTGAAAACAAAGAAAATATTTTGGGTCAAAATGGAAGAGACCTAAATGTCTCAACACCTTGTGTCATCCCTAAAAGGAAAACACAAGACAAGTGAAAAATTAAAATGTTTACAACATAGGGAAGAATGTAGATACATATAGAGGAATTCACAAAAAGAGAGATATACAATGAACAAAACAACACGATGGATCACATTACGCACATTCAATCACCTAGAAGAACATGGAAAGGAAAACATTTGAAGAAAAATACTAGTAAGGCACATGCAAGTCAACCTATAATAGGTCATCTGCATCCTAATCTTAGTCGACATATATGAAAGGTGGACAACTAGCCAAAGGGACAATAGTAAGTTCTAAACTAGGGGAACCACCAAGTTCAACACTCCTTTTAGGAGATTTATCATTTAAACTCATAGAAGAGGAAAACAATGTATTCAATTTATTATGCACTTGATCATTAATCTTCGTAATGTTAATGTCATCATATAGATTAATCACAAATGGAGGTTGAATGATAATTTCCTTGGAAGGTTCTTGTTTATGTTGTGGAAAAGGTATAAAATCCTCATGCATTGCTTCAGTTAAATTCAGATTTTGATTTTCTATGTTGTTATTTTCCTTTTGATGTTGTAACATACGAGCAATAGCATGTCTGCACCTATGCTCTCTAGCATTCTAATTTCATTTCAACCTAAATAATAGGAAAAAAATGAGGGAGGATGATGTCACCCTTTTTCCCACTATTCACTCAAGTATGTCCTAGGAGTCCTAATTGGATTAAATAAAAACCTCACAATGTGAGTCAATTCTCAATGAGGACGACCTAGGAGGGCCTATTTCAGCTTTAAGGGGTTCACCACCAATCAAATTCTTGCAAAAGACAAATGAACATTCAACTTACAAAACCTAGTTATGCAAGCTAAATGAGAGATGCAAATGATGAAATTATCCAACACGAAGATATGATATGTGTACCTAGGAAGTTTGGAGATATTGTGAGGATTTTGGAAATGCAAAGAAGCTACCAAAAAGTGTTATGGAGGACTAAGATGCCCAAGATGGCGTATTAGTCCCTCTGCTATTTTTCGGGGAAAATACGAAGTCTTCGAATATTGAAACCAAATCTAAAGGAATCTCTAAAAAATATTCCTGGGAGGACTAGGACACCCAAGGTGGCGCATTAGTATCATTCTAAATTTTTGAAAACTTTGAATGTGATCCTGAGTTGCAAGGTTTACACTTGCTTCCTTTCTGATCTCAAGTTCTGAAACTTCTGGATTTGTCTTGTAGGTGATTTTTCATGAAGATGACAACTTTGTAATGCAACTTCACAACTTTTACAACTTTACACTCCAAATGATCTTGAAGACTTCAACATAGATCTACAAATGAAAATATGCAAGATGGGAAAAACTTTTTATTTGTTAGTGAATGGGGGTTTGCCTTGGTCAAACCCCTTGTTGGTAATTAAACCTTGAAATGAAATAGAAATTATGAAGGAAATGGTGAATGAACAACATGCAATATTACAACTCACCAAACCCTTGTTGTAAATTCTATAAACTTGTGTGTAATGGCTACAATGGATATGGATCTTGAACCAAAGGAATGATCTTGAATTGCTTGCTTGAATCAAAACCCTACATCACAAATATAAGCACAACAATGCACATGATGCAAGAGGCTCTTTGATATGATGCTTGAATCTTGATGATGGCTCCAAATGCTTGATATAATGCTCTTGAATGCTCTTGTGAACTCAATTTTCTATGATGAATGCTCTCACAAAAGACTTGGATTAGAATGAATGAATGAACCTTGTATTTATACTTATGATTAATATCTCAAAATCACATTACAACAAGCTAACATATGAATTCATTAAATAAAAGAGGCTAAATCCTACCAGAATTTGAAATTAAATCCCAAAAATGACTCAAGAGGACTAAAATGCTCTAGGTGGCATCTTAGTCCCAAGTGATGAAACTTGGGGCAAAGACACCAAAAAGGGGCTCAATTAAGATAAATCAAGGTCCTCAAAATCAAGGTCTCAAGACCTTTGGGGGACAAAGACATCCTAGATGGCATTTTAGTCCTGACCCAAAAAATAAGGACACAAAGATGAAATCATTAAATTGTTATTTATGCATTGGAGAATTTCGGGATTATCTAGAGAAAGATGTAATTCATAGGGCTTGTGGACACAAAATAGGACCAATTAAGCCATAAATGAGGATAAATAAAGCAAGGCAATCCCAAACAAGTGTGAAAATGCAAGGGTATGCATTTTACTACACTATATGTATCCCCCACTTTATTGAGAGGATGAACTTGCTTCAAACTCACACTAAAGTAGCCAACCACGCAATCAAGATGGGTTTGAATGTACAAATGTTAGTAAGATGGGATGGTAATAACCAAGAGGGTGGACAAGCCCCCAGGATCAAGATCCTATGGAAAACCAACATAAGCACAAAATAAAATGCTTGTGGATGATATATGAAGCCATAACTAGATCACAAACATACACCATCAAAGACAGGAAAAGAAAAAGGAAAAAAAAAAAATGGATCAAGCTTTGACTAGCTATCCAACATGGTGGATCAGGTCTAGGTTGTTTGTCCAAAAAGAAAGTTTACAAGTGAAACACGTTGTCCACTATGCAAACAAAATGCACACTCACAAGGGCTAGTGGGAGCTAGGTGTCCACTAGGTGAGCCCTAGGGGACCATATCAAAGCCATGCCTCCATGACTTTAATAAGGTACAAAAATGTTTGCTCACAAGGGCTAATGAAGCTAGGTGTTCACTATGTGAGCCCCAAGAAACCATATTAATGCCATACCTCCATTACTTTATAAGGTACAAAAAAGCACACTCATAAGGGCTAGTAGGAGCTAAGTGTCCACTAGGTGAGCCCCAGGGGACCATATCAAAGCCATACCTCCATGACTTTAATAAGGTACAAAAGTGCATGCTCACAAGGGCTAGTGAAGCTAGGTGTTCACTAGGTGAGCCCAAGGAAACCATATTAAATTCATGCCTCCATGAATTTAATAAGGTACAAAAGGAAAAATGCAACAAGAAAGAGGGATGTTCCAAGGAATTTTGCTTAGTTCATGTAAGGTCTTACTAGATTAGGGGACATTGTTCTTAATGTCTCCAAGAGAGAACCAATCAAAGGATAAAAGATTCACCACTTAAAGTATGAATTGTGTTGCATCACCACTAAGGGGAATATAATATGCTAAGATAGATCACGCTCTTGAAGGACATCACTCCGAATGTCACCACAAAGAGGAAAATGCATTGCATGAAATAAGAAAATCACATCAAGGAACATGAAAACAAATGCAAATGAAATCATGCACAAATAATGCCAATGTATGCCCCCGCTTTAAAGAAATTGATAACACCACATTTTGAGCAATTACTTTAAAGTAGCCAAAAGATGAAAAGGAAAAGAGGGTTTCCCCCCAAAAACATATAAGGGATCTATGGATTTGAGGTCAGTATTTGTCTTTGCTCCAGTAATATTAGAGAGCTCAGAACTATCACCATTCCCTAAATACACATAGAACTGGAAGAATGACACAAAGATAGAGAAAACAAAGAAAAATCCTTTTGGTTCAACATGAAGGGGGCATGAATGTCTCAATGCCTTGTATCATCCCCAAAAGGAAAACACAAGACAAAAAGGAACATGAAAAGAAAAGAGAAAAGATCGATGAAAAGGAAAAACTATATGTCCATATAGAAGAATGAAGGTACAAATAGAGGTATTCACATAGAGACAGAAACATCAAACAGAACATCACAGGGGATCACACTATGCACATACAAGCAAACAAAAATAAAATTAAAAAGAATAGTAAGGCATAGGCAAGTCAACCTAAAGTAAGTCATCCACCTCCCAATCTTAGTTTGTATAAGCAGAAGGTAGATAACGAACCTAAGGGACAACAAAAAATGCCTTACTAGGACAAGGCTATCAACTTCTTTCCCCCATTGAGTGCAAGACAAGAACGAGCCAAGGTAAGTGATGGGAAGGGTCATGTAATAGTGAGAATAGAGTATTCTATGACTATTACATGACAAAAGGGTCCAAAAGGACAAGCTTCTCAATCACTTGATGGCAATCATTGCCATCGAAGTCAAAGTTTTGCAATATTAACTAGAATGCACAACACTCATTGGTATTGTGTCTAAGAGTTCAATGATATGTGCAATGTGGGACTTTTGCATCTTTAGGATAAAGCACTAATCTATTCATAGGTGGCAATGTTATGAATCCTTTATTGAAAAGTATTTGTAGTTTTCTTTCACTTTCAGGTGCTGGATAGAGAGGTTGTAGCTTTTGTAATTTATAAGGTCTTTTGTGTTTTCTAGATTCACCAACTTCTCTACTTGAAGGAGGAGAAGGACCTAAGGTGATCCTCTCATCCTTGTCATTGTTATGAGTCATTGGTTGTTCTTTAGGAAGAAGGACATTCATGTCAAGGGGAGAGTCAAAGATCACTATACCATTGTTATGAAGTCTTAGGTATTCTCGAGGAGGTTGTATAATGTGAGGGGGATCTTGATATCCTAACCTTGTTGTTTTTTTGATGGTTGAGAGATGTTCTAGGACTTGATGAATATTATATTCATTTTTGTATCACATCCTTGTTTGCTTAAGATTGTGAAGCTATTTCCATATGTTTCTTCTAGGTTGATTGGAGTGTTTGTTTCTTTGTTATTATGTATATGAAAATATGCCTATCATAATGAATTCAAAACACATTCAATAAAACTTTATATCAAAGAACCTTAAAGAAAATACAAACAAACTCTTAATGCAGCTTCTTCGAAGTCATTTTATTGCTCCCTATCTCTAGTGTTTCGTTGATTCAAGTTGCTCTCAGATTTAGTATGCCAAGCTCAATGAAATGGACTACTAGAGAATGGGATTTAAACTAAAATGCATACTATACTAATATGCAAGATTATGCTATGCTATGATAAGATTATTGTTAGAATGCTAAAGATGCAAGAGCATAAGCGTAATTGTGTGTGTGTGTATGTAACCAATGTTTGGATTTGCACATGTATTTATAGAGTTTTTCAAGGATTTTGATTGGCTGAGTTGATCAACGGCTGTGATAATTCCTGACAGATTGAACAGTCAAAGATGGATGAGACTAGAGAGAAAAATAGAAGAAAACAAATAAAGCAAGATTTTTCCATTTTCATGGAAGAGATAAGATGAGATGATAAAAAATCATATTTTTTTTAGAAGAAAAATGGAAAGATATTGAGAAGATAAATAATGAATTATCAAATTCAATTATTTATTTATGGGTGCATGTAGATTTTTATTAATTCAATAAATATTTAATTAAGGTTTTGAGAAAATCAGAAGATTTCATAATTAAATGAAATATTTAATCATGATTTGAAGAAAGTAGAAGATCTTTAATTAACTGAAATATTTAATTAAATTTGAAGAAATGATATGTGTATGAAATTAATTAAATAAAGTATTTTTTTAATTAGAAGAAAGTTTTAAATAGAAGAAAAGAAATATTTAAATTCAATTAAAACAAAAGTTTTAGTTAAATTCAAAAGATGATAATTAATTTAAATAAATAAATAAAATGTATTTATTTAATTAATCAAGTAGACATGTGAAATAATTAAATAAATAAATTTATTCAATTATAGCGGGAGAATAAAATGAATGAACAATATAATTAAATTAATTAAAGTTAATTACATATAGAAGACTTTAGAGAAATTAATTAAATAATAAATATTTAATTAAATGTCAGGATTAATTAGACATGACCAATTTTATGCACATACATTTTTCCCTTCTTTGAAGTGATGTGTGAAATGCATTGCTTCAAAGAAAATAATCTTTTTGCCCCTAATATGTTTATGATGTTGATGTTGATGATGCCCCCTCGGGAGGTAAATCACGGATGATGATATGAGTTTTGAAAAAAAATTGATAAAAAACTTGATTGGATGATGAAATTCTAATGGTGGTTCAATGATTTAGCTCTCGATAAGTGGTGTAAAAGATGCCCCTGGTAAAAAAAAAAGTAAATGCCACCAAAACCCATCTTAATTGACCCATATAAGGTAAAAGGGGTAAAAGTAAAAACCATTTTCACCCTTTTACTATAGTGATTTTTTATGCTCTAACAGTGACTTGGCGAGATGCAGATTCCCTATCACAGGCATAGATTCGAGCGGGCCTGCCGATACCAGAGACCAGACGTGTATGGACCACTGATGAGTCGATTGAACCCTTTATGATTCAAAATTTTGTGATTTTGATCAATTTTGTAAGCTTTACATGCAGATTTAGGGAAAAAAATAAAGTTTTAGCACATCCGCCTATCTGTTTTAGCGCATTCAAAAATTTCCATAGCGCATATAGGGTGTTCTTTAGCACATATAGGTGTAGGGTAAAATTAGATATTCTAGCACATATGAAGTGTAAATTAGCACTTATAGGGGTCAAGTCTGGCCAGAAAACTTTAGCACATGTAGGGTACAGAGTTGCGCATTTAGGGATTGGCTCCAACAGAGGTGGATTAGTGCATATAGGATATGAAGTATGGTGATCCCACAAAGCTGATTTACAATTTCTGGGAGGAACTATTTTTTGTTGAAATCACATATTTTTAGAAAATATAATGATTTAAGCCTTAAAGGGTTTCATTTAAAGAATTCCAATTGAAAATGGTTTGATCAAACTACCTTAAATCAAACCCCCTTGGATAGAACCCCGCTAGTTTTAAACCATACTTATAACAGAGTCTCCTTTACACCTATCAAAATGCTAATAAAAAACCACTTTTGATTTACCTTTTGGGGAATCAAATGAATTCATTATTTTATTTTTTTCAAGTATGTAGTCCTTATTATAAGTTTAAAAAGTATAATTTTAAATAAATTTAATTTTATTATATATATTTTTATTTCTTATGAATGTAGGTTTTACCAAAATCAAGCTCTTTGTTTTGCATGTGAAAAAATAGTAGATTATTAAAAAAATAAAATAAAAAATATTAGTGCACCAACTATTGAAGTCCTTGATCCAACAAAGAAAAAAAATTGAATTTCGATACATACAAAAAAAGTTCACGTGTTATATGGTTGTGCTATGTCTGAATTATAATTGGTTTGAATTTGAAACTTAATTAAAGAAAAAATATTTAATAAAAACTATCTAACCAAGTGGAAGCACTAGATATCAGAGTTAAAAATCTAAATTCGAAAGAATTATAATTTTATCCTTCATGGAAAAAAAGTTATGCATTATACGGTGAGCGTCACTTTTTAAAAATCTTGTTTTCTGAAAAAAAACTAGTTTTCGAGGGAGATGGAAAAAGAAGTGCAATTTGATTCCAAAAATTTGGAAAAAAATATATTTAGAATCTATAGACAAAATTTCACAAAACTCTAGTTTGCATCATCTCCAAATTCCTCATGTTTTAGCCGCTATAGGTGTCTGAAAGTAAAGATTTAGTTAAAAAAAATATTTTAGTGTCCAGTTTGGCCAAAAATTGTAAACCACTATTGTGGGATCACCCTTACCACTTTCAGGGTTTTAGCACATCTAGATAATGAAATAACGCATCAGTGGGGTAGCTTAGTGCATATAGGGTTTTAATGCTTATAGGAAAAACTTTAGCGCTTTAAGGTGTAAAAGCATACATGATGAGTTTTAGCGCTTTTGAGGGAAATTGTAGCGCTTTTGAGTTTTAGCACATCGAGGGTGCAGATTAGCGCATCGAGGAAATTGTTGGCAAAATGCGAGTGTGAAAAATGATGGTGTATACATTCCTTGGTCAATAGATAGATAAATTAGCTTGCCATCATGCTAATATGGATAGAAATGATAGAAAATATGATGATTAACTGATAACTTTGCTTCCCCACATAGAAAACAAAGAGTAGATAGCTTGATTGATTGACTATTTGTCTGATAACTTTGCTTCTCATGAATGAAAAATAAAGAGTAAATGTTTGATAAATTTGCTTTTGACGATAGAAACCAAATAGTAGATGATGGGATTCAAATATATTTGCATTCATGACTAAAGTACAAATGGAAAAAAAATGATTGGATTGTTGATTAAATTTTCTTTCCTAAAAAAGAAAAACAAATAGTATAATGATGATAGAGTAGATTGATTTGATATTCAGATAGATAGATGCAGCAGTGATTGCATGATATGGGTCACCGATATGATTTGTTGATTATTTTGATATGGGTCACTGATATAGTTCACTTGATAGATAGAGCACATGATATGAGTCATTAGTATGAGTCTAATTAAGTGTCCTTGTGATGACCAAAAATAGGAGGTTTTTGACAACCTCTAGATTAGAGAGCAGTTCCCGACATGTTGGGATCAGGTAGGAGAGTTGACTCCAGCAGAGATATAGTGGATAGTGTACTGTGGATTAGGATCCTTGTTGACTAACCCGTGAGGGATTCGAGTCAATAGGGGACTGTTGACTGCATTGACAGAGAGGTGGCACTTCGATCATAACACCTTTCATTTGCCAACAAGTGAGATGACCGTGACACTTGAGGATGTGTACAAGATTCTAGGGATTCCCGTGGTAGGTGCCCTTGTGGTTTATGACCACAAGGAGATAGGAGGGACCGAGGCACTAAGGAGGATATGCTGTGATAGGTCGATAGCAAGATATTGGGTGTTGTGGGGGGAGTTCAGTAGATATCCAGCCTTAGTTGTTGTATTGGGTGCATTCATTGGACGCTTCCTTGGACTAGACTATTGGTCAAAGGTATTTTTAGTTGGTTGGGGTAGGATGCTAAAGTGGATGGTGACTCAGCTATGGAGGTATGCTTGGGGGAGCTACATTTTGGCTCATTTGTATCATGATCTACATTAGGTGGTATACCGAGGATCGACTAGTTTTTCCAATGGTGTGACTCTACTCCAAATCTGGGCATGGGAGCATATTGTGATTATGAGGCCAGAGTGTGCTAGGGCGAGGCCACTAGGTAGGCCATATTTTTATGCATATTAAGGTGCACTTGTCCAGCCCAAGCTGGGAAAGTTGGAGTACTGGCAGCATGTGTTAGATGATGTGGATGTAGTTATATGGAGGTCATATACAGATTGTGAGCCTTGGGACACGGATCATTTGGAGATGCCATTTATCTGTATTCCCTAATATCTGATAGGACAAACCCTATACATTATTGAGAGATTTTTGGCCCTGCGGGTTCAAAGACAGTATAGATATATGCAAGGGATGCCATAGGGCGTTGCTCACTATGGCCAGTGCAAGGATGATCCTAGATGGGGACGATATATTACATACCAGGTGGCATATACAAAGTACTCTAGCTTGTAGCCTAAGGTATGGGCATGTAGACCAAAGGTGACAGATGTAGGTATGTCAAATGAGTACTTAGAGTATTTCCACACACATCGATTCCCACGATTTACATGCCCAAATGAGCTAGGGCCCATTGCAGTAGCACAGCAGCTAGGGGTGGAGAGATAGGAGGATGTGACTGGCCAAGAGCAAGTGGTGGGTGGAGGAGAGGAGGAGGGGGAGAGTGGAGATGAGGAGGGGGACAGAGATGAGGATAGCTCAGATGATGGGGATGATGGGGGAGATGGTGGAGGAGAGGAGGAGATGGTATTGAGGAAAAGGTTAGACAGCCTAGTCAGTGCTCTTATTGTATGACGGCCTAGATCGGGTGGCAGTCCTCGGACTATTATCAAGGTTTCTTCCTCCTCACAACAGGCACAGATAGACATGTTGTAGGCTCAGGGGCAGACTGTTTAGGGTCAACTAGGTCTTGCGCAGAGTTTGATAGTGCAGTTACATGCATAGATTGCATAGGCACAGGCTCAGGCACAGGCATAGGTACCTCAGCCTGCCCTAGACCCACAGATAGCCCAGTTGATAACAGAGAGAGATGCATTCAAACGGAGGGCAGTAGAGGTCGAGGATGTTGTTCAGAGGCTGATGGGCACTGTAGAGAGTGCATCCTTATGAGAAGCTATTGCAGAGGGCATGGAGATGGTGAGTGAGGCAGAGTACTACCATGTTAGATATGAGGAGTTGTGTCCTCTTGAGCGTAGGGAGCCATTCCCATGGTCTCATAGTAGGACCAAGAGCGGGTCACAGATAGTCACACAAAGCATGGGGGTTACTGGGCCTTGATAGGATCCAAACATAAGTACCAGTGGCAAGCCACCTTCTTCTAGACTAGTTCCATCAGAGGCTTCAACCAGCTAGCTTATGATATTGTGATGTAGATATATTACACACATGTATATCATTTTTGGAGTATATATATTGATTATGATCCTATCCCATGTATCTCTCTTTGGAATTTTTAGTTTCGTTGGACATTGGACATTTGTATCATTTACATTGATGAGCGATGATATGCAGGGGCGATGATTTTTGATGATGTGATATGCATTTATGAGATGATTATGTGATATGCATTTATTTCTATATGTTATGGATTTTGGTATGCATTTTAATGATTTGATAACTAACATGATATACAAAATGATTGATATGATGTGTTTTATGATGATGATGATGATGATGAAAAATGATTGATGATGTGTACTAATGATGTCATGCAGGTGGATGACGTAGGATGGTGATTTATGAAAATGCAATGATTTCTTAAATGATGTAATAATGTATGTGTCGAATGTTTTTTTTTTGGATTTTCAAATGCAAGTAAATAATGATAATATGATGGAAAATGAATTTTGTGTTTATGATATGCATCCTACATTTGTAATATGAATTGATATGAAAAATTATAAGAGGATTAAAGATATGATATGAATGGATTGTGACAAATGATAAATGGTATGAATAACGATATGAAGTGAAATGATTAATAATAATATGTATGATAAGATGATAAATGAGATGTATGATAAGATGATAAATGAGATGTGATGAGATGTAATGATCCATAATGATGACGAAATGATAAAATGAAATGATCAATAAGGAAATGATAATGAAATGAACAATAATTATATGATAAGTGAGAAGTGAAATGAAATGAAATGAAGTGATAAATGGGATGATAAGTGATAAGCGAAATGAAATGAAATGAGAGGATAATGAAATGATACTATGATAGGTCGAATGTGAGTGTTAGAAAATGAGCAGCAAGTAAAAGAGTGCAAACAAACACCAAAACAACCTACACGTCAAGATTAGCCTAAGTTGGAAACAACACAAAGCAAAAGCAACAAAATGGAACTCTATACCTTGCGTCGAATCGATCCTTTGGTTGGCCCTTCAATCTTTGATGTGTCTGCTCCTTGGATGGCACAAGATGCAAGCTAAATGATGTTGTGAGGATGAGTGCAAGTGGATGATAACAAGAAAATGGCTAAGTGTAGGTTGAGAAACAAAACTGCAAGAGTTTGGCTAGCAAAATGATCTCCCCAAAATGAGAGAAAAGAGGGGGTATTTATAGGATTTTTGAGAATTCCTAGAAGAAATGGAGGGTCAAGATTGAGCCACCAAATGTCAAAATGTAGGGCTAAGGTGAGTTGAGAACTCACAAGCCCTCACATCTTGACATGTGGCATGTGATTTAGCCCTAAAAGGTGAAGTGGACATGAGGTGGAAGGAGAAGTACATGACATGGAGGGGGGTACAAAGTACCTTGGGATTGGACAAGATCTCCTCATAAAGGAGGTCCTTGTCCCCATGTGGGTGAGAGGACCTGTGAGGAATTAAAAATTCCTCAAATATTCTCATGGGGAGATGGGAAAGAATAAAAAATAAGTAGAGGACATGTGGGAAGAAGTGAAGGAATTAAAAATTTATTTTGGGTGCCTTGGGGGATTAAAAGGTGAATTAAAAGTTCACATGGGGAAGTGGAGTGCCTTGTCCAAAAGGAGAAATCCTTTAATAAGGTTGATTCAAGGACATATGCCATAAATAGGATGAGGATTAGGTTAGGCTAATCAAATGATTAAGGTTGTGCAAGTACTCAGTTAGATGGACTAATGACTCATTAGAAGCAAGTGGGAGATTATGGAGGATGTGACCTTAATGGTGCTTAAGGGTGTGCACATGCTAACCCTAGTTAATTAGAAGAAGATGAAGTAATTAAGATGGATTAGGGACCAACTTGCAAAAGTTGGAGGATGTGACCATGAGAGAGAAAAGAGGAATTAAAAATGAATTTTAATTTAAAAGGGGAATATGACTAAATTAAATAAAAGGGTATATTTATTTACTTTAGAGGAGGAAGAGGGGTAAAGTATTAAATTAAATACTTTAGGACCCTTGTGCAAGATGCAGGGTATTAATTAAACAACTGGTTTAATTAATATTGATAGAGGGGATGAGCAACCGGATGAATAAGGAGACGAGTTTGATCATATGGAAGTGATCAAATTGGACGTCTATAGATACATGAGAGGATAATGAAATGAAATGATAGGTAAAATGAAATGAAATGAAATGAAATGGTAATGGTAATGAAATGATAAACGATAAAATGAAATGAAATGATAGATGATAAAATGAAATGAAATGATAGGTGAAATGAAATGAAGTGAAATGATAAATGAAATGAAACAAAATGATAATGAAATGAATGATAATGAAGCGAAATGAAATGAAATGATAAAATGAACTATATGGCACACGTGAAACCTAGGTGAAATGATGGAGATGAAATATAATAATGAAACAAATGTCCTACTGTCCTCTACAGAGAGTCTAAAGATACATGGCAACCATTGACATTTTCAGCCTTTCAAAACTTTGATGTGAATCCATTTATGGAGTCATATATAATGATCTAAAATTGAAATGCAACTAAATGAAACGAACCATTTGTTGAGCCTTTTGTTAGCTTTCTTGAATAATCATAGAGACTTTTAAAATGTTGGAAGTATGTACAAGCATCAGAGGGGAAATTAGCACCAATGATGACCTAAGTACAACTTTCATGATTTTTGATATAGCAAGCAAACACAAGCATCGAGGTATAATTGAACTGAGATGACTTGAGCATTTCTTGCATAAACAAACAAAGATTAACCACTTTTTGATGCAAATGTGGAACTGTCATCAATGATATTGCTTTGGAAATCATGTCTCACAACATATTTGCACCAAATTGAAAGTTAATCTCAAGAAAAAAGACAAAGGACAAAGAAAAAATCATTCTCCTTCCTCATCACTCTAGTTCAGTACATCATTGAGTGTGCTCCAGAGAGATGATATCGAAAATAAAACAACCATTGTTCAAAGATGTAATATTGCTATTCCAAACATTTTTTAGATTATAGATCATCTAGATATGATTCATGATATGATATTTGTTGAAAACTGTTGTGATATGGATCAATGATTGGATAGGTGTTCATGTGATTTGATTATTTGTTTGCATGATTGGATTTTATGTTATTGTATATCTGTTTTTGTAAAACCTGAAAGTTGATTTCCCTCAGTATATCAACGTTTACCCTAGTATTGACACAACTCGCCGAAATGGATATGTACAATGATCAATGCCATGGTAAGACATTATCTATTTAGGAAAATGATGACAGTATTGTGCTAGTATGTCCCTAAGATGATGGAAAGATGCATGAAATGAAGGCAGAGAAGCCAAGTGCAGAACATAAACTAATAGATGGAGAGCTACAAATAGCGTTTGTTTGCTAGATTTTCACTATTTGTTTTTATTGCATTTTTCTTGTCAATAGACTGCCTATTGTCAGGTTTTCACCCTATAAAAAAAAAAAATCTGACATTTTCTAATTTTTTTGTATTTCTTCAGAACATTTTTTGATTTTTATTTTGTATTTCTTCAGGACATTTTCTAATTTTTTTGTATTTCTTTAGGACATTTTCTAATTTTTTTGTATTTCTTCAGGACATTTATGGATGATGATAGAATATTTAAACATAATATTTCTTCAGGTGTGTGTTGTTGATGGGTTTTTCAAATAGGTCTCCTTCTGGCGTTGATAGCTTGTAGGCTCCTGAACGTAGACTGCGATAACCACATAAGGACCTAGCCAATTTGGTTCAAACTTTCCTTTCTTTTCTTTGTCTTGCTGATTTCGTGGATTTTCTTTCAAAGCCAGATCACCCACCTGAAAGGTACTTGGCTTTACTTTGTGATTATAGCTGTGAGACATCATCTGTTGGTATGCTTTCAAATGGTCAGCTGCTCTTTGTCTCTTTTCATCTAGGAGTTCTAGCCCTTGCAGTCAAGAAATTCTATAGTCATCATATGTTGTGAGACCTTTCAGTGATACTTTGAGTGACCGCATTTCAACTTCTAAAGGTAATATGGCTTCTACTCCATAGACAAGAGCATATGGTGTTGCTCCTATTGGTGTGTGGACACTGGTTCTGTAGGCCCATAAGGCGGGATTGAGTTGAACATGCCAATCTTTCCCTGAATCATTCACAATCTTCTTTAAAAAATTTAGTATACTCATGTTTGAGGCCTCTGCTTGGCCATTCCCTTGGGGATAGTAAGGTGTTGAATATCTATGTTGAATATGAAATCTCTGACAAAGTTCATCAACATCCTGATTCTTGAACAGTCATTCATTGTTTGTAATAATGGATTTGGGAATGCCATACCGACAAATAATATAGTTGAGTATGAACGATGATATTTTTTTGTCGGTAACTTTTGTAACAGGTACTGCCTCAATCCATTTGGTAAAGTACTATGTGGCTATGATGATGAACTTATGCCCGTTCGATGATGAAGGATGAATCTTGCCTACTAGATCTAACCCCCATTGGGAAAATGGCCAGGTTGGCGTAAATGGTTGAAGTTCCTATGCAGGAGCATGAATGAGATTCCCATGAATTTGGAATTTTGAGCACATTTTTACAAAAGTGAATGATTCCCTATCCATTGTAGGCCAGTAATAACCCATTCTAATCAATTTCTTGGATAAGGTCAGTCCACTCAAATGAGTACCACAAATGCCACCGTGAACTTCTTGTAAAGCTTTATCAGATTCATCACGTTCAAGACATTGAAGTAGAGTACCATCAAGACCACGGTGATAAAGGGTGTCGGCAATAAGAGTATAGCAAGAGGTTTGGTGGATAAAGTTACATTTTTCGTTATGAGATAAGGTAGGTAGTAAAATATCATCCTTTAGGTAGGTATAAATCTTTCCATACCAAGGTGAATCAGATCCTACCAAGTGGCAAATGATTTGGCTTTCAAGTGTGTCATAGGCAAGTGTAAATGATTGTTCCACCAAAAATTCATAGTGAGCCTGATTTTCTGGGAGTTGTAACAATGATGCAATCGTAGCCATGGCATCGACTGCTTTGTTATCAAGCCTTGGAATTTGTGTGAATGTGATGTCCACAAAGTACTTTTTGAAATCGTCAACCATCTTTTTATATGGCAACATTTTGTCATCTTTGGTTTGATAATCATCATTGATCTGATTAATGAAAACTATGAGTCGCCATACACTTGTAATTTTGTAATCCTCCATTCCAATGCTATTTTAAGTCTAATGATTAATGCTTCATATTCGGCTATTTTGTTGGTGCATGGAAACATCAACCTATATGATCAAGGAATGGTGTGTCCTTGGGGGGTGACAAAAAGTATGCCTACCCCCGATCCATGTTGAGTGAAAGAACCATCGAAGTATAAGGACCATCATTGTTTGGATTTTGTAGTAAATACATTAGCATCTAGAAATTCAATGTGTAGGGGATGGTCTACTTGCAGTGGTGCTCCAGCTATTTGATCACCGATAACTTGTCCTTTGATTGCCTTGCGATCAACATAATGGATTTCAAACTTACTTAGAATCATTACCCATTTTGCAAGTCTTCACATCAATGTAGCCTTGCTTAACAAATACTTGAGTGGATCAATCTTTGCAACAAGATTGATTGTATGAGTTAACATGTAGTGTCAAAACTTTTATGAAGCAAAGACCACTGCTAGGCAAGCCTTCTCAATGAAAGTGTAGTTGAGTCATGCCCTGTTAATGTTTGGTTGATATAATAGATTGCACATTCCTTTCCAGTAGAGTCTTCTTGTGCTAATAATGCCCCCAAAGATGTCTCTGTTGCTACAATATATAAGATTAGAGGTTTGTCTGGATTTGGCGGTACTAGAGCTGGTGGGTTCATTAGGTACTGCTTGATTTGTTGAAAGGCCATCTCACATTTGTCATTGCATCTAAAAGGAACATTCTCATGTAGTAGATGTGTGAAAGGTAAACTCTTATCGGCCAACTGTGTAATGAATCTATAGATAGATTGAAGTCGTCCCTATAGTGATCTCAACTAACTAATATTCCTTGGTGGAGGCATTTCCATAATCGCCTATACTTTGGCAGGATCTACTTATATCCCTTTTCCTGACACTATGTATCCTAAGATTTTTCCAGATGTGACCCCAAAAACACATTTCTTGGGATTGAGGCGGACTTTGAATTTCTCCAATCTTGCAAATATTTTGGACAAAATTTTCAGATGTCCTTCTCTAGTGTACGACTTTTCCAATATGTCATCTACATAATCTTCCATGAATGTGTGCATCTTGTCATGAAATATTGTAGTCATGGCTCTTTGGTAAGTTTCCCTAGCATTATTTAGACCAAAGGCATGACATTCCAACTGTATGTTCCCCATGGACATGTGAAATTTGTTTTTTCTTGGTCTTCGGGTGTAATATTGATTTGGTTGCAACCAGAAAATCCATCCATTAATGAATACATGGCATGGCTAGCTGTTAGATCAACTATAGTGTCGATGTTTGGAAGTGAGAAGTCATCCTTAGGACATGCTTTATTAAGATCTTTGAAATATGTGCACACTCTGACACTTTTATTTGTCTTGGACATAGGAACAATGTTGGAGATCCATTTTGCGTATTCGATTGATCTTATGATGCCCACATCAAGGAGTTTTCTTAGTTCTTCCTTAACCAATAATGCAACATGGGGGTGCATCTTTCTAATTTTTTGTTTCACAGGCTTAACCCTTGGCTTGATAAACAAGCGATGCATGATAAGATCAGGATCAAGACCTGGCATGTCTACATAAGACCAAGCAAAGTTGACTTGATTTTCTCTTAGAAATTCTATGAACTCTGATATTTATTTCTCTATCATTGATGCAACTAACTGTAAAATCCTTGGTTTTTCTGAAGTTTCAAGATTGATGGATTTTGTAGGCTAAATCAAGATAGGCGATCGCTCATGGTAGAGCTCTGGGAGAGTGTCAGGATTCCCATCATTTGGTGCCTTAAAAAGGTTTTCACCATCTGATACGCTCTTTATTTTATCTTTTGTTTGATCTAACACTGCCAGATTCTGGTTTTCACCATTAGATCTTTCTTTTTTATTTTTACTTTTGCAGCTAGGAGACTTGACACTCTCCTGATTAAAGACTCCATGCGGAAAATCACTAGTGGAACAATCATTTGTGTCATCTACGGAAAGGAAGTTTATGATAGCTTCGTCATTTGGAAACATAGGTATATCAATAGGTTTGGACGAATCCCAATCAATGAGATCAGGATAGATCAAAGATAGTGAGTCATCGAATTGTATGAAATCAGCTATGGTTATGGTCATAACATAGTTGATTGTAGAATCCGAAGTATGAGGCCGATCAATGATGGTACTATTTTGGCAATAGTCTTGTTCATTTAAATCTGACTTAGTATCACTAGAATCATAGTCACCTTGTAGTTCAGATTCTTGTAGTTGGGTCCTTGAACCTTCACCTTCGATTAGAGTTGGAGTATACTTATGTATGACATCAACCTTTTTATCTCTCCAAAACTCATCATTGTAAATGGTGTCCCATTCATATTCAGCAGATTCTATATCAGAGTTATTATCCACGAAATTTTGAATTGTGACCAAACATGCTTCTCTTGAATCTGAACCTTCTTGTAATGTGAAGACAGTGTCATGTAGTTGTTTGGATGTTCTTTCTTTTGAGTTAGCATCATAGCCTAATCTAGTTTTCTCCTTTGCACCAAGTGCTGGAAGGTGAATAGGCTCAACTACTCCTTTTCTTTTTCCGATAGGACCCTTATCATGGCCCATCTTTTGCATGATTGAATACCCTTTTCCATATCTATCTATTGGTAATTTGACATTAAAAACTACTTCATCTTCATCTTTATAAAGATATTTTATAATTTCTCTATACTAAGGATCTTCCATGGGGAATTTTTTTTTTGATGAACCATCCATTAAACTTTGTGCTTGGCTTTGTTGGTGGTTGCGTTGATGTTGACACTGCTGATATTTGATGTTGTGTAATAGAAGTTTGTCCATGTGACCGACCTAATGTAGGTAAATTAGCAAGACAGATAGAGTACTCCCCAACTCCATGGTCCCTGAATTTCAATTTCTTGTCAAAACTATTGGTTAACTGGCTGATTTGTGTATCAATCTTGAGAGAAGTACTAGCACAAGCTTCTCAATTTTTAGGAACCAAAGTATCTTGACTAGCTTTGATGTTGGCACAAGTTTGAATATTTGAATTATTAGTTGGTATCATGATTTCATGTCCATCATAAGGAAACTTAAGACATTGATGATATGTGGATGGGACAGCTTGCATTTTGTGGATCCAAGGATGACCTAACAAGATGTTGTATGCAAGATCACAGTCTAATACTTGACAAAAATTATTTTTGATAACAAGTCCCACTCTGATTGGTAGCATGATTAAACCCTTGGACACTCTTTCTTCATCATCATAGGCTTTAATAGTAATCTTTCTTCTAGAATCAATGGAGTCCTTGGAAAATCCTAAATCCTGAACTAACTTCATGGTACATATGTTCAAACCAGCCCCTCCATCTATTAAGACGCATCTGACATGAAACTTGTGGATCATGACCTCTAAATATAATGATGAATTGTGGGATGAGTCATGGAAACGTCATCTTTTTCAAAAATGAGAGACATGTGGGTGAAGACAAGTGTCCTACCATGGCTTGAAATTGATCCACATCCAAATCAGTGGATACAGTTGTTTCAATGAGGGCCTTTTTGAGAATTTCCTTATGTGTTGGGGAAATCTTCAAGAGTTCTAAGATAGAAATATGAGCAAGAGTTTTCTAAAGTTGGTTGACTAAGTCATATTGATGTCGAGGTGGAGGCCCAATGGATTTTTAAGAGGCTCCCTTTAAGACAACTTTAGCTTGTGCCCTTGTTTCGTTGACTTCTATATATTCCACCTTCTTGTTGACTTTAATAACATTGACCCGTTCATCGTCAGTGTAGATATGATTGATTATTAGATCATCAATATGATTCACACTTTTTCCAAAAGACTTACCTTTTTGATAGTTGGGAAAAGGGTTTCAAAATTCTTGGTGGTATTCATTTGATTGTTGTTGTCCTTCTATTGTGATGGTACCATTTTCAATTAAGTCTTGAATGGCATTCTTCAAGGCTTGATAGTTATTTGTGTGATGAACTTTGCACCGATGATAGTCACAATAGTATGCCTCATTCCATGATGGAGGCTTCACACTGAGTTCATATTTTTGTTGAGGTGGCAAGGTAATGACATTTTTAGCCATCAACTCTTTGAATGCAAATTCCAAAGATTAACCCAATGGAGTGTAAGTTCTACTAGAGAAGAATGAAAATCATTGTGGATTTATGTTTGAGGTATTCCCTAAGGAGTTATTATTGTTATTGGTTTCGCGGTAACCTTGATTGTTGGAAGTCCCTTGATTGGGAGTAGAATGTTGATTCACATTATTCCTCAAAGGAGGAGGGTTGTTTCCTTGATTTGTGACTGAGTTGTTATAGTTGTTGTTGCTAGGAGCACTTGGAGTACTAAGAAAAAATGGCTTAGTTGAGACATGATTTGCATCAACCACACCATCATTCACCACATTCTTGTTGCGAGTCCAAAAATTAGACTTGTCCTGATTGTTATGATGATTGGATGAGTCAAGATTGTCCTTGTCAAGTTTTATTGTTCCTCTTTTGACCAAAGCACTTTCAATGGTTATTGCATCTTCAATCAATTTCTCAAAAGAGGGAGGACAATGTAAGTTCAACCAATAGCTCATTTCTGAATTCATGTTGTTAATGAAGGTGACCATCTTTTCCTTTTCAGGAACAGGACATGGATATCTAGCGAACATTCTTCTCCATCTCTAAAGAAAAGTAATAAAAGGTTCACCAGGTTTTTGTGCAACTTTGCAAAGATCTATCATAGTGATTTGGTGTTGGATGTTGTAGGGATATTGTGATATAAACAGATTGATTAATTCCTCAAATGTCATGACAGGAGGTGTAATTTTTGATAGCCATTCCATAGAGTGAACTCCAAGACTCCTAGGAAACAAACACATCAAGTAAGTGTCCTCATGAGTGAAATCTAAAGTCATGTTTCGAAAGCCTCTAACATGATCGATTGGATCTCATTTCCCATTATAACGATCAAATTTTGGAATTTCACAATGTTTGGGAAATTCAATCATGTTGAGGCTTCGATTGAAAGGATAAGGAAAAATTTCCTCAAGAGTATATTTATTTGTTGTGGTTCCCCCTTGTAACTCTTTAATTTTTCCTTGAAGTTCCTTAATTTGTTGAGTCAAAGCACTAAGATTAGATAGGGGTGTTTCTGCATATTTTCTCTTCAAATTCTCGATATCAAAGTCATGAGGCAATTTAGCTCCTTGGTCAGCTAGATAGAGGAAATATTTTTCTTTATCGCATTGCAAGATCTTTTCTATGGCTTTGTGAAATTTGGGATCTTTCTCAATCTCTCTAAGGCGGCATTCATCCTCTTGTTCATCATCACTATCTATAGGAGTTTTTTATGACTTTATACTTGTGGAATGGATTTTCTTCTCTGTTATCCATGTCATTGTTGAAAAGTGGATTACGACTTATACTGTAAAGAAGATTATTGCTTTCACCTTCTTCTTGAGTATTTTGGGGATAACCTTCTTGTTGGATTTCCTCCTTCGATTTATTGTATTGAGATCTTGTAAAGATAGGCATGTGATTTTGAATAGTTCTTCTAAATTTAGATCACAATTTTGATAAGTGTGACAATGATGAAATCTTGATCTAATAAGATGGGAATCCTATGATATGATCAAAGATGTTCCTAATTTTTTTGATTGTGGCTTCCATTGATGAAGGATGTCAGAATCCTATTGGAGAAGTTGAATCAATAACCAAAAACTTGTTTGAAATGTGCACTCTTAAGATTTCATCTTTTTTTTCAAAGAAAGGTTTTAAGATCACTGAAGGATTTAGCTCAGATGTGATGGATATTCAATGGAAGGTTGTGGTATATTATCAAACTCAAGAGGTTGATTAAGATTATGTCATTGAGATAGAGCTAATATATAATAATAAGCTCGAGAATCCAAAGGATCTACAGCATACTCGTCAGTGAATCCCCTAATAAAGTCTTGGTATCTATGAAGAAATTCGCGATAATGAAGCAAGACGTGTCGAATTTTGTAAAAAAAAATCTTCTTTGTAATGTTTTCTTGTACCCTAAATGTTTCTTGGGATTCTTGATCCTATTGGAAACTGATTTCTTGACAAATTTTGTTGATTTCCATTCCCTAAGCATGGGAGAAATATAAAAATATTACTAGACCAAAGATGTCAGAAAGTCAGGTTTATGAAAAAAAAAGTTTTTCAAACAATTTTTGAATGATTTCAGTTGTTCTTTTTCATGTTCATTTCGGATGGTCTTTTATTTGAATTAATGTGAATGAAAACATAGCAAACACTCTAAAATAAATGGAATGTAACCAAACACACATAAAGCAATCACATCCTATGGTAAAGCCACAACAATACCCACTAGATTCCACACAGGTTTCCCCAACCGCATATCAGTAGCATGTGAATTCAGAAGCTTGGTTGCACAGGCTCCCCCTTACAATGCACTCTCTTCTCAAGCCAACCAAGCTTCCAAACCCCATGAAAATCCCATGGAAGATTGACCACCTCTACTACAGACTGCGAAGATGTGGATGCCTTCGCACTGACCGATGTTGCGCTAGCAAATAGAAGGTTTTTGGTTTACTAAACAATGGTGTTTAATTCAGGACCCCCATTCGAGTGGCCATACATGGGGTGCAATATTAAGCTTCGTTTAGGAGGCACTCCAGCCTAAAGAGGTTAAGCTCAACAGGGTTTTGGGGAGTACTACTTGGTCCGTATGACACATATGCACTCATAATCTTAGGTTTTCCCTTAAGATTCACATTTGTATACCGGTCAGGGGTAGCTTGGCTTTAGCTCTATTGTCGGTTTGAGTCATGTTGGGGTGATGAAATCCCCAGGAAGGCCCAATTTCTAGAGGCAATAACCGTTTCTCTTACACCTAGGATCGCATTACTGTGCAAGGGGAGAGGATACTTTGGTTATTGCATCAGGGTCACACAGGGTTAAAGTGGGTTTGGCTTTTTGATCACCTAGTTTGCACAGGGTGAGAGCATAGTCACCTACCACTTTTAAGCACAATCAAGCAGAGTAAATAGATTCATTTTAATGCACCAAATCACAATGATTTAAGCTATGTGAAGATATTGCTTCACAACCAACATGGGGTTCATTTTAATTGCATGATCAAAGTGTGGTGACTATCCTAGATTGATTCATTTTAAACCAAAAAAGATCTTGTATGCAGAATGCGTCAGACTCAAAATCCTATTTTTGTGTTACAAGCCAGATGCACAAAAATAGATAGTATATGCATAGAAACAAACAATATATGCATAGAAATAGACAGCATATGCAAAGAAATAGATCCTAGATGCGCAGAAACAGACCCTCAATGTGCTATAGAAAATTCTAAATGCAGTAAAATAGTTCTTAAATGTGATACTTTAATTAAATACAAATTTAAATCTGTAAATGACAGTAGATAATGCTCTAAAACCTACCTTAAATGCGCTAATTTAACCCTTATATGCACTAAACCATTTCTTAAATGCGCTACTTTAATTAAATGCAGATTTAACTCTAAATGAAATGAGACTATATGTGTTATTCTATCTCTTGGATGTGCTAAATTAACTCTCAGAAGCACCGAAATAGTCCTCAAATGCACTGAAATACCTACAAAATAGAAACATTAAATTCCCAAATGCACTGTAGAAAGTATAAAATGCACTAAAACGTCAAAGTTTTCTAAAAGCCGAACTCCAGAACGTGGAAACTTGTCAAAAAGCTCTACAAAAAAATTCAAAATCGGGGCATAGGCCCCACGATGGGCGCCATTTTATGTGTGTATGAAAATATTCCTATCATAATGAATTCAAAACACATTCAATAGAACTTTATATCAAAGAAACTTAAAGAAAATACAAACAAACTCTTAATGCAGCTTCTTTGGAGTCGTTTTATTGCTCCCTATCTCCAATGTTTCGTTGATTCAAGTTGCTCTCAGATTTAGTATGCCAAGCTCAACAAAATGGCCTACTAGAGAATGAGATTTAAGCTAAAATGCATACTATACTAATATGCAAGATTATGCTATGCTATGTTAAGATTATTGCTAAGATATGATTATTGCTAGAATGCTAAAGATGCAAGAGCATAAGCGTAATTGTGTGTGTGTTTATGTAACCAATGTTTGGATTTGCACATGTATTTATAGAGTTTTTCAAGGATTTTGATTGGCTAAGTTGATCAATGGTTGTGATAATTCCTGATAGATCGAACGGTCGAAGATGGATGAGACTGGAGAGAAAAATAGAAGAAAATGAATAAAGCAGGATTTTTCCATTTTCATGGAAGAGATAAGATGAGATGATAAAAAATCATATTTTTTTTAGAAGAAAAATGGAAAGATATTGAGAAGATAAATAATGAATTATCAAATTCAATTATTTATTTATGGGTGCATGTAGATGTTTCTTAATTCAATAAATATTTAATTAAGATTTTGAGAAAATCAGAAGATTTCATAACTAAATGAAATATTTAATCCTGATTTGAAGAAAGCAGAAGATCTTTAAATAAATAAAATATTTAACTAAATTTGAAGAAATGATATGTGTATGAAATTAATTAAATAAAGTATTTAATTAATTAGAAGAAATTTTTAAATAGAAGAAAAGAAATATTTAAATTCAATTAAAACAAAAGTTTTAGTTAAATTCAAAAGATGATAATTAATTTAAATAAATAAATAAAATGTATTTATTTAATTAATCAAGTAGACATGTGAAATAATTAAATAAATAAATTTATTCAATTATGGTGGGAGAATAAAATGAATGAATAATATATTAAATTTAATTACATGTAGAAGACTTTAGAGAAATTAATTAAATAATAAATATTTAATTAAATGTTAGGATTAATTAGACATGACCAATTTTATGCACATACATTTATCATAAAATGGCTAAGTGTTTGTTTCATTAGAGGAACTAGGTTCACCTATTGTAAGGAACTTAGGTTCAACTTTTGTTTCAGTTTCAGGATGTAAGTAACCAAACATCTCAAGAGGTGGTATTGTGAGAGTATCTAGTTGTTTCATGGATGGATAGAAGGATGTATTAAGCTTCAAGGTTATCAAGACATTTTTTTAGGAACTTATTCATGTTATCATCATCTTCTCTAATGATTTCAACAACATGGGGAGGACATGCATTAGGAGTTGAGTGAGCATGAGTGAGTTCAATGTGATTAGGGTCATTACCAATGACACAATTTGACACATCTACCAAAGATTTAGAGGACATCCACAACTTTCAAAAGCACATATTTATGATGCAAGATTGAACAAATGCACTTGAAATGAAAGAAAGTGAGATAACAACTATTCTACAAACTGAAGTAGAAAACTAAAGACATCCCACAAAAACACAAAATAGTAATTTCAAACATTGAAAATTGGAGAGTCAAAGTCAGTAGGGACTAAGATGCTAGGAAGGGAATCTTGGTCCTCTTGGTGAGATTCTGAAGTTCTAGAGGCTGAAATAGACAACAACTAGTAAAGAGACTTCTGAGGCAAAATCCTAAGAGGGAATAAGATGCTAGGAAGGTCGTTTTAGTCCTAGCAGAGGTTTTTTGCAAAAAAATGTAGTAAATTTTGGAATGTCTACAATGCTTACAAATTTCCTATTTAGGATGTTGATGTTTAGAAATAGAAAAATGTGCAAATGAGTGCAAAAAAAAGTAACTAGGAACAAGCAATTGAATGCATTTTTTTTCAATTTGGAATGCAATAAGAATGTTTCTAAATGCAATTAAGATGATGAAAAATGTACTTTTTAGTCTTTGAATGAAATTAAATGATGAAAGAAAGAAAAAATGCAACCTATATGCACCTTGACTTTAGTGAAAATATAGGAACCTTAAATGAAATTTCACTAATGCAAAATGTAAGAAACCCTAGATGCACTTTCACTAATGCAAGATGCAATCTAGATCTAGGGACTTAATGGACTCTAAAATCATAAATGAATGCTCAACAAGGTTGGGTTCACCAAAATTAATAATGGCAAGAAAAATGAGGGAGGATGATGTCACCCTTTTTCCCACTATTCACTCAAGTATGTCCTAGAAGTTGTAATTGGATTGACTAACAACCTCACAAGGTGAGTCAATTCTCAATGAGGAGGACCTAGGAGAAGATTTTTCAACTTTAAGGGGTTCACCACCAAGCAAATGCTTGGAAAAGACAAATGAACATTCAGCCTACAAAACCTAGTTATGCAAGCTAAATGAGAGATGAAAATTATGAAATTATGCAATAGGGAGATATGATATGTGTACCTAGGAAGTTTGGAAATGTTGTGAGGATTCTGGAAATGCAAAGAAGCTACCAAAAGTGCTATGGAGGACTAAGATTCCCAAGATGGTGTATTAGTCTCATTGTTATTTTTGGGGAAAATATGGAGTCTTCAGATGTCAAAACCAAATCTGAAGGAATCTCTAAAAGATATGCCTAGGAGGACTAAGATGCCCAAGGTGGTGTATTAGTCCCACTCTGAATTTTTGAAAACTCTGAATGTTATCCTGAGCTCCAACATCTACACTTGCTTCCTTTTTGATCTCGGGTTTTGAAACTTTTGGATTTGACCTTTAGGTGAGTTTCTATGAAGATGACAACTTTGTAATGCAACTTTGGCACTTTCACAACTTTACACTCCAAATGATCTTGAAGACTTCAACCTAGATTTGCAATCACAAATATGCAAGATGGAAAAAACTTGTTGTTTGTTAGTGGATGGGGGTTTGCCTTGGTCAAACCCCTTGTTGGTAATTAAACCTTGAAATGAAATAGAAATAATGAAGGAAATGGTGAATGAACAACATGCAATATTACAACTCACCAAACCCTTGTTGTAAAGTTTGCAAACTTGTGTGCAATGGCTTCAATGGATATGAATCTTGAACCAAAGGAATGATCTTGAATTGCTTGCTTGAATCAAAATCCTACATCACAAATGTTAACACAACAACACATGATGCAAGAGGCTCTTTGATATGATGCTTAAATCTTGATGATGGCTCCAAATGCTTGATAGAATGCTCTTGAATGCTCTTGTGAACTCAATTTTCAATGATGAATGCTCTCACAAAATACTTGGATTAGAATGAATGAATGAACCTTGTATTTATACTTATGCTTAATATCCTGAAATTACATCACACCAAGATGACATATGAATTCATTAAATAAAGGAGGCTAAATCTCACCAAAATTTGAAATTAAAACCCAAAAATGACTCAAGGAGGACTAAGACACCCTAGGTGGCATCTTTGTCCCAAGTGATGAAACTTGGGGCACAAACACCAAAAAGGGGCCCAACTAAAATGCCTCAAAATCAGGGTCTTGAGACCTTTGGGGGACAAAGATGCCCTAGGTGGTGTTTTAGTCCTGACCTAAAAATTAGGGGCACATAGATGAAATCATTAAATTATCATTTATGCATTGGAGAATGTTTGGATTAGCCAAAAAAAGATACAATTAATAGGGCTTGTGGACACAAAATAGGACCAATTAAGCCATAAATGAGGATAAATAAAGCAAGGTGAACCCAAACAAGTGTGAAAATGCAAGAGTATGCATTTTACTACACTACACAACCTATTGTCAATTTATGTGTGTAGGAGCAGGTTTGTCAATTAGAGGGTTCTTATCTTCCTTTAGGGGAGGAACAATAGAAACCATGGGGAGTTGTTCAACCATTTTCTCTTTAGCTTTGTAAACTTGTTTAATTTTAGGAGGCGCAATGGGATTTTTTTGGTTATCTCGTGGTCTCTTATAGGAAATCATAGGAGGATTTGTTATAGGTTTTTCTTTGATGTTTGGAAGGGCTATCAAGGTTTGATCATTGTTTCATCAAGGATAGGTGGGTCAATCATAGGTTTAAAGGCATGTTTGTAAGGGATAATTATACTATACACTTTTCCTTGAACTTTTGGTAGGATTTGAAAAATGAGTCCTCTTGAGGTTTAATAGGTTCAATAGGCTCAGGCCAAAAGAAATATAATGAAAAGTTTTCTCGTGAAGACACAGGATTAAACCCTCTATGATGCACAATAAAGATATCATTTCCAAATGGAAAATTTAAACATTTATGCACAACCGAGGGGAAAACATTCATGGAGTGAAGCCATGGATAGCCTAACTTCACATGAAATTGGTTTGATTATGGGACGATGGTGAATGAGACATATAATGTTTTCGGTTCAACTTTTAAAGGGAGATCTATCGAGCACATTGTGGGACAAGAAAAACCATTATGCATCTTGATCCATGCTTTTGGTTTATCATATGTATCTTGATAGAGTTTATACACAAATAGGAATTGTTTAGTGATCACATTCTCTTCAGAGATGGGATCAATTAATATCCCATTAGTAGGCTTGTTATTGATTCTTCCAGCTATCTAAAGAGGACCATTAGGTGCATGTTTAAGTATGTCATTTTGTGAGAAAGAAATATCAAGAGGTATTTTAGTTGAGCCCTTACAAGGTTTAGCTTTGATAAATGCTATCATTTCAGTTGGTTCATCTACATTTTTATCTTTTATTTTTTCGTCATCCATGTCAACATTCATTACATCATTCTTCATACTAGCTTTGCAAATGAAATATTATAATTCAGCATAGGATTGGTAAAGATTTGTAAATTTTGGTTACGAGGGGCTATAGACTTATTGCCTTGATCATTCACACCCACAATTTGAAGTTGATTATTATCAATAAAGTCTTGCACAAGATGCTTAAGATGCTTACAATATTTTGTACCATATGTTTATTTTGTCAATGATAATGGAAATAAGAGTTTCATTGAAAGCCTACAAGAAATGGTAGATTAGGATCACACTCTTTAATAGGAGGTAAGGTAAGCATATTATTTTCTATGAGTTGCAACATTGTAACATGTCAATCATTCACTAAAGTAAATTTTCTTAAGTTTTCAATTTGCAAGTAAATAAACTTTGTAGCAATCCATTGCAATAGAAAACTTCTTTTCTTTATTGAGAATAAATGAACATAGATGCCATAACAATATACAACAAGGATTTAATTTCAATATAATAATCTCAAAATTTACAATATTCCAAGAATGTGTACAAGTACATACATAGTTCAACCGAGCCTCGTAGCAATAGATATAGATGATCCAGGATTTTCCTTTCAAAACCTTGGTCTTTTGTGACTTGTTGAGGAGAAGAAGCATAACTCAAGTGATTTTCCACCAACCACAAACTCATATGTGGTCCCCCACACATCTATCATATGATAGATGGCCCTACCCTTCAACAAAGATATTGGTGGTGTAACCTTGTACAACAACCACACTAAGCTTAGTGTTGTGCCCTACATGACTAGAACTTGTAACCCTACAATTTGGAACTAGCATGCACTACATTAACATGATGAACTGACAGTGGAGCCAAAGGAAATCACACTACTTTGGCCAAAGTGTTCTCACTCAGTACTTTGAGTGATGGTCATTTATTCACTTACACTACTTAAGCTCATTTTGACTTAAGGCCACTATAATCTATACATAGGTAATCCCTCCCATGGGAAATATTTAACCCTAGGATTAACCTATCCCATTTTCCACAAACTCTGGTATTTCTACTCACAAAGCATATGAAAAATTTCCCTCCCTTTAATGGACAAACAATCCTAGGAGTAACCCACTAGCTATCTAGTATAATCAAATAACTTAGCTATGAGTAACCCTTAAGCTACACTTGTTTAAATCATATCTAGTATATTAATACCTATGAAAAACAATTCCTCCTATCATGGAGTAATTACAAGCACTTCACAAACAACATAAACAACTTCTATTTTCCTTTCAAAGAAAATTTTATAATTCCCTAATGCAAGCAATTACAATAAGCCAAATAAAACACTCAAGAATCAATTTTCATAAGCAAAGACAAATAAAGGAAGATTTATCCTCATGGCTATAATATGCTTGTCTAATTGATTGTTTGTTGCACTAATTTCTAATAACAACAACTAGATTTACTTGACTTATCAAATAATACCTCTACAAATCCTTCCCTCGAGTTGATAATATACTTTTCTCTAAATACTTAAAGCTCTCTCACAATACTCAGAATAAACTTGCAAAATAATGCAAATTAGAACTGTGGAATAGAATGCAATAGAATGTGTATGGAATGTAAAGCAAAAAGTGTCTCAAACTAGAGATATTTCTTCTCTATTTATACAATAACAAGGAGACTCCCTAGCCTATAGAAAAGGCATGTAAATTGACAGGAGCATCCATGCAAATAGCCTCACTCAACTCAACTAAAAGTTGGTGCATAAGCAAAGAGTATACTCAACATAAAATACCGCAGACTGACCTCCATAGTTGACAACAATAAAAGACTATTTCAATCTGCACATGATCAAATTATGACAATTGAATTGTTTCCAAAATGGTCTTCTACGAGGAATAAAACTTGGTAAAATGGCGCCAAGCAAGCAGCCTTCCTCGTATTTCTTGGCACGGATTTTACTTGTTGAAACAATCCATATTTAAAATGCAACACTTTTCTGATGGTTGACTAATCCTATGATGAGTTTCTTTGCACATTTATGGTGTTTTGACTATTTCCTTACCTTTCCAGATAACTTATCTATTTTATCATGTGTTTCACTTTACAATGTTGTTGCTATCAATTCCATGATAAGGCATCTCATGTAAATTGCAGTTTACTAAGTCAAAGTTGTTCTATCTTAAAGCATCAACTAAGTTAAATTCTCCTTATCGACTTAATTGTTGTGTACATAGCACATAAATCATTCTTTACTCATTATCAATATAGATATTATATCATCCTTTTTAAATACATTGTGTATACCATATACAATCAACCCATGTTAAATATATAAGTTGGCCTTTAAACATTATATATCTATATATCGATCTCCAAGCATATAACTATATATAATATATATTTCATATATATACATATACATATATATTTGTATCATCTCATACGTATATATATATATATATATCTTGTCAATAAAGTGTGTATTCATTTGATACATAAATGAATAAGATTATAATGTTATTCACATAATATATATATATATATATATATGCAATCCTCTATGTACATGTATACATAGGTTGATATATCTATATGGGCATCTCCATTTTCCAATCATACATATGTGTTGACACATTTATACATATGGATATATGTACATACCTTATATATATACACACTCAATTGCACACTTAAGCACATACACCATTACCATTATGTTGATAGGAAATCTATGTGAGGTGTATTAATACATATACAAATTCATGTCATAAATCCATTTGATAGTTCCATGCTCATAAGCAACCTATTCATAAGTGTGCATAGGTATGTCTACCTATGTGTTATCTTGTACGCATTCCTTAATGCGCATGGTCTATCATCGGCATGCATATACATATACATACATCCCACATACATTCACCTCATCAATACAACATAGTAATAAAAGGAAGAACTCATAAGCTCAAAAAAATCATCAAGCATGCATTCAATAGCAATCACAACCCTTACTAATGTAGACACAACATACTAAGGATGACTTACCAAATCCCAACATAATAACTTGACTCAACCATTCTACTATGAGTGTGTGCAAGCTCAAATCTAGGTTACATTACTAGTTACCCAACCAAGATCTTCTCTTGAGTGATACTTCCCCTCTACCTGGAGGATTGAACATATAGCTGCATCCACTAACATATGCCCACAGTAGTCAACTATTCAACAAAATATGCATTACACATAATATATCTCCATAGTTAGAATATCAATTCAATAATCATCCATTTCATATTTATGCATTTCTTCACATAACATTAAATGAAACACCATTCATTCATAATTCATTTGATAACAAAGTGCAAGAACAATTTATTTACCTTCATAATTCAAATTACATTCACATATACCCTACATAGTAATAGTAAATAGTAAACACACAATTGGGATATAACATACTCCCTCCCTTGTGAATCATCATCCCCGACAATTTTATGTAGCAACATAAAACTAAGCAAACAAACAACATATTGTTTTCAAATATTCTCAAATGCATTTAAAACATGAGGAAAATTTTTATGAATCTCAACAAGTCCTCCCAAGTGGTTGAGTCTTTTGTGTATTGGTCCCATTAAACATTGTACTGTAGAACCTCCCTATTATCGGATAGGCTGGATCAACATTTGGATCAACATGCATTCATAATTGGAGAAAAAAATACTAGAAATCAACAAAATTCCATTATCTTTTGACATCGATAACAACCTATCAATTTTCATCAATCTCCCCCTTCTTCATTGATGGCAACACACGATGTGAAAAACCATCAAAAATACCTCTCCCCAATTTATACACAAAAATATTTCAATTTCCTCTCTGTTTTCACATTATGCTTCTCTCTCTCCCCTCCTTTGACATCAATGGAAAAGGAAAAAGGAATTTTAGTGCATTAACAGTCCCTTTGCATAGTTGACTACTCCCCCTGAGGAGTACATTCCAAAAGTAATGATGATGAATGACTAACTGGAGGTAGTAGATGACTAAAATTGGCTAAGAATCCCCACCCATGAGGATCTCCCTTCATCCCAAAGACTTGTTTCCTCATTCAGAACATTGCATAGATAATTGAGGCCAATTAAAGTATATTTTCCTTCAACCATAGTTCTAGGAGAAGCATAAGAATTCAAAACCCTATCAGCAACCGAAAGAACATAGTAGACAGGTGCACACTCAATCTTGATTAGATCTCTGAGCTTCCCATACATATCAATCAACTCTCCTATTTCTTTGTGTGATACAAAGTATTCCTCTTGTAGTCAATTTCAAACCATACCAAGTCTGATCATCCAGACTAAGAGTAGGACCAAATGTGCTAGATGCAAACTTAATCTGGGTTTCAATTGAGCTCTCAAAACCCTTAAGCCTTTGAATTGCATTAGGGGTGATCCCACAAAGCTAGTTTACAATTTCTGGGAGGATCTAATTTTTGCTGAAATCACATATTTTTATAAAATATAATGATTTAAGCCTTAAAAAGTTCTATTTAAAGCATTCCAACTAAGGAGCGTTTGATCAAACTACCTTAAATCAAACCCCCTTGGATAGAACCTCGCTATTTTTAAACCAAGCCTATAATAGATTCTCCTTTACACCTATCAAAATGCTGATAAAAAACCACTTTTGATTTACCTTTTGGGGGATCAAATGAATTTATTTAAAATTTATTTTTTGCAAGTATGTAGTCCATATTATAAGCTTCCCAAAAGGTATAATTTTAAATAAATTTAATTTAAGTATTATATTTATTTTTTATTTCTTGTGAATGTAGGTTTTTAATCAAAAATCAAGCTCTTTGTTCTACACATCTAGAAAAATAACAGATTATCAAAAAAAATGAGTGCACCAGATATTGAAGTCCTTGATCCAACAAAGAAAAAAAATTGAATTTTGATACATACAAAAAAAGTTGTGTTATATAGTCATGCTATGTCTAAATTATAATTGGTTTGAATTCAAAACTTGATAAAAGAAAAAATATTCAATAAAAAACTATCTAACTAAGTGGAAGCACTAGATATCGGAGTTATGAATCTAAATTCGAAAGAATTAGAATTTTATCCTTCATGAAAAAAAAGTTATGCATTATATGGTGAGCGTCACTTTTTTAAAATGTTGTTTTCTAAAGAAAACTAGTTTTTGAGGGAGATGGAAATAGAAGTGCAATCTAACTCCAAAAAAAATGAAAAAAATATATTTATAATCTATAGAAAAAAATTCGCAAAACCCTAGTTTGCATTATCTTTAAATTCCTCATGGTTTAGCCACTATAGGTGCCCGGAAGTAAAGATTTAGTTAAAAAAAATTATTTCAGTGTCTAGTTTGGCCAAAAATTGTAAACCACTATTGTGGGATCACCCTCAAGCGAAGACCAACATAATGTGAATAAACTCTTAATCTATTCCTCACAATCTTGAATATTCTTGATTTTTTCAAGTGCCAAGGTATGAGTATACTTGCACTTATCTACAATTTCCAACAATCTTTTGTCTTCAACCCAAGAGACCATGTCACTTACTACTTTTCTCTACCATATTCAATGCAATTGATATGGTTGAAAATAGAACTTAATATGGCTCACTTACTACTTTTTTCTTCAAGTCTTTTTTCCTTTTCTAGATCTAATCTCAAATTTTCCATTTCTTACTTGAGCTTTATACATTCATCTATCTGCCTTTGAATTTCAACTTTCTAGAAATCTTCAATCTTTTTCTTTTCTTCCAATTGATGAAGCCATCCAGTGATATCATCATGTTCTACTTTTAGTTGAACATAGGTATCTTCATATCTTCTCCTCAGATCCTTTATACAATCATTCACTTCCCTTAGCTTATTCTTTAGATCTTCATTTTCTCCCGAGTGTCTAGTAGAGACCACCTAGGGAGGAAAAAAATTCTTATAATCAAATTTTAGGACCATCCTCAATCTATTAGGCTTCTTTAGAGGAACCAAGCTCTGATAACAATTGTTGAACATCCAAAATACTAAGAGGGGGGGTGCATTAGTACTCCATAAAACCATTCACATAAAATCTATCTAAGCATTATTACAAATCTGAATGAGTTACTAGAGGAAGACATGAAATCAAGATAAAGCATCAACACACATGAACACCATAATTTTTATGTGGAAAACGCAAAATGGGAAAAATCATGGGGAGGATTAGCTCACAATATAATATATCTAGATATAGAATATTACAGGGCTCACTACTAAGACTCACAACCTAAATACAAAAAGAGATGGCTAACCACCAAGATACAAAAGTGTATGGCTCACTGCCAAAAGTGTGAACTGATGAATACTACACCTTCCTTGTGCTAGAGTTCAGTTTCGGTGAAGCACAATGCTTGAGTAACTCACTCAGCTGCTTATCTATACAATTCGCACATATACATTTTCAACTTCTATCTTCAAGAATCTTTCACATGTGAACATTTATTTTTCTTTCTCTTTCACCACACACATCCACACCAAAAGTGTCTTACTTATATACATGTGTACCAAGTTTCTTAATTAGGTTGGCCTAATTAGAGAAACCTTGATTCAAAAACTAACATTGTTAGCATGGACCTAAGATAGATCCCTTTAATATTAATATATAGTTAGGTCAGCCAAAGTTAAACCAAAACTCCAAGCATATGTACACTCAATCAAACGTGCAACACAAAAACTTGCTAACTCATTGAATTCTCCCTTGGATGACATCAAACTACTTATCTTCGACACCACATAGTATGATAATCAATTATGAGAAAATGTGAAATCTCCCACAATAGTGTGCAAGAGGAAAACTCACTGAGGTCTGCAGAATAAAATACTTCCATTCATATCTCTCAAATGCCTTCACATATCATCATGAAACTCCAAAGTAAAATACATCTTGTAGGCTCAAACCTATGTACAAATTCTTGTAATGATATTTTTTACTGAGATGGAATTCAAACCAAAAAATTGATGTATGGAGCCAATGTAAAGGCATAACACTATTCACAACCAACTGGTAACAATACCTCACAAGTTCCCATACACCCTAGTCAATTGAAACCATGTCAAAGAATGCAATTGATGTCAAGGTAAATCATGTTATCAACTTCTGAGCAGATCATACAAAAATAGGACAGTCTAGATCAAAATACTAGATCAACAAGCATTCATAACCGGAGCAACAAAATACTGGCAATCGACAAAAGTCCATTATCTATAGACATCAATGACAACCTATCAATTTCCAATTGTTTGATCATTGATTGGAAGAGACAATTCTTGGTATCCATTGAAAATGAGGTGCACATTTTATTTGGTTTGGACAACAAACATATGCATGTGGAAAAATTAATTCAAAATGTATCAATGGGACAAAGCGAGCTTAATCTCTCATTTTTTTATTTACATACATTGAAGATATTTATGGAAGAATTTAAAACTACTTACTTACACGTGATGCATGATAGAGATATAGCCACCAAGTTTGCAAATGAAACCTTTTCAATGTCTAAGCAATTGAGGGAAGAGGTTAGTGATCTCCATCGAGCTTAATTCCACAAAGGTTGCTTTGGAAAGTGTCCAAGTGACACTTCTTGAGGATAATGAGCAGCTCTATGAGGCTCAAAGGTTCAGGGAGAAAGAGAGCATAGAAAAGACAAAGGAGATCAAATAGGTAATGATGGAGCTTGATTTCATCCATGAGGAGTATGATCTAGCACATTGTCCAAAAAAATCAGAAAATGGGAGTTCATATCAACAAGAGGATTGGTTTGATTTCGGAGTTGAGGATAATCTTCATTTTATTGATAATCCTTTGTTTAAGGTAGATGCTAATATGTCATATGATAATCCACTTTTTGAATTGGATGATGGGATTACTCCTAGTTGTAGCATTTTTTAGGTGAAAATTTAAGGATTGGGACCTGGGTGTAGTTTCCAATCATGAGGTGTTGTCTCAAGATTGGAGTAGTGAGTCAACTTTCAATATTAGTACCGCTACTCATTTTCCAATCATCTTGCATATGACTTCGGATTTGGATCTGTAGATGAGTTGGATGGCTTCTTTAGTTCAGCAGTTGAGTAGTTCATGGTTGAGCTTGGATGACAGTGATGATTTGATACTAGGAGATGATTCTATTGTTGCCTCCATACTAATCTCTCCTAAGTATTCAATAGGATTTCAATTTGATTACCATTGCCCTTACCTTCCTTTGTTAGTCTTGATGACATATTTTGATGAGTAGATTGACTTTGAGTTTGGGCAAGATTTGGGGTAGCTAGCTATAAGTATCTTTCTAGAAATAATTTACCCGTTTATTTTTTCCACTTGGGTGAGTGATACTCATTGCAATTACATCATGGAGTTGATATGCATTATTCCAAATGATGTCATGTTAATTATAGTGGTTAGAGTGTGTTGGTGTGTTTGGGACCATTCTTTGATACTTGGAGGGTGAGAGTTGATGTTATGATTTTAGTTTGCATCAGCATAGCCATTTCCTGGTTGGCAAATTTTAGAGATACGGCATTGACTGACTTGCTCCATACTTGGGGTATCATGCAGTGCCATGACGAGGTTAATTTCTTACAGTTAAGCATGGTGATTTTCATGTTGACCAAGATCATGATTAACAGTGAGTTTATTGATCCAGTCTTCTCTGATTTTCCTTGGTAGGATATATTTCATGACATTGACTTCAGTCCTTTTAGGTTTTTCAGTATGGGCTTTGATGGTTTTTACTCTTTTGAGGTCTAGGATAGGAGAGTGCAGTTTGGGCACATGTTTTGACAGTTATGATCAGTGTGGCATAGTGTCAGCATTGTTGTTCCTTTTTTATACTTACTTGGAACCCAAGAATCACAGTATGTTGTACTTTAGCTACCATTTGGGATGAGAGAGCCAATATTAACCTTCTAGATTTTACTCTCGTGGCACAATAATTTGGTTCTCTTGAGGGGCATTCTTTTGAGGAGTTGATGGTGTTTATGCAGTATTTGATTACACTTATTACAAGAGGGTTTAATGTCTCTTTTGTTGGTACCAAGAGGGTTTAAGGAGGTCTCTTTTGTTGGTACCTTGCAGGACGGTGTTGTGAGAAAATGGTGCTAGAGATCTCCTAGGTTGACTTGGGACCTTGGGATCATTGTTGGATTTAGTGTTGATCGAATTTTTGGTTGTAGGATTATTTTGACATTACTCAAGGACAAGCAATATTTGGGAAGGGAGGACTATAATGTCCCCATTTTTTATGTCCTCCTTAGGGCTGGTGTGGTTCTAACTCACTTTCTATTTTTAGTAAGTACTATATTTAGTAACTAGTCTAAGCGACAATGCAATGTAGGGTTTCTTGTTTGGATAGTATGTTGGAATTGTCTGACGACCTGTAATGTTTTGGTCAGTTTGTTATTTGGTGAGCACTTACTATTTCTAGTAGTTGCTATTTATAATAAGTCTTTCAAGAAACTAGTCTTAAACTCTTAGTGTCCTCGGCAGTGTTATTTCTATGGTGGCATTGGAGAGCCTAAGGTTAGATTATGTAATATTTGCTTTTAATTAGTCACTTAAGTTATTTTAATAAAATAACTTTATAACTTGAGTGAAGGGGTAGGTGGTCATCAAAAAGTACCTTGGTGCCTAATGAGATAATGTTGTTTTAGAAGGCTAAATTAGGTAAAATAGATTCCCTTTGAGCAAGACGCCCTTTTGAGGAATATTTGATTATGTTTTAAAGTACAAAGAAAATATATTAAAAGTTTTTTGGAGGGAAGAGGATTCAAATTGGAGGTTTCCCTAATTTCTCCCTCCACTTCTATTTAATCTAGTTTTTGGCTCTCATTTGGTTATGATGGATTTGACTACTTAAGGAGACTTTGTTGGATTGTTTCTAGTTTATTGTTGTAACTGATTGAGGATGGAAACCCTCATCTTTGGCACCAATTTTGATAGTAAAACTATCTACCCTAGCTAGATTTGTGGAGGAAGTCACATAGGCTTTCTACAGGAGTAGAAAAGCAAATTTGTTAGGTCTCTTTCAAAGACCAAATTTGAGGAAACTAATTTATTTCAGGTCTTAGTTTAAGCAAGGATTGGAGATTGAAGTTAAGGCTATACTTATGATTTTCGTTGATATTAGTAGTTGAGTCTATTCACTACATCACATACATTTATCTTGAAGGAATTTAGTCTCCTTATTGTCGTGGCACTTTGCAAACCCTAGGCACCTAGTTCTGAAACTTATATTGGCCAGGGGCGTTGGTCTTTGGTGGAGGTTATTGGTTCATTGTGAGGGTTTTTTCTGATCTTAAATCTTTGCATTACTTGTCATTACGTTAGGTGACCTCCATGTACGTAGTTCAATCCGAGCAAGGGCATGATTCATCACATGGTATAGGAAATGGTTATTTCTCCTCTATTGGGGCATGAGTTTGAAGTTGTCAAGGGCATGCTAAAGCAAAACTAGTCGCTTAGTATTTGAGAAACTTATAGCCATACAAACCCTAGATGTGAGGTGTGGAAGGTGGAAACTTTTTGTTTGTAAAGGGTGAGTCATTCATAGAGTTGTACGTTGCATTTATTTGGGGTTTAAGACTATAATTTGTCCCTTTCTAGTCATTTCCGAACTTAGCATATGGTACAGATTGTATCTTGAAATCATGAGCAGTCACCCAACAAATATAAGAGTTATTTGAAATGCATTCATGAATTAGTCATGGGATATCTTCTAAGTGTGTATGTTTTAGTAAATAGTTTGGGGAAGGACCTCTCATTCTAAAAATTACATTAAATATGCTATTGGAATTCCTATAAATCTATATGCTTTTTATGTGAGTCAAATCTGCTCAATATAGTCCTGAGTCTTGTGCAAAGCATCATGGTATTAAGTTTGAAACTGCGTTCCTGAATGTGCAATATAGTTTCAGTCATGTATAAGCTTGGAATCTCAGATTTAGGATATCATATTTTATATGCTCTGTCATTCTGAAATTGGAGTTAAGATCAGAATTTATTTTCTAGTTCAAGTTTATCTATGTTTATGATGTTCATTATCCATGCAATGTTTTGTATTTAATTTTATATAAGGAAACATCTACCAAATTGAAAACCATCACAAAGAAATACCAAACAAAAGGGTTGAGTCATTACAATTATGAATTTACTTGTTTTCACAAATTTCTCTATTTGGGTTATGTGGAAATTATCTTAGGTGGATGCATATTTCTTTTCAAGATGTTGGGTTCATTTGGCCCAAAAGTAGCAACTTTTTCCTAAAAATCAAATTTTGATATAATTGAGATAAAGATTTGAAGCACTTCTAGAAAGAAGAATAGCATAGTGTAAAAATATGAAATATACCAATTTTTTTCTAGTTATTTGATATTTAATTTATTCTAATACACAAATAATAGAAGGTGTTTAAGTAGAGGATGTACAAAAGTGACTTTCTAAAAAGTATGTCAAAGGCCAAAATATGCATGTGACCCACATAAAATGTAGTAAATGAAATAATTTTTCAAAATACTTTTGTGGACAAATCCATATGATGTTTAAATTTTATTTGGATGTTTTTTGTAATTTGTAGTAAATATTTTTTTTAATTTTTTTTTGAAATTGTGGTGTAAATTTAAAAACTCTAATGTACAATCCATATAATTTGACCTAAAATATTTGTAACACAATTTTTTTTAAAATGTGTAGAGAATTATATCTAAGCTAGTTAGACATATTTTTACTAAAAATATATAAAAAAATGTTTTTTTGCAAAAAAAGTAATATATGTCCTTTCAAGTTTAAGAGGCTCTATGTTTAAAACATAAGAAATAAATAGAAAATATGTTTAAAACTAAAATATGTGTTCTAAAATTAAACATTTTCATCTATAATGAATTATAATTTTATCAAAAATATTGAAAATAAAGTCATCAACCATGCACACATAAATGAAAACTTCACAATACATTGGAGCTCATTCTTATTAATCAAATATGTAGTAAAATAGTAAAATATATTAGATATTACAATAGTACAAATAATTAATAAATCTAAAATAGTATTTATTATGCTAGTACTTGGTTCTATATAAAAACATAAAAATACAACTACTAAAAGCAATGTTGGAATCTTAATTTAATCTTTGAAGTATAGATTACAACCTTTATGTGAGATTAAATTCAAGAAATTAAAGGATTTTCATCTTCTAATTTTGGCATCCAAGGAGTTTCATCCTCATATTGATGAATGAACGCAAGTATTCAAACAATTTTGGTAGGGTTAAAATGTAATGAAAATGAGATGTCAACTTAAATGAAGACACTACTTGCATTTTATACATGTCGAAGGCTGAACTTTGTTCTCAAATTTTTAATGCATCATTGGAAGTTGAAAAGGATAGCTAGATGAGGACATAATAGCTACAAAATTAAATACTATGTACAAATATATTTATTTTAGGTACCCCAACTTAGAAAGGTCCTCACTCCTATCTTGGTGGGAAAAAATCAAACTTCTTTGGTGTGTAAGAAAGATCTCTAGTAAACAAACTCGACCCCAAAAATGTTCTAAAGATATTAAAAAATATAGAAAATATTCAAAAATTAAATATTAATTTAAATTTATCTCCTTATCACTTTCACTAAGGCCATGAGAAGTATGGAATGGTTTTTTGGATTCTTGAATTAAATTATTAGAAAGGGAACATTACACAATATATTTTCAATAGAACTAGTAACTGTTGTTGAGGATTTTAGCTCATGTTCCTAGGAGAATTGGTGATCCTCACTTTATAAGTGTGGGGTTCCCAATCCATCTCCTTTCCATGAAAACCCTCTCCAAAATGTACTGATATCTTTCACCACCAACAATCCCCTAAAAGATATTTTGAGCTTAAGCTCTTCCATAAATAAATAGAGTTTTGTGAATAGTGGTTTAAAGAATTCTATGGTGTGATATAGAATTTTATTAGAGGTCTATATGTTGAAATTAGATACATAAGGAAATGGAACAAAAGCATCATAGGTACTGAACAATAATATATATTCACAATATGCCAAGATGAATATTAAACTAATTCCAAAGGCTATATAAAGTCATTTATAGTCGATTAGAAACTATCTGTCCAATAACCTTCTACCAACTAAACACCCTAATTACATAAAACAATAAGCATACTATAAATAAGTAACACTTATATACCTTAGGTTATAAATATAACCTAAATTTCTAATATAAATTACAAACACATACAATGATTTTTGGATCACAAAAAGCCAACAAATCATCCTTTGATCCAAAAAAAATGAATTTAGATGAACTGGAGAATATGTTAATATGGTCAATCATCCATCCCTTCCACTCTATAACACGGTCATCATGATAGTAATCAACCTATTCTAATACATGTACACATCCTCCTAATACTTGAAACTTTACTCCACACCATGTAATGAGCAACCCCTATCAATTTGTACAACTAATCCCTATGCCACTACCTCCAAGTTGGAAGGTTTCTTTCCTCCTTTTGATAAAACCATGCTAAAGTAATCAATTTAACATGCCTTTGACCATGACAAAGTATGAGCAAGATATGTCATTGTCTAACTAGTTAATCAAAATTGCTAGTGGATTAACCCTATCACACATAAAGATAACATAAAATGTCAAGAGAACACCACTTATAAATTGATCATGAAGAAATCTTACACATAATGTCTTTACTACTCACCAAAAACCTACTATGTACCAATACTCAAACATTGCAAAACCAAAACTAAATAAACACATCACAATTGATATGAACACATCAGAAATCTAAAAAATACAATACTATCAAATTGAAAAAAATACCTAAAACTAAAACAAAGAGTGCACTATAAGCAAACTGGTAAAAAAGTTTCCTAAAAAATTGCTACTTAAGTATTTTACCCAACCTCTAAATGAATGGCTAATTTAAAATGAAAATGATGTGTAATAACTCTAGTGAGTCCTCTAATTCATTCTCACCTGTGGGCTCATAATCCAATGCAACATAAATATCATCAAATAATATTTGATAGCTCCAAAAATACAAGCATAAATATTTAATAGACTTCAACCGAAAAAACAAAAAAAAAAAAAAAAAAATTGTATGGAAAATACATCTTTTATGATATAATCTTTCCTCAAGGAGTATACATACAGAAATTAATACTGTGCACTTTGAAATAAAAATACAATTTAGCCAAAATATTCCTTGCAGTCTTTGATCTCTCATAAACCAAGATCCATGCCCTCATAATGGACTTGCTTTTAGTCCCTCCTATATATAGGTGAAGACTAATGTTATAGCTCCACTATTTTCTATTAGTGTTATTAGTGCTTTTCTTGGAAGTCGGGTCAAGAGAGTAAAAAACTCTTTATGCTATGGTCTCTCTTATGTTTTGAGTAGTAGCTTTTTGTTTTTCTATTTACAAATTGTTCTAGAGAGGAAAAATTTTCATAGCTTTCTAATGTTTTCAGACTGGACGTGTCTTGCAGTGAGGTTTGTTAGTGGATAGGTGGCATTCTTGAAAGCAATTCACATGCCTTTTCTCTGCTATCACATTTTGCATGTATGCTTTACAGGACAATTAAGCAAAGGATTACTTGTGTTGTTTACTTGTCCAAAATGTTTGTTTAAGATAAAATCTGTGTTTGTTGAGAGCGTTTCTAACTGCCATGTTAGAAACAAAAGGGAGGCCCTGGTAAGCTCCTATCATCTTTTAGAGTGTCATTTTATATTTATTTACCATTCTGTAATGGGCAATTTTTTTTAATCTCTGATCAATACCAAATCAAATTTACAAATATAATAGCATTTTATGCCAATCAAACCAAGGCTTTCACGATTACAACTCGCACCTACCATCCAGTCAGGTTTTTAGACAAAACCCTAACGCACACAAATTAAGAGAAAAGAAACAAAGGCCATAATTATTCTCAGGTGAATAACGCCATGGAGAGTGAGAAAAGCGGTGCACAAAATATATTAGCTTAGATTGTTTCACGCTTCCTCTCTCCTACTGCGTTTTCCTGCAGGTCCATAATTCTTCCTCTGTTGCCTCTTAGATTCCGAGTGTATCTGTTTTAATGTTTCTTAGTTTTAAGTATACCCAAAATTGTTGCGTCTTTGATGTCTTGCACCGTGTGTTAATGATTGTGGCTTCTCTTGATGATGTGGATGCCAATATGCTAATAACTTTGGAGCTCTAGTTTCCTCTTTGGCTTCCCTTGAGTCCTTTAACTTATCTTGCACCCATTTCTTTCACTCTTGAATACTTGAAGGGTTTCTGTTTCATTTGCTAGCACCTTCTCATCCTATTGTTCACCTTCAAATTCTTCCTTCTGTCTTCATGCCCTTGTAGATTTTTGCTCGTGCTAGTCTTCAGAATCTTGATCTTGCAGTTCACACACAGCCTTTTATCATGCTTTTTAATACCCTGCAAAGTCACCTTATTTATCGCATAGCAAAGCTTCTAAGGATTTTCTTTAACACATCAATATTAATTGTTTCGACCATCTCTAACCAAGAATAGTCCAGAACAAAATTGAAAACATTTTCTTGTATAGCATAAAATTCTAAATGCAAAACATATCATTGTCCGTTGTGACCTTCAAATATGTCCTTAAAAAAGTCCTTCTGTCATTTACCTTAAGCTCCTTGATATACCTTTCTTAGATACGCAGACACTTACCCAAGTCAGTGTTGATAAAATTGCATAGGCAAGCCACAGTTTATGGACACAATGATATGCTCCTTCTGAATGCACCCATAACCCTCAGCTATTTATTTGTGTGAAGATACCTTATCTTGAATGGTTGATAAACTAATTAAGACACCATCTGCTGAGGAATACTGTTTGTGCATAATTTGGGTGGATCTCAGCATATACAGTGCATTAACCCAAATAATATGCAGAGAAACAATCCAAAGTAACTTGCAGCAACCATTGTGATGAAATTCAAACACAACTAAGCAAAAACAAATGGGACTGCAACGTACATGAAGTTGGGGTATTTAACTGTATAAACAGAGAAACTAAAAAAACAGAGCAGAAAGAAACTGTGCTTTTTATGAAGTTCGTTATTTCAATTTGTAGACACCGAAGCCCAAAAACAGAGCACAAAGAAATGTGATTTATATGAAGTTGGTATTAAACAGTGCAAGCAGATTTCGACTGTTGAAATTACATTAATTTATTTTTCATGTGCTTTACTCTTTCAAATAAAGTTCTTCTTTCCATGTACTAATCCGCTTTCCCCGATCAATAACCTTTTACTGGGAGAACACAGTAGGCCGAAGTCTTGCAAGACCACTCTATGTCCTTTGAGAACTTTCAAAAGATACCCATGACAGTATAAGACTAAGTAGTTTGTTATTTCTGCTAAAGAAATCAAAAGCAGCTACACAGGGTTTTCGTATTTATTGCCTTTTGCCTTTTTGCAAAGATATGGCTGCAGGGTTGATTGAAGCAAAAGGGAGCCCTCGCTAAGCTTCTTTCATCTTTAATTCAAAAAGTAAAATTATAAGTAACATAATCAAATAATCAAATATGTACTTGTGATTACAGACCTGAAATTGCAGGAGTCAATGCTTATTACTGGGAGGACACAGTAGGCAGAAATCTTGCAAGACCACTCTATTTCCTTTGAGAAATTTCAAAAGATACCCGTGACAGAATAAGACTAAGTAGTTTGTTATTTCTGCTAAAGAAATCAAAAGCAGCTACACAGGGTTTTCGTATTTATTGCCTTTTGCCTTTTTGCAAAGATATGGCTGCAGGGTTGATTGAAGCAAAAGGGAGCCCTTGCTAAGCTTCTTTCATCTTTAATTCAAAAAGTAAAATTATAAGTAACATGATCAAATAATCAAATATGTACTTGTGATTACAGACATGAAATTGCAGGAGCCAACGCTTATGAACTCTACATCTAAATCTCTGCCACCGAAGGCATGGACCTGATATTTATGCATGGTTGAGTTAGGCAAGGACTTAGGTGTAGCAAAAGAATGAAAGGTTAATAGTCATTGCCCTTCAAACAAGCAAATTATATGGAAGGTAGTTTGGTTACACGAGGCTTCAAATATCATACAGTTTGACCCAAAACTGGCCAACCCGCAAAAACATAGCACAAAGAAATGTGATTTATATGAAGTTGGTATGAAACAGTGCAAGCAGATATTGTGATTTCTGTTAAGTTGTGTATTTATACTGCAATTTAAAGATGGATTAAATAAATCTAGACCTTTAGCTGAGCATGTTCAGATTTTTTAAAGAAAAGGGAGAGGAGGCAAGGCAGAACCAATTCATTACTACCTTATTTAGCAGAATTATGGCCAAAAAAATGAACTTATCAACAAGTGTAGAGATTGATCTACCTACTCTTAACTTTATGAAATTTATATTTCATAATAAGAAGAATTCAATGGACAATGCAAGGAGGACAATGCAAATCAACTGCTCTAATCCATCAAGTCTTTGTTTCCCAGTTTGATGGTTGTATGGCAGTATTTATGCATATTTGCCATCAGTCACATTTAGCTTGGCAATCAACTTTCTAAGTATTCACGGCTTTGAGGTATGTTCTTCCTTTCCTCTGTGGTTTAACAGCTCAAACAAAATTGTTTGATCAGTGCATTTTCTTGGTAGCTAGGGGCAAGCTTTGGATAATGATGGTTCTGTTATTCTTCAGACTATGGTTACAGAGGGCTCCTGGTTGTAGTGCTGTCAGGGAGGGTGGCGTAATAACAACATTTTCTGAAAATTGGACTTGATGTTTGTAGGACCTGGAGTTAATATTGGCATCCAATTGTTGCTTTGCAGTGAGGAATTGAGTGAATTGAATCTTAACGTGACCAAGGGCAGGTGGTTGATGAACTATATGTTCTCTTGCCTTCTCTACACAAGATCTGTTTATGAATCAACTGCATGTTTTACAGGCAAAGTTTTTGTTTGCACATCTTTAAAAAAAATCGAATATTACTTATCATCACCATCTAAGTCTATGATATTGCCTAACTCTGTATATTAAAAACAAACCATAAAGGTTTGTGTTATTGTCTAACTCTATATTATTTAGAGTCAAGGTGTTGTCCGGTAAATAACAGGTCTGTACTCACCTATATATACATATATATTCTTAAATTTCTTTCTCTCCTTCAATAATGTAGGAAAGAATTTTGAGTATTGAAATTACAACTAAATGTGGCAACAACACAATATATCAACAATCAATGCATACACGAAAATCATTAACAGTGAATGTAAGCCAAAATAAAATATAAACAATATCTACATTTCATAATTTTTTCTCTTCATCAATTATTTCCAATATTTCTTTAGGTAGAGACTCCAACTGGGCACAACTCTTATTTATATTGGAATGAGCTGAAGACTATAGAAAAGTGACTAGAATCACACCAATGCAACCCAAAGAGGCACTACCAAATGCAGTAGAGCTCTACCTTAGCCCTATCCAAACAATGTTTTCAACATTAAGACAACCAGTCAAGAAATGATTGTCCAACATATAGCAGTTGCCACCACTACAAAGAGTGCTTAGAGGCACAATTACAAAGAAAGAATACTTGTAGAGAGTCCATCGTACAAAAAGAAATCCACATATAGAAAGAATATTGATAAAGATGGATTTCATCAACTTTTTTAATCATTCATAGGAGCAATACAGAAAGATATCCCGAGGCAACAGAGCAAAGCATCCACAAGGTGGTGTGGAGGTGTCAAACATAGAGACCATAGCAATGAAAACAATGGCAATAAACATCTGACCACTGATGTTGCACCCTATCCGTTAGGAGCCCATCTTCAAAAATCCTTGTAGCTGAGAAGAGGACACTTTTGTTCATAAACAAAGACTGTACTCTACACCTAGAGAAAATAGAATCAACGATAGGAAAATAATTCATGAGGGATTACAAGCTAGAAGAAGCTTCTACACTCTTAGAATTGGCTTGAAATCCCTCAATTTTGTAAAGTTGCAAGAGGAAGTTGTGAGTGATATTAACCAATCAGCAGTAACTCCCAAATGGTCACGAGTATTAGAGGTAAAGTGGGCAATATGCAAAATCAAGTTAGAGCAGACCATCTATATTTCGATTTGACTAGGAAGTGTTAGAGAAAACTGCCAAACAACAAAATTTCTAAATAAACTTGAGAATCACATGCTTGCAAATGTGGGTTATGAGATTATGGGTGGCGGAGGATTCCAGGATAGTAGACTTCCATGACCAAGCGTGTGGAGAAAGAGCGGAGAGGATTGAGAAGAGGGAAAGCCAAAAGCTTCTAGCATGGGTTCGGAATTAGAAAGCATGCTTGATGGATTTTGACTTAGCACAAAAAGAACATGCTAGGGGTGGAAAAAAAGAAGAGAGTGGAGAGGACTGAGAAGAGGGAAAGCCAAAGGTTTCTAGCATGGGGGTCAGTATAAGAAAACATGCTTGATGGATTTCGACTCAGCATAAAAAGAACATGCTAGAGGATGGAAAAAACTAAGTTGAGTGCTAATGGTTTACCGTGAAGGACCTTCCAAGCCGTAAGTTAGGACTGTGCGGCAATATTGAACTTCTAGATTTGAAAGCTAAGCTTATTCCATTTTGATCAGCTAAACTTGTATTTTCAATGAACGTTAAGGCAAGGAGAAATGATGATCGAAGGTAGCGACTGCTTATAGATCACTTTGAGTGGGAAGAAACAGAGGTTATGGGTATGAGACCCTCTCCAAGTCTAAAATAACATTTAACAACAAATTATTGAGCTCAAAAGAAACGTAGTCTGGAATATCAAGAAAACTGTAAAAAATGGACTTGTTAACCAACTCAATAACGCTTAAGTAGTTTCCCATGCTTAAGTGTTTTAAGTAGTTTCTTTGCATACTCTGTAAAATAAATACACCCATAGCGTTCCAAAATAAATGATGTGGAGAAATGCCTCGACCAAGCACTCACATGCCAAGTTTCCCACTCTACGTATCCCCATGGTAAGATCTAAGTCTAACGTAGCGTTCCAAGATAAATGATGTGGAGAAATGCCTCGACCAAGCACTCACATGCCAAGTTTCCCACTCTACGTATCCCCATGGTAAGATCTAAGTCTAACGCTTTAGAATTTATTATCACAAAACAGTTTCTTTATATTTCTTGCAGGCGGGTTACAGGTAACTATTCATACGCTTGTTGAAAGTCAATAAATTCAATATATTAATTAATAATAGATAAATATTTTGAGTAAGATACTAATTTTTATTTTAACTAAAATAATAATCAATTAACCATCATTTTATTAACTAGTTTAAGATATTTTCATTGCATCGAATTACTCCTGCCTTTAATGGGGTAAGTTGGAGAGCCGTTCTGTCCAGCTACTCCGTTAAACAGCAACGCACAGCGCGCAACAAATATTCATTCATTTCCTGTCCAGTCTTTGTGGAAAATGGTATACGACAGGCATCGTCTTCACTTCAAACTTTTGGTCATTGCGTTAGGTGATTACCTAAGATTTTTACAGGCTAAAGTCTGAGAACTTCTAAACGTACATTTAAAATTCTTTACCGTACATCTTTTGGAAGGGTGTGAGTGGGAGTAGGTGAGTTCTACAGTTGTGCTTCTGAGCTTGACGGATACAGCCATGGAAATAATGGATTGACAGCGTATGGACATTAAAATAATGAATCAACCCGTTGCCATAATTTTTGGGAGTAACAATTTCAATGGCTCGGTCGACGCCAATATTAGCGTCAGAAAACAGAGATTCCATCGCTTTGACAGCACATTCTGAAACGAAAGACGAAATACACCTACTCGAGTTCATCCACGGTAATAAAGCCTAAGATCCATAAATAAATGAAAGAACAATCCATTTAAAAACAATATTTATAATTACCTGGTGAATACAATTCTGTATTGCTTCAATAAGAAAGTTTAACTCAGGACTTAAGTAGTCCCCTGTGCAGTATCAGTAGAAGCCAGGTCCCCTGTTTAACAATATTTATAATTACCTGGTGAATACAATTCTGTATTGCTTCAATAACAAAGTTTAACTCAGGACTCAAGTAGTCCCCTGTGCAGTATCAATAGAAGCCAGGTCCCCTGTTTCTTCCGAGCCCATCAAATTTTAAATATGGAGATTCATTCCATAGAGATCCATTTGCACTTCCTCAATACATAACACTACCTCTTCCATATTATCTCTACCTCTTGAACATTATTTAATTTCCGTAACAAATCTGGAAACTCTTTCACAAAGGTTTCACGAACCTGCAGCTCTTTTAAACGGGAGGGCGCCTGATATTCAAAAGAAATTTAATTTTACCATTAACATAATTCACATCTAAGTTTACCGTTAATGAAGACTTACTTTTCGATGGGGAAGAACAAAATACCTGCACATCGCTCTGCCACAATCTTTGGAAACGCCCACCGCTGATTCTTAAACACTTCAAGTTTTGAAGATTAATCCAAGGAGGAATGCTAGGGTTTATGTCAGAATTCATGTCAAGTTGAGGCCGGTTCTGGTAGTCAAGCTGAAGCCATAGCAGACAAGTATCGGAACTCTCTTCCGGTTGCCCTAAAAAGTATGTAATTTGACAATGCATGGATTCATCCATAAAGGAATGAAAACACCTGCCTTTGATTTCGGCTAGGATGTTTTTGAATCCGTCTGATTCCTGCATCCACAGAATGAACCTTATATTTGCAGAATTTTGAAATTTAAAAATCAAATAAAAAATGGAAATTTGGAGGAGGGGCAAGCATACCAATGATTTAAGATGAAGTTGGGGATGCCACCAACGACGAGGCTGGCTCAGTTCATTTGCCAATTCCCTTCCCAAGTCCCGCAGGTGGTCATGCATTCTGAAAGCAAACTCATCCTGCCTAGATTTCCATTTCACTTCCCATTCCAGGAAAGGCAGATAACTTACATTTTCCTCAATAAGACATTTCTCCTTTAGGGTTTCCAAAGCATGTTGAACACTCCACCCAGATCCCTTCCATATGGTCATGGCCGTGGTAATAGATTTGTCAATGAAAAAGCATGCTATGTCCATGAAAATCTGTTTTTCTTCGTAATCTAATGAATCAAAACTTATCTTCAGTCTCTGCTTTATATCTCCAGGCAGAGCCTTACGGGCTTTTTTCAATGCGTCCTGCCAATAACTCTGAGGTCTATTAGCTACATGCCGGCCCAGAACTTGAAGAGACAGAGGTAAGCCTCCACAGATGTTAATGAATTCCTGAACAAGATCCGCGTATCCGCTAGATGGACGGGGTTGACCGAAAGAGTGCCAACAGAACAGCTCTCTTCCGTCTTCTCTATCCAATCCTTTTAAATGATACGCTGTGTCGATCCCTGCACTTGTGAGGACCCCTACCTCTCGGGTTGTAATAATTACCAGATTATTACCAGACCTATTTAATACATCCATGGCTAATAGAGATTCTAACTGTTCCACATGATCAATGTCATCTAAAACAATTAAGAAATTGAAAGAGTTGCTCCTCTCCAAACGATCCTTCAGTAAGCTTGTCCCATCCTCACGACTTAGAAAACTGTGATCTTCACAAAAGATATCTTTGAGGAGTTTAATTTGCAATGCAGGTAAATTACCCTTGGAATAGGCTTCCCGCACGTCAAACAGAAAACTTGATCTTGTGTATTTTGATTTCTTTAGGTTGAATAACTCTTTGGACAGAGTTGTCTTCCCAACCCCACCCATACCAAAAATGCCGACGACATTAGCTTTCTTCCTTCCGCACTGGCTTTCAAAATCTTGAACAAGCTCATCAAGGCACCTCCTTTCAAAATCTTTTACGAGCTTATGAAGTCCAACAGGATATTTCGCAACATGTAAATGTTTTGTCCTTTCTACTTCTTCTTTCACAGCGGACACTATGTCTTTGCAGTCACCATAACTGAGAGAAAGGGGAATTTGGTGAGAACGAAATTTTGCTCATTGAACTTAACCTCTTTTGCTAGAAGAAAATATATAAATAGATTTGCCAAGTAAATTGAAAATACGCAGAAAGCTTACTCTGGATTTTTTATTTCCTTTTTGATTTCGTAGCCTGCTGTATATGAAACTTGTTGAAGGGCTTCCTTCCACTTCTCAAGCTTGTCTGGGTACCTCTTGTCGCTTTCATGTTTAAGAAATGCGTCATTGTATATTCCCTTTTCGATGTAGCGGAGTTCCCACGGCTCCACTAGGTAAAACACAGGAATAATCTTGGCCTTACTTTGTAACATAAGAACCAGCTCAGCTAAACACCAAGCGGAATGTGCATATGCTTTTGAAAAAATAGCAATATGTACTGAAGCAGAGCTAATCGCAGTCTTAATGGTTGAAGGAAATGAGTCTCCAAGCTCCTTCTCTTCAGAATCAAGAAATGTCTTTATATGTAGCGACTTAAGGGAGTTGTAAAGCTGATCAGCCAGAGTTTTTTTGACATCGGGGCCTCTGTGGTTGATGAACACATCAAACACTCTGGAAGATTCTTCTACTTCTCTCGGTTTGTTAGGAGGTTCAATTCCAGAGAAAGCATTCTCTTGGTGGGATGAGGATGAAGAAGCCATAAATGCAAAGATGGGGTTGAAACACAAAAGCCAAACAAATCTCGCAAACGATGGATATGTTGAGAGGAAGAAAGGGGTGAATCGGACTAGATCAAGGCATCCATATTAATGGATGCCACTGCATCGTCCTTCGAGGAAAGCATGGGAAAACGAAAGACATTGTTCCCTGTGTATTTTGTACTGCAAATCAGAAGAAATATGTTTAGGGAAAGATGAAAGACATTTGGTCTAGGGCCGAGAGGTTTGATCCACCCTCTTTCCTCGAAAGGACAGGTAAAGAAAAAGTTACCTTTTTTGCTCCTTCCTGAAATTTAAAATTAATTTAAAAAAAAACAAACAAAGAGAGAAAATATTTACTTAAATAAAAACGAGCAGCCATTTGAAAATGTCATAAGAATGCAAGGTGGGGATTTACTTGTACACAACTAGATTGCAAAAACAACGCAGCAGTCTCATAACAACTCCCTTCCAACATTTACACGATCATTATTTAGAAAATTATTTATAAGTTAATATATTAGAGAGTATAATTTGATTTAAATAAAGTTTTGGTTTATATATTTTAACAAGATTTTTCTTCATATTATATATCACATTAACAATTCAAATTTAATAGATGAGGTTAATACAAAAAGATGGATTTCAAAACCTTTTTATAATTAATGAAATCTAGAAATATGTTGTAGTAGTAGTAGACAACAATCCAAAATTACACTAGTCAAGTCTATAACAAACTACAAATAATACAAACTTATTGAAGCAAAGATTTGCGACCATGAAACCTTATTGGCAACCTCTAAATGAGATCATCCTAGAAGGCCAAAGGGGTTTGTCCTTTGATCCTTGAAACCAAAAGGTTTTCATTCTTTTATCTCTAACAAATCTAAGGGTTCTTATTCCCATATATAATTGCTCAAATACAAGTGTTTAGAATATGTGTTTAATAATGGATTTTTTTGTGTAGAATGCATTATGCCTTGGATGAACACAAAACTCCTTATATATTAGAAATGTATGAGTGGTATGAGACCTTGTAAAAAAATAATGGCTTAGATTTATGGAGGACTAATGGAGCAAGGGGTGTAGCCACAACATTAATGAAAGCATAGTCATCTTCATCCTCTAGTGTTGCAAGTACATGTGAATTTGCACACTTAAGTTTGCATGATTATTTCTAGGTAGGAAAAACTATTTCTAGAGATTGAGATGTCAAATCTTATCATTAATGGTACTCATGGTCATGTAAGGAGGTAAGTGGAAGTGAATTAAGAAAAAGGAAAGAGTCAAGATTTGGAGGGAAATCATGCAAGTAAGAGAAAGTTTGAAACTCTAAGAAAGGTAAGGGAAAGAGTGGGGTTTGGTAAAAAGAGATGATGGAAACTTTGAAATCCTAACAAAAGAAGGGAATGAAGGTGTGGAATGGACAAAATATATTTCTAAATAGGCAAGTTTGACACTTTGACATGAATAAAAGAGAAGTTAGAATTCAAAGAAAAGATATACTAGTAAGGGAAACTCTAAAACTCTAACACTTGCTCGCACTTAGATAAATGAACATGTCTCACACCTACAAACCTTTGGGACCTTAGATAAACACGTGAAAAATGAAGACGGATAATGCATATGCAAACTTTGAAAAAGGGGGGCACTACAATTAAGAAATAAGATTTTCGCCAACAAACCCAAATCAATTGAAAATGGGACAATACAAGTGTAACCTTCCAAAAATTGTTTGTACTCAAACAATGTAAATTCAAAATGTTGTAGGTTTCTTGATTCAACCCAAGTAGCATCCTTTGTATAGGTAGGTTCCTCCAATAAACTAGATGTTTGTGGTAGCTCCATTTCTCAAAAATTTCCTCAAACAATGTAAATTCAAAATGTTGTAGGTTTCTTGATTCAACCCAAGTAGCATCCTTTGTACAGGTAGGTTCCTCCAATAAACTAGACAGTTTGTGGTAGCTTCATTTCTCAAAAATTTCATCCTTGTGACAATGATGGAATATATTTATGATAGGAGTAGCACTTCACTATCTATAAACACTAAATTAATGCAAGTTGGTGCATCATAACTATATAATGCCATGAGTGGAATACCAAGGGTCATGTTTATGGGTGATATTGTAATTGTAGACACGTAAAATGTATTGATTGACATTGTGCATCTGATCCTGACAACTTCTAATTAAGTCATCTCTTCTCAATAATTAAATTAATCATCTTGATCTAATTATCCTATTTAATTAAATAATTTATTTTATTTGATTAAATCTCTAAGGTCTATCTATTCAATTAAATAAATTAAAACCTTATTTAGTTTAATCTAACATCATCTCTTTTAATATTTATTTAATTAATCTCTTATCACATTCTTTTCATATTTGATTTAAATAAATCCACAAATTTAAGTCAAATAGGTCACATCATTTAACCCCTTCATTAAATTAATTAACTTTGATTAATTTAACCTCCTCTCATGTCACATCCTCTAGCTTTTACCACTTGCACATGAATATAGATTTAATTCATTTATTAAATCTCTATTTTCCTTCAACAAGGCATCTTTTAAGGAATACTCTCCAAGTTTGAATTCAAAATCCAAGTTGACATGTACATCCAACAAGGCATTTACTCTATCTTACATGTCCTTTGCCTTGAGCCAAGTGGCATTTAAATGCATTTTTTCTTCCCTCTTACATGTCATTTTAACAATTTCAAAATTCAAAAATAGGCATTTATTGGCACAATCCTCAAAACTTGCACATCCTCCATCCACTCATAGGTTGACAAGTGGCATCTTGCCATTGGATGAATGTTAGTCCCACATTGCTCTATTTTGGACATTCATCCATCTTGGCATTCTATAAATAAGAGGCTCATCCTTTATTTTTTTCATCCACAATTTGAGTAAAGTTACAATGCTCAAATATTAGCAAATTCCATCCATTATCATTGAATTTTAGCTTGGTTATGCAGATTTTTCCATTGGAGCACTCACCATCCTTCATCAAAGTGGATCATTCATCAACATTCATCCATCTTGCATCATAGGAATTGGGAAAGAGCCAATTTTCACATCAAATTGGCACCAATTCCCCCATGGGATCATGAGTTTGCTAGTTTAATTAGGATTCAATCTATATTTTATTGTTTTCTCATTGTGTTCTTCATGTCTTTTCCTAATTTAAGCTTTGTGAATGGATTTCATGGGGAATCCTTGTTCTTGCTTGCATTTGATAATCTAATGTGTTTGTTCTTATTGTTTTGCAAATATTAGGATTGGGGTTCGCACAGTAACAACATTCTCCCAAGTGCAACCACTTAATCCATGTTGATTTTTTTCTTATAATGTATTCCGTCAAAAATCTTATTAACCATTTGTTCATCATTTTTATTTTCGCAATTGCTTGTAGTTGCTCTAACTTATTCTAGGAGTGATTTTTACACCTACCAAATGAAATATTTTTTGTTAAAAATATCTACCACTCAAACCTACCATGTCTATTATTAATAAAATTTGTAGACAACCAAGCTTATAGTCTAAAAACCTTCCTAAAGAATAATTTAGCCATATGATGTTCTTTGAATTTAAAATAATGGTAAAAAAGTATTAATAATCATTTAGCATATATGTGCAATGAGTGCAATCTTTACAATGTACCTTTGGGAAGACTTGTGATGAAGTTCATGAACAAAATCTTCACTTGTAATAGGAAATGAGCAATGATTGTAGTAGACTTGGATGAAATACATGTTCTCCTTTGAACTCAAATGGTAGATAGTGTACTCATTAGTATGTTTCAGAACATCTTTCTTGATGCACTTTGACAAGAGTTTAATTTCTAACTTTATATTTAATCCTTCCCAAACCCAAACCCTTTATATACATTACCTATTATCTTAGGCTATTTGTGTTTATATTTTTTTGTCATGTATGCTTAGGCTAAGTTCTTGTATATTTTATAACTAACAAATAGGTTTGAAAATTTTGGTTTCATGTTTTGGTTCTATGTGAAGTCGTGTAGAACCACGAAAATTATATAATAGATTTGGGTTGACAATGCAATTTTAAACTCTAATTGCTTTCACCTCCATAGATCTAAATTTCCATATCAAATAGGGCTAGTTGAAGCATTCAAAACTAATGGCATCATGCTTCCCAATTCTAGTTTATGTAATATTTCTTTGTGGATTTTCATGTGAATTTGGGGGGTTCTTAGTTATCAACACACATCTTCTTAGAGAAACATTTTGGTCATTCAAACCAAACTCCAACAATATCAATTATTGTTCATGTGTGTTCTTATGGTATTAGTGAAAGGTTTGCTAGATGAAGCTTCCTAATTAATCCATGTGAGATCATTAGTTCTAAATAGAAAATAAATAATTTGAATTATAGAAAATTGAACATGTAAACTATTACGTAGGATTTATCTTGGTAAAACTCTTTTGGAAAAAAAAAACCCAACTTCCAAAACTATGAGCCAATTACATTCACAATAACTCAATTACAATATAAAATAAGATCAAGCTTTCATAGGAGAAAACACCAACTTTGGGGAAATTTTGATTACATATAATACAAGTGATGGAAACCTCAATCCAAGAATCCATTATATAGGAGAGTACCAAAAAATAGTCCACCAATAGTTTATGGGAACCATGTACCAAAACCATGCAACAAATGTAGCACCTTTGAATCATGGCACAAATTTAAATTCTTTCATTAGAAGTTGTCAACAATTCTATCAATAGAAGATCCTCTTAGGCATCATAACTACCTTACCAAACTTTGTTGCATTATTTTTTCGTACTCCATTTTCAAAGATACTTTATGACATGGCATAATAACCATCATAAGTTGGTCAATTTGTGCAGTCCACTCTATAAGTTCTCTTGCATGCTCTTATGCATATCATAAAATCATCATAGAATTCTTTATACATATTATAATGACTTATGTTCTTACAAAAATAATAGAGATACCACTACATGGCCTAAAGTGACAACACAAAGTGGGACACCCTCTTTTATATGACACAATAAATAGATACAAAATAATAAATAAATTAAACACTAGGTTGCAAGGTGTAGAGAAACTAAACCAAACATTCTCCTATTTTTTATACCTTTCACGAGCATATGATAACTCTAACATAATTTAAACTATCTAGTAGGGGTCATGAGAACCTTAAACACATTGCACCATTTAAAATTTTCTATACTTGCAAGTTTTGCTAGTGCATATATAATATTCACCAAAATATTAAGTTTATCTAACATCACCCTCCCATCCTCCACCATGTCCAAACAAAATGATCATAAATATCAATGTGCTTTGTTCTTGCATGAAATCGCAAGTTATTTGCCAAGTTGGTTACACTCTAGTTATCATGTAATGAATTTTATAATTCCTTGACACAACCAAATATTTGAACAATCATTGAAGTCAAATAAGCTCATTATAAGAATGATTAGTGGGTAACTGCATGGATATGTGACACAATTTTGGTGTCAAATTGCAAAAAAAACCCATAATAGGCCATATTGCGCTCACCAAATTTGGAGAGCAGAAAATCAAGCTTGGTAATATCGAGCCTATTTGGCGCTCTCCAAATGGCTTGAATTTTGTAATGAATGAAATTGTGAACTTTCTTTTTGCAATGACTTTTGGAATGCATTTTTCTAAACTCTTTCATTTTCTCTTTCTCTGCCAGGGAAACTATATACATGGAATATTTCATGTATATAGTTTCAGGATGTTTGAGAGTGGTTTTAGATCTCTAGGAGTTATAATGCAAATTCCAATTTTTGGAAGATCTTAAAATTTTCATACTTAGTCAAATTTCAATAATCAGCAATTCAAATTTTAGTAATCAGGGGATCAAATTTTAGTAGTCAACAAGTTGTATCATCTTTCTCTCTCACTCTCTCCTCTCTACTCTCTATCTATCCACTCCCTCCCTCTCTCCCTTCATCCCTCTCTCCCCTCTCTCTCGCACACCCCTCTATCTCCTCCCTACATATGCCTCCCTCCCTCCCCTCTCTACTTTTCTCTATCTCTTCTCTCTCTCTACATCTCCTTCCCTCTCTACTTATCTTTATCTCCTCTCTCTCTCTCTTTACCTACCTCTCCCTCCATCACTTTGTATATCACCTATGTCTCCTTCCCTACCTCTTTCCCTCTATACTCTCTATCTCTCCTCCCCCTCCCTCTACCTACATCTCTCTCACTCTCTTCCCCCTCTTTCTCTCTAACTCTCTCCTCTCTATCTCATAATTCTCTCTCCATCCCTCTCACCACTCTCTCTATCTCTCTCTCACACAAACCTCTACCTCCCTTGCTAACACTCCCTCCCTCCCTCCTCCCCTCTCTACTTCTCTCTATCTCTCCTCCCCCTCCCTCTCTCAACCTCACCCTCCCTCCCCTTCTTTTTGTATCTCCTCCAAATCTCTCTCACTATTGTCCCTCCTTGCCTCCCCCCTCCTTCTCTCTCAATTTCTCCTTTTTCTCTATCTCACCATTCTCTTTCTCACACTCACTCTCACACACAGACCTCTATCTCCCTCCCTACCTCTCCCTACCTCCCTCCCTCCCCTCTCTACTCTCTATCTTTCCTCACTCTTTCCCTCTCTATACCTACCTCTCCCTCCATCACTCTCTCTCCATCCCTCTCTATCTCACTTATGTTTCCTTCCCTGCCTCTTTCCCTCTCTACTCTCTATCTCTCCTCTCCCTTCCTCTACCTACCTCTCTTTGTTTCTCCACCCCTCTCTTTCTCTCTCACTCTCTCCTCTCTATCTCACCATTATCTCTATCCCTACCTCTCACCCCCTCCTCTCTAAATCAACATTCTCTCTCTCCCACTTTCCCTCCTTCCCTCTTACTCCCTCCTCTCTAAATCACCATTCTCTCTCTATCCCACTTTCCCTCCTTCCCTCTCTATGTATCACGTATCCCTCTCTACCTCTCCCTCTCTACAACCTCCCTCCCTCTCTCTCTCTCTTTATCTCTATTTATCATTCTCTCCTTACCTCTCTACTCTCTATCTCACCACTCTCTCCATCTCACTCTCCCTCCTTCTCTCTTTCCCTCCTATCCTTCCCTCTCTCCTTCCCTCTCTACCTACCTCTCTCTCCACTACCTACCACTCTCTCTACCTCTCTCATCCCTGTTAGAATTAGGTGTTGTACACATTGCAAAATGTTTGTATTGTTTTATTTATTATGTGTGTGGTGCACCTAGGGGTTTTCTAGGTGAATGTGCATCACAAGGAGTTATAATGTTGGGGCCACTTTGTTATATGTAACATTGGGACATAATTGTAAAATGTAATTATTTAATATTGGGGGAATAATAAAATAATAAAATACCCAATATTAAATGTGGGGTCACATGATGTTGTATGGTTTTGGGCACATGGTTTATGTAATACCACTTGGTGGTTTTGTGGGAGCTTGTTTCTATAAAAGCAACCACAAGGGTAGTTGTTTAGGGTTGGATCAAAAGGGTTGGATAGTTTGTTGCAGGTTAGTAGGTTGAGCTTGTGCATGTGTGAGGGTTTGAAGCATGGCATGGGATGTGTGGATTCATGCTTGGTCACATGGAATGCATGGATAGCTTGTGCTTGAAGTGTTCATGGAGTCTCTGCAGATGTATTGTAATGGGTTTTCATTATTGAATAATACATGGAGTGTGGATGCTTTTGGAGGTTGGGTTTTTCCCTCTTGAGGGTTTTCCCAGGGTATATCTTGTGTCATCTTTGATGGGTATGTTGTCTATTCTCTTGCATGTTGATGTTGAGTATTTTACTTGCATGTTTCAGATTTGGGTTATGTGGAAATTGTCATTTCATGGCTACATAGTTTCCTTACAAGTGGTATCAGAGCTTTGGTTATTGGATTGGATAACCCTAGGTTGCATGAGAGAATGAAAGACAATGGAAAGATATAGGGTTTTGCAGGTTTTTTATTGCAGATCTGAGGGTTTTGGGTTTGTTGTTATGATGGGTAGTTTGCAGATTTGGGGTGTGAAAACTTTTGACAAAATAGGGCTTCTTGGTCATGCATTTATATGAGGGTTTTGGGGGTGAGCTTTCACAGATGACCTCCTGGGACAAAATGGACCCCATGGTTGGATTCAGGGTGGTTGAGAGAGAAAATTTGACATATAACATGCCCTATTTTGGTTACAGAAAAAAATACCGCCCCTATTCGTCCGTACGGATATGGTGGTACAGTCGTCAGAAAAAAACAAAAAAAAAGAATTCACCCGTTGATGTTAAAAATCCTACAAAAATCAAAAACATTAGAAAAATTTTAAAAATCAAAAATCAAAACAAAAAAAAATAAAAAAAATTGAAAAGGTTTGGGGGTCCGCAGACCCCCGCCCCTGTGCCGTACCCGGCAGCCTGCCAGCGGCAGGTACTGCCGCTGCCAGTATTGTCGGCTACGGCCGATAGCCACTGGCCGGCGGGAGGAGCTCGCCACCCCCATATGGGGTTAAAAAAAATTAAAATAAAATTTAAAACCTTCTAAAATCTGCCATTTAATCTTTTTAAGCGGACTTCAAAATTTTAAAAGATGGAGATGAATGTTGCGTCGAGTCTGTACGCAGGGGGGGTGAATTTATTTTTTTTAAATTTGAAAAATTATATTGTATTTGAATGGATTTTGGAATCCGCCGCCCACCCACCACCGGAGCGCCACCCAGGCGCCACCAGAGAACCACCAGGAGGTTTTTTACAGCAGTTTTTTTTCAAACGCATATAACTTTTGCCCAGAGTGTCGGATTTTTGAATTCTTATAGTCGTTGGAAAGCTAGTTCTGAGAACTACGTAGTGGTATAGGTTTTGTTCCATGATTTTGTAGTTTTGATAGTGTTTTTCTTGGTTGAAGTCAGATGTTTATTTTGAGCTTTGAGAGGGCATATCAGGTGCATACGGAGTCAGATTTTAGACTTCGAATAGTCAACGGAAAGCTTGTTCAAAGAATTTTATAGTGGATTAGGTTTGGAGTTATTTTGGCATGGTTTATTTGCTGTTTTCTTTATCTAAGTTGTTTATGAGTCTCTTTGACTATGGTGTTATTATGAGCTTATGGATTGTTGGATTTGGGATATTTGATATTGGATTCATTGTATGCTCGGTTGTACATCTCAGTTTGTTCTACTTTTGACATGGTTATCAGCATGTGTGTTGCATTGTTGTATCTACAAGCTGTGCAATGTTGTAGGCGGTCTATACTTACTTGTTGCACCTATGACTTGGATATGGGTTGTCTTTGCCCATTGATATTTCAGTGTTGATGCATGTTCAGTTTTGGTGGCTTGGTTTAGTCACTTGGTTTGCTGTTTTGGTTGTCATGTTGAGGGTATATGGTTGAGGGTAGAGGGTGGAGGGTTGAGGGTAGAGGGTAGAAGGTTTAAGGGTTTAGGGTTTAAGGGATTAGGGTTGAGGGTGGATGGTTTAGGGTATAGGTTTGAGGGTATATGGTTGAAGGATTAGGTTTGAGAGTCCAATGTATAAGGTATAAAGCATAAGGGATGAGGTTTTAGGGTTTTAGGGTTGAGGGTTAAGAATTGAGGGTTGAGGGTTTAATGCATAGGGTAGAGGGTAGAGGGTTTAAGGGGTTTGGGATTTAAGGGTTGAGGGTTGAGAGTTTAAGGTTGAGGATAGAAGGTTGAGGGTATAGGGCTGATGGATTAGAGTTGAGGGTCCAACATATAGGTTACAGGGTATAGGGGTTGAGGGTTTAGGGTTTAAGGGTTGAGGGTTGAAGGTAGAGGGTTGAGGATTTGTGGTTTAAGGGTTGAGGTTTGAGGGATTAAGGTAGAGAGTTTAATTGGGTTTAAGGGTTGATGGATTAGGGTTTAGGGTTTAGGGTTGCGTGTTTAAGGGTTTAAGGTTTTAGGGTATAGGGTTAAGGGTTTAGGGGAGAGAGATAGAGGGAGTGAGTGAGTGAGTGAGAGAGAAACCTGAGAGAGAGGGGGGTATGAGGGAGACACTTGAGAGAGAGAGGGTACAGGGTTAACGGTAGAGGGGAGAGGGATAGAGGGAGTGAATAGGAGAGAGAGATACCTTAGAAAGGGAGAGGGGGTAGGAGGGAGATAATTGAGAGAGAGAGAGAGGGAGTGGGAGAGAGACATAGGGTATAGGGTGAATGGTAGAGGGTAGAGGGTTTAAGGGTTTAGGGTTTAGGGTAGAGGGGAGAGAGATAGAGGAAGTGAGAGAGAGAGAGGTGCCTAAGAGATGGAGAGGGGATAGGATGGAGAGACTTGAGAGAGAGGGGGGGTAGAGGGTAGAGGGCAAAGGGTAAAGGGTTAAGGGTAGAGAGAGAATGAGGTATAGAGGGATATATAGGTAGAGAGAAGTAGAAAGGGAAGGTGAGATGGAGGGAGAGGTAGGGATGGGGAGAGAGAGGTAGGTAGAGAGATGGAGGGGAGATATAGAGAAGTATAGAGGGAAGGAAAGATGGATGGAGAGGTAGTCATAAAGAGAGAGATAAGGATTTAGAGAGAGAGATGAGAGAGAGAAATAGAGAGAGAGGTAAGTAAGGAGATGGAGGGGGAGATAAAGAGAAATAGATATGAAAGGAGAGATAGAGGGAGAAGTAGGGATGGGGAGAGAAGTGAGACAAAAACAGAGAGAGGTCTAGGTAGATAGAGGGAAGAGGAGATAAAGAGAAATATAGAGGGAAGGAGAGAGCAAGAGGTGGGGAGGGAGAGAGAGAGGTGAGAGAGATAAGAGAGAGGAGGGAGGGATGGGTAGGGAGAGAGAGTTGAGATAGAGAGAAAGAGAGTATAGAGGGAAGGGGAGAGAGAGAAGTGAGATAGGTGATAGATATGTGTGATGGAGAAAGTAGAGAGGTAAGGAGGAAGGTGGAGAGATTGAGAGGGAAGGAGGGGGGAGAGAAAGAGGTATAGAGGGATAGGTTAGATAGCAAGAAGTATAGAGAAAAGGTGGGTGAAAGGAAGAGAGAGAGGGAAAGACAAAGGGGGAGAAAGAGAGGTGAGATCAAGAGAAGTAGAAAGGGAAGGAGAGAGAGAGAGAGGGGAAAAGAGAAAATTAGAGAGGGAGGGAAGGAGAGAGAGGTGAGATAAAGAGAACTAGAGAGGGAAGGAGAGAGAGAGAGAGAGAGAATGGAGAGATAGAGAGTAAAGAGGGAAGGAGAGAGAGAGAGAGTGAAGCAGAGAGTGAGAGAGAAAGAGTGGAGAGAGAGGGAGAGAGGAATAGGTAGGTATAGAGAGAGGTGATACAGGGAGTAGTGAGAGATATATAGAGATAAAAGGAGAGGGAAGGGAGATAGAGAAACATAGAGAGGGAAGGGGGAGGGAGGGAGATAGATATTAGAGGAAAGGAGAGAGAGATAGACATGTAGAGACGTAGTTCTTGAGCTCAAGGGAGAGAGTGTCAGATAAAGGGATGGAGATAGTGAGAGAGAGAGAGGTCTAGAGAATAAGAGATGAAAATGAGTGAGATAGAGAGAGAAAGATGAAATTTGACCTCCTGATTACTGAAATTTAACATGTTGATTACTGAAATTTGACTAAGTCTAAATTTTTTTAAATATTCCAAAAACTAGAATTTGCATTATAACTCCTCCAGATCTTAAACTACTTTCAAACATCCTGCCTATATACATGAAATATAACTTAAAGTATAAGAAAGTAAATGTCCATATGTAAATGTATATAGTTTTTTAGGAAGAGAAAGAGAAAATCAAAGAGTTTAGAGAAATGCATTCCAAAAGTCATGAATTACAATTGGTGAGCACCAAATTTGGCGCTAGCTAAATGAAGCAACCCATTTGGCGTGCACCAAATAGGTTGCATTGGGAAGTACGAACCCAATGGGCTAGATTTTGTGTTGGGAATCCGACCCAAAGGTTTGGACAACCCTTTCCTGCAAAAGAAGTGTTAATTGATAGGATTTTCCAAATTTCCTCATATTTTCATTTGTGCTCCCCGTCTCATTTGCATGTCTTTCAATGCAAGCTTATAAAAAATTCATGATAGCATTAACCTCTCTCTTAGCTACCTAAATATATAATTCTTTTTTCATTTTGATTTAGTTAAGGTTTTGATCCATGACTTCTATTGTAAATGCCTCCATTTTTAGTCAAAAACCAACATGTGCTAGTTTTATAATAGATTTTTACTCATTCATTGAAACTTGAAACAAATTACATTTTTTGAAACTAGACTCCATTCTACACATGATGAAAAAAAAATAAGTTTTTTGATTAGTTTTCATAAAATTTAGGGGGAAGCACGCTCAAATTTTATCTTTTTAGGATGTGTCTACTTTAAAAATTCATAAAATATTATATATTCATTAAAAAAATCATCCAAAAGAAGGAGGATAAACTACATGGTGTTAGCTAATTTCTCACTGTTGGGATTTTTGAAATTCTAAAAAAAAATTAATCAAAAAGGGGGGAGCCCTCATGCACTATGTTGTTTTTTTGATAAAAAGGACCTATTTTGGGCCCCCCTTTTTGAGACCCTTAATATTCATTAATTTCAAAAAAATTAGTAGCTTAGAAACTATACTCGAAGCACTTCAAATTTTGTTCTTGCGGCATCTTGAAATTTTGAGCATAACTATCTTCATTTTCTCGTGCAAATCAGATTTTGTTAATTTCAGAAAAAAAAAAAGTGGCATCTTAAGAGTCAAAATTGTGTCACAAATCCATGCACTTACCCTAGTTGGCATGTGCACTACCTCTATCATAGATAAATAATTATATCCTAGTTCTTACCACTTTTTCACCCAACACATTGCACCATCAGATAGGATAAACCCATACCCTTTTCTAGACCTTTTGTTGTCAACCTCTTGTTCAATACGAGTCAACAAATCCTTAGATCTACAATGAGTAGTGTAAGTACTCTCTTGCAAGTTACTACAAATACCACCAACACTACTACATTAGAAGTGACTTCTACCCCTTGGCTATAGGTGACCCACACTATTACCTTGGTAGTAGATAGAGTAGTTTGTGATACTACTTAAATATCTAAAGACTATTTATTACTGACCATGATGAGCACATGCTTATATTGCTTGAGAGGGGTGAATCAATATAAGACAATTCTTTACTTTTTCAAAATAAAACCACAATAATATTAATTTCACAATATCATTCACATAATATCTAACAATTATGCAACATGAGAGTCCAACACACAATTTATGTGGAAACCCTTGAAGGAGAAAGCCATGACAAAATATTGCTTTTATATAAATCTTTTTTACAAACTTTGTGGCATCAACCTATAGGAGACACCAATCCCCTCAATTCGTAGGCACCAACCTACTAGAGAAACCAATCCCCACAATTCCTAAGCACCAACCTACTAGAGGTACCAACTCCCACTGCCAAGCACCAACTTAGTGAGAGACACCAATCCCTCCTTTAGGAAATGCCAATTTCCACAACAAAGTCCTACCTTTTGAATGTTGCTTCCTCAATGGATGGACATTATGATCTCCTTGATTTACTCCTCTTTTATATTTTCCTTCTCAAATATCTATGCACTTCTCTTCACAAATATTTCTCTTACAATTTTGATCCAATCTCTTTCAGGTCTACATATACCTCTTTTTAAATCTACATATATCTTTGCATTTATCTCCTTTAAATATGCATATATTTCTACATGTATCTTCTTTAAATTTGTATATGGGTAAGAACACAATAGTTTGTCACACCTTTGGCCAAATAAATGGTTTCAGGTGAATTATTTTCAGCTGGAAGACATTAGGCCGAGTCACTTTCGGTCAAAACCATGTGGCACTGATGTGGTAGGCACATTTTCAGCTAAAGAGGTTTCAACCGAAAGCTACTCGACTGAATATGGCTAGCCAAAAACATGGAAAAAGTGAGCATATTTGGTATTTATGGCTTGGAAATAGCAAGAGATTTTTGGCTGAAACCCTCTCGTTCAAGAATGTCTAGTTGGCATCCTACATGGCAATCAACTCATCATTTTTTAGAATTTTCTAAAACATTCAACTTTGGCAGAGTATTTCTCTAGTCAAATTGATCTTTCTGCAAAAAATAAAAATACCCTTTTGTAGAGCTCAGAGTGGAGAATCCAAATATATAATTTTTATAATATTTTGATTAGTTTTAATATATTTTATTTTTAAAATAATACAAGTAGGTTTTAAAAATTAAAAAAAGAGAGGTTGATTAGAAATAAGAAAAAAGATAGTAAAACTTATTAAAAAAATTTAAATCTTATATGGGGCACAAGAGGAGAGAGTCTTTTTCAAAAGGGTAGATTTTGTTTTTTGAAAATGATTAAAAAAATGAAAACAATTGACGGTCCGTGAAAACTATCAAATTCTAACATGTCTGACTTTAAAACGTTATTACGAGAAAAATATACATCAAAATATGGGTTTTTTTTCCATGCACAATATATTGAAGTTACCTATTTGAAAAAAAAAAAATAGGGAGAAATGAAGTTTTTTTTCAATTTGTTTCTTGATGGCCCATGAAGTCGTGCTCTTTTCTAAAATTTTCAGCATTCCAAAAATTTTCTTTAAATTGATAAAAACATAATGAAAACATTTTTTATTTTTTATTTTTTAAATTACAGGAATAAACTACAACAAAAGTTTTGCATTTCATTGGTTTACACCATTTTGAAATTCAAAACATAAAGACCACTTTTATGTGGTCGAAGTTCATAATTTTTTTTGCTATTGGCCAATTCCTTTATAAAGTGTGACACAATTTTGTGCTTTTACCCATATATATTTCTCTTTACTAATCTGCCATAAATTCTTCTTTCAAAACTAGGCCTAGAAAGTCTAAAGAAGCACAAGTCAAACAAAAACACAAATCAAAGGAACATCTCAATTATGGTTAGAAAATATAAATAAGCATAGAATTGAATAAAATCAAACCATGCTATACTCCTTGTTGTGTAAATTTTCACATAATTGTCAATTGGATGTGTGCTCACTAACAATTTTGGTAGCATAATAACACTCCATATGAAAATGAGTGATTTATAGATAAAACAACTAAGTCATATATATATATATATATGATGAGGGGAGATAGAAATGGCTGGTTGAGATTGCTTGATGGATATCAATAATGGGAGGTGATTTGGTCCTCTCACCTCATGGGATGGCTACAAGTGGCACCATGAGGTGAGTTGAGGAGATGGTACTTGGGAGGTACCTTGACAAGATTTGTAATAAAGGCAATTCTTGTCCAAGGGGGAAAATGAGAGGAATAAATGAATTTTTAATTCCCTTTGGGTACTATGAGAGGACAAGATGCATGCAACATGGTATCAAGGCCATGTCACATGTACAATGGCCCATGTGCATGATTTGATGGGGATGGGTTAACTCACTTAATCAAAGATTAAGTGTGTGCAAATGATTAGGGGGTAGATTAGGATTAGATTAGAGGGATAATAAAAAGTGACAAAGGATGTGACAAGTGAGGATGTTGGAAAATAAAGGTGAAAACTTACAACAATAGAACTTAATAATGTGTTTGCAAATTTGAAAGTATGCATCCAATATTACCATAAAGAGATTATGTGATTAACAATTCAACAATGAAAGTAAAATTAACAATACCACAAGTTGTCAAACACAAGTGACACAAGATATACGTGGAGAAACCCTTACAGGAAAAAACTCCACACCTAAAGAGATCCAATGTTTGTATTAATCTTCGAAAGAGATGCAACAATACAACACTTCTCTCTATATTCTAGCAACACTTTGTTGCTTTGACAACCTACAAATAAACTCTACAAACTACCATCTCAAGACTTCAATATATAGAAGTTTGTAGGAGAGAATACCACAAATGATATCCCAAAACAACAAGCAAAACCACTTGGAAAACCCGAAAACCCCCTTAGTGGACAACCCATAAACATGACATAAAATATTGAATAATCACATGACCTTCACATGGGCACCTAACTCACAACCAATCAATATTGGTCAATCTCGAGGGCTCCATAACTCTCTGTTGGCTTAATGCAAGAGCATTCACCAAAATGTAAACCTGGGTGCCCAACCATGCAATAACATGCAAAGCATGCAAATAACATGCAAGGACATGTACAACAAAGTGGCCCTCTCTCACAAAGTTGGACACGCGAAAGGAATATCCTCCCAAAATTCTCTTTAACTACCATCATAATAGGTCCACCTCTTTGAATGCAATTCCAATTTTCCATAGGAAAATAATTAATAAATATTTTGTCTCTCAAGTCCTCTACAACACTTTCCAAAAAATGTGGAGACACACAATTATCAACTTAGGATAGTAATTATAATGTCACATATCCTAACAAATGAGGATTAAATAAATAATTTATGGGATAAAAAGGGTAAAATAGGATAGATGTAGCTAAATAATTGAAATGAATTATTTACCTTAGGCTAGGACTTAATAAAATAGAGGAAATTAAGGAATATTAATTATATAATAAAAATTTGATTGGATTAAGATATAAGAAAATAAGAAAATATTATTTAATTAATATAAATTATAGTGAATTAGATGAAATAAGGGTAAATTGAAAAAATATAATGGTGAATTTTAGGTGTACAATATCATTCTAAAAATTTGATTGGACTCACTATGTCTTTTATGAAATTTTTGACATCACAACTTCGTTCCTTAATCATACTTACCTCTATGATGATATTGTTGAAAATTATGAGCAATCTACAACAAATCTTAATGAGGCTTCTTCCTATTTAATATCCACCCTCAAGATTTCAATCTCATCTTCATTTTCCATTGAGGTTGGAAAGAGGACTTCCATATTTATGACAATGACGCAGATTGAACCTCAAAATCTACAATGAACTCCAGATACTCTTGCTTAGCCTCTATGCCAAAAAAAATCCATAATGAGAACATGCAGCTAAAACATTTACTGCAAAATATTTATTCAACAATGAAAATAGAGAGCAAAACCCATAATGACTTTAGAAGAATTAGAATAGAGATTTCCCTTTGGAATTCAAGTCAAAATATCGTAGAGTTTTACATAGCTACAAAACCAAAAAACATGCAATATTTTCCCTCCTTTTGACTAACTCCCAAACCATCCACAAAACTCCCCAAAAAGGAGAGAACAAACCTGCCCAAACCAAAAGTCACCACCCCAAAATAACATCACACGAAAAAAAAAAAAGAATAGAAAAATTAGACTGATGATGAGGCCATCAGTCAACTGTTACAAATCCACCATCTTCGGAAAAGATTCAGCGATTACATCATCTTCCTTGCCTTTAAAAAGGTATGAACCTCTTGGTTCAAAAGAGTCAATCTGCATTACCACAAGCAGTCTAATCTTCAAACTATTCTATTGGGATTCCTTTTCATAATTTGAGCTATCATCCAAGCTTCCAACCCATGTTTTTCTAGAGACAGGAGTCCAATGTTGATTCCACCATTCAGTTGGACTGATAAAGCTATGCAACCCCAAAGAAAAACAAATAAAATAATCGCTATTGTAATCACTAGTAGACTTGAAATTCTTTCCCTTGCTCCAATCACACTTCACATCACTCCTCTCAGATCGGGTAAGGAAGTTACATTGGACTAAGCTCTGAATCACATTCTTGGAAGATCTTTGATGATTGTGCTTATACTCCCACAACTCACTATCTCCTTGAGAATGAAGGTCACAATCAATTGAAACTTCAACACCTATTTCTCGAGGCGGACATGTAATCTTTTTAGTTGAACCTTGTTGTAGCTCTACATCAATTCCTGGTTGCATCTCATTCTTCAAATCATTTATCTATTTTGCTCCTAGATTTCCTTCCAACTCTTTTCTTGGCTCAGCTAGAACTTTGTTTTTTTCTTCAAGCTCGAACTTGGCTTTTGCTAGAAGAGACAAAGCTTCCACTTCAACGCTCCTTCCTCTTTCCATGGTTTTAAAAGTGTTTTCCTTCCTTCATGTTGAACCTCATAAGTATTGTCTCTACCTTGATGGGTCACATAATTTTGATCATACTGCCAAGGCCTACCCAACAATAAATGGCATGCATCCATCGACACTACATCGTAGAGAACTTCATCCTCATAAGGACCAATTTTGAATGCTATGAGACAATATTTATCCACAAGCACACTATGATCCTTTTTTAACCAAGAAATCTTATAGAAATTAGATTTTGGAACACAAGCAAGTTGTAATTTGTTAACCATTTTTAAACTCACCAGATTATCAATAGATCCACCATCTATGATCACCTTACATACTTTTTCCTTACATTTGCATTTTGTTTGAAAGACACTTTTCCTCTTCCAATCAACCTCGGGATTTTCCTTGTCCCCAGAAATTCAGGTTTTTCTGAGCATTAGGTTTTCTCCTAATTCAGCCTCAACTTCTTCTAACCAAGGTTTTTCTTCTTCTTTGGCCACCATTACCCTTTTGGGGTTTAGAGGGAAATATATAGCATTATGGGCTTCATCACATATAAAACACTTCATGGGCTTCCACTCTCCAGGAGGTAGTTTTCCTCGTCCTCTACCTCTAAATCCTCCCTTTCATTTGAAGTTTGTCTTCACGTTCTTTCCTTCTTTTGACTCTTCACTTATTATAGTTTCTAAAGAAACCCCTTTCTCTCTATTTTGTTTGCTATCATCCCTTTTACTCTCTATTTTATTTTTTTGGTTTAGTTTCTCCTTTTCTTTTAAGGCATATTCATAAGCCTCATCTACAGTAGGAATTGTCACCATTGCTAACTCATCTTGAAGTTGAAAATTTAGTCCATTCACATATCAAGTAGTTTTTTCCCCTTCACTTTCTTGTATATCCATTCAAATTTGAAGCCTCGTGAACTGTTCAATATAAGTCTATATTGACTGATCCCTTTGTTTTAGATTTTGAAATTCCTTAAACAATTTTTGTCTGTAATCAAAGGGAAAAAAATGAGCTCTCAAATGTTTCAACATCTTAGGCCAAAGCCTTATCTTATTTTTTCCTTCTTTTCTTCTTGAAATATGTACGTTCTCCCACCACATGGCTACATGCGACTTCAACTTGGATGCAGCAATTTTCACTCTTTTCGGATCATCCTCATCAATATCCTCCATGTCAAAATACTTCTCCAATTTTTAGACCCAGTCTAGAAAATCATTTGGGTTGAGCTCACCTTTAAAATTAGAAATATCAACCTTTACTTTGGAACTTTGTTAAGTCAATGCTTCAATAAGCCTCTCTATAGGGTCTAAAATTGTAGCAACATTTAAGAAGTTTTTTGGTTCCTCTTCAAAATCATCCAATTGTAGTCTAGTCTCAAGGGCCTCTAGCCCTCTAAAAACTTCACCAGTGTTTCATTGAGGGCCTACATTCCTCCTGCCCCTTTTCCCTAATTCACACGAATACCCCTCTGGGCCATCACAATTTGCTTTGATACCAAAACTGATATAGATTGAACCTCATAATCTGCAAGTGAACTCCAAATACTCTTGCTTAGCCTCTATACCAAAAAAACTCCATAACAAGAACCTTCAGCTAAAACATTTACTGCAAAATATTTATCCAATAATGAAAATAGAAAGCAAAACCCATAATAACTTTAGAAGAATTAGAATAGAGATTTTCCTTTGGAATTCAAGTCAAAATATCATAGAGTTTTACACAGCTGTAGAACCAAAAAACATACAATATTTTCCCTCCTTTCGACTAACTCCTAAACCACCCACAAAACTCCCCAAGAAGGAGAGAACAAACCAAAAAAAAGAAATTGCCCAAACCGACAGTCACCACCCCAAAATAACATCACACGAACAAAAAATATATGGAAAAATCAGATTGATGAGGAGGCCATTAGTCAACCATTACAAATCCACCATCTTCGGAAAAGATTCGACAATTACATCAGACAACTCCTAAAATATTTTTATGACTTAGCTCAACAACATTTAGAAAGTTTCTTCCATCAATACTTTTGTGTTTCATCAAACCAATGATGTGGGATTGATTAGGGCATCCATTGCCTTGAAAATGAATTCAACCCCTCTTTGGATGGTGATTCCCTACACAAGTCAAACATGTAGCCAAAGAGGGATGCTAGCAAGGGTTTTTATCCATTTGTTATAAAATATGATTGTCTTTCTAAAGTCAACATAGATTCTAGGATAGGTAAACATGAATATTATCTATTAGAGCATATGATTAAATGCAACTTCATGAAATTGATGCCCAAATTGACTAAAGTACATGAGTGGATTTTAGAGAAATGAAAGTAGTGTATGGAAGATGAAATTTACATTTGCCCACACACTTGTTTTTAATTCTAAAATTCAATTCATTAAGGGACAGAGAACTCATTTTAGAATTACGTCCTTAGGATTCAAGGGATGATTTTTTATGCGACAAATTATGAGCCTTATCCTTTGAGCCTCAAGCACAACCTTTTCAAATGCTTTTATGCTTTTAGTTGGACAAGGCCTCCTTACTTACCCTTACAATGTTGTGAAGATTTAGTACTAGTGACAATTAGAAATACTTTTTTAAAAGTTTTTAAAAAATACATCTAATGAGATTATTGGCAAAATCTATTCTATCTTCAGCAAAACTTATTTTACCTTTACTTAATTTTGTGCAGAAATAGACATCTCAAAAAAATTATTGATAAAAAATTAAAAGAAATAATTGAATTTGAAAATTCACTGTTTTTTTATTGATGTAAATGGTGCTAATCCCTCCCAATTTATAAATAAATGACTAAGTGGTCATTTCTCATTAAGGGTAGGACTCTCAATTCCTCTTAATCCCAATTGGTGAGATATTGCAGTGGGCTTTACCATCATTTCATTATTCTACTTTTTTTATATTAAAAATATCATATATTAATAATAAAAAGAAACCTTACTCACGTCCATTTCATTATTCCAAATAATTTAGTTGAAGATAATTCTTGTAAGGGCAACCGGGAGGTGTCTTCCCCCCATTTGGATCTACCTCCTTAACAAACTACAGCTGTGGGTAATGTTGATCTGCTCTTTTCTATTCCACCCGCTTTCTCTTGTATGCCACCCATCACATTATCTGCGTGGGAATCATTCGGTACGACTATGTGCGGTCATCCTGATCTCTTTGGAATCTTTCCACCATAAGAAAAATCGTTGTGTGGAATTGTTCGACGCTATGGTGGATGGGCCCTTTCATGGAATTAATATCTATGAATACATTTTGATTTACTAATTTTGAATTGAAATGAATATCATGAATAAAATCTCAAGTTTTATGTTTTACTTCCTACAGAAGATTTTTGTGTTCACCTTTGCTCACTCTAAACAAGTAATTATTTTGGAGATTTAAATATATTATGGTTGTGTGGCATTCAAAACCAAACACAAGGTACATTGATAAAATACAAATTATCATCACCATTTTTAAAAAATAAACATAGTTATAAATTAGGGATCATATAGGATGAAAAAATGTTGGAAAAAAGAGAATTTTTATAAAAAAAGAAGAAGAAAGGATGACCTACAATTGATACTTTGATATTTAAAATTTGAATGTTTTAGGTAAAAATATTTTAAAAAAATAAATTTTGAATTATATCTTAATATTTTTATTTTCTTTTAACAATTTTATTCACTATTCACAAATAGCCATGTGAAAATTTTGATATCAAAAATTTATTTTATGATTAAATTCACTCTAATTTATTTTTAAGCTAAAGGTTTATGGAGGAGGACTTCTTGAAATATCTATTAATAGATATATCAAAATTATTAATAATTTGTAGTAAGAACTAAAAGAGATTTGTTTTTGGGTTCAAATCACACTTTTTTCAAGTGCATGTACACCACTTATGTTTGAGGAAATTTTTTATTTTTGATATCCAAGAGTTCAATTTTGGAATAAATATATGATAAAAGATGTATTTTTTATAGAATTTAATAAATTGGTTAAATTTTTATGTCATATTAAATATTTATGTTTGTATTTTTTGAGCTATCAAAGATTATTGGGTGACATTTATGTTGCATTTGATTGTTAGAGCCCAAGGGTGAAAATGGAGGTTGGAGAATCCACGAGAGGTATGGAGGATCATTGTCATCTCAAATTAGATATTCATTTAAAATTTGGGTAAAATGCTTCAATAACACTTTTTATAGAAATAATCTCTACTAGTTTGCAACATAATGTGTGTTTCAATTCTTTTTTCTAGTTTGATGGTATCTAAGTTTTACTTTCTAGTGTGGTGTTCATATTAGTTGTGATGAGTTTATTTGTTTTTGTTTATAATATTGAGTATTGGTGTAAAGTAGGTTTCTAGTGAGTGGTAAACCTATTATGTGTACAAGTTCTTCATGATCAGTATATGACTAGTGTTCTCTTAATTTTTTGCATTATCTTATGTGTAATAAGGTTAATCCTCTTAGGATGTTTGTTATCTAGTTAGACATTGTGATATCTTACACATACTTTAATATGTTCTAAGGCATGTTGAATGAACTAGTTTCGCATGATACTATCAAGAGGAGGAAATAAATATTCAAACTACAAGTAGTGGTGACATAGGGCACTAGATGTATATATTGATAGGATTTGCACATTACATAATGTAGAGAAGAGTCTCAAGAATTGGGATAATATGTATATGCATCAAAATAGGTTAATTAATGTTCAAAAATTTGAGGATCATGTTGTTGAGTGAAAGAGTTGGGTGGTTGACCATATTAAAAAATTCTCTAGTTCATCTAAGTTGACTTCTTTTTGTGGTTTGTATCGAACTCTAGATTATATCTACAACATAAGGTATCTTTGTATTAGTTGATGGGAAAAACTTAGGCCTTATTATTTCATTCCTTATCTTCCTTTTTCCTTTGTTTATGTTGCCCTGATCATACTTCCTGTGAAGGGAGAATGAGTGAAAAGAATTAAAAATGCCACAATACTAATTATTTGAAGCATTATTAATCATTTTGCGATTAATTGACAGTGATAATTAGGGACGCGGCTTCAGTTGTTATGAGCACAAGGAAAATGGGATGCTAATGAAGAAACAAACTACTTAGTTAGAATGGTTGAGATGGCGTTTCTCTCAGATTACCCTTTTCTTATGTTTCTATTTTTGATAAGGACAAAATGCTATTGAACAACTTTAGGCTGATTATCTATTTTTGATTATAGACTTTGGGTTGTTGGCCATTGGCCACAAACAAACCATAATAAATCTTATTGACATCTATCTAGTATAATAACTACAAATACCACCTACACTACTATGTTAGAAGTAACTTGTTCCCCTTGGCTATAGGTGACCTACACTATCACCTTGGTAGTAGATAGAGTACTTTGTGATACTACTTAAATATCTAAATCCTCTTTATTGCTAACCATGATGAGTACACACTTATACTGAGAGAGAGGGTGAATCAGTTTAAGGAAATTCTTTACTTTTTCAAACTAATAGACACAATAATATTCCTTGCATAGTATCATTCACATAAGATCTACAAATTATGCAACACAAGAGGAACACACAATTTATATGGAAAAACTTGCAGGAGAAAACCATGGAAAAATATTTGCCTTTATATAAATCTCTTTTACAAAATTTGTAGGCATCAATCTATAGGAGATAGGTCAATCCCCTCAATCATAGGCACCAACCTATTGGAGACACAATTCCATAATTCGTAGGCATCAACCTATTGGAGGCACCAATCCCCACTACTAAGCACCAACTTAGTGAAAGACACTAATCTCTCCTTTAGAAAACACCAATTTTCACAACAAAGTTCTTCCTTTTGAATGTTGCTCCTTCAACAGATGATGGACACTACAATCTCCTTGATTTACTCCTCTTATATTTTCCTACATTGTCCTTCTCAAATCTCTATGCACTTCACAAATCTTTCTCCTACAAATTTGATCCAATCTCTTTTAGTTCTGCATATACCTATTTTCAAATATGCATATACCTCTACATGTATCTCCTTTAAATATGCATATATTTCTACACGTATCTTCTTTAAATTTTCATATATTTCTCTTTACCAATCTACCATAAATTCTTCTTTGAAAACTGCATGTACTTCTCTCTACTAATTTGTCATAAATCTGCCATAATGATCCTCTTTTATACTCCTAATATGCAGATTATTAATGTAGAGTCTGATTTATCTGTTTACATCGCACACTGCCTCATCTTCTTCACGTTTGCAAACTTTCTTTAATACAATACAAGGATGGCAACTTCACTCAATAGATACAACCGATCATAAAGAAGGCAACTCTTATTAACTATGCACTCTTTCATTACTCTCTTTAATAGAATAAATTTGTCCTTATATGGGATCACTTCATCTATGAGGTCGACCTCGTTAATAATCTATTTATTAGTTCCTTCTGGTAGGCATGTATACTTATGCATTCGCCCGGAATGCATTAAACCAGCAGCATGAATGAATCACATTTCGCCATTTAACATATTGCCTATTTTTTTGTATAGTTTGAATTTGGAGAGCTATTTTATATATTGGAAAACTAGCATTTATCTATTTTTCTATTCGTCCAAGTAGCTTTATAAATCATTTCCGTTTTAAAAATTCGGGAAAATGCGAACGCATAAATTGATTGAATAAATTTAAGCAAATGCATAGTTTAAAAGGTGGAAGCTAGAGGTACATAATCCATGAATGCATATTAAATGCATTAAAATATCAAGAAACAACGAGTGCATAAATTGATTAATTAAAATTAAGCAAAGGCATAGTTTATCAAATTGGCGGGTAGACGTACGTGATGCATGAATAAGAATTAAATGCATTGAATGGCATTTGGCTCGAGGTGAAGGCGATGGAGTCGCTTCGAGGCCACGCGTGGCTAGGGTACTTTGGTCATTGAATAAAGAGTTGAGTTACTTGGTATGCATTTCTGTTACTTTGCGTGTGTTGTTTTTGTCTTCTGTAAGCGGTGTTCTGATGGAGAGTGTTTGCGACTGAGCAGGATATGTTATAGTTGCAGAGTCCAGACCCAGAAACGAGTTATTTGAGGTGATAATTTGGTAATTTTGAGAGTTTCGATACATTAAAATGCTGGACAGTGAGAGACGAATGGCTTGAGGTCAGAAGAGGTAAGTTTTCATTTTTTAGTCTATTTGATACAAGAAATGCAAGTAGGGTTTCATAGTGCTTGAAGGAATTTGTATACTTTGATTATAAATTCGTATTTTAAACTACTGTTAGTATTGTTCATTCGAATTTCTTGTTGAAATGCGAAGGTTTCATCTGCGTTTGATAGGAATTATGTAAAAATCCTCTTGCTCATTTTACTGTATGCATGTGAGTCAACAGTGTGTTTCTTTGAGCTTTCCCGTTGTCATCAAAGCATAAAGGATAGAGGGGTTCTGTTAAAAGTCGTGGTTGTTGTCCTCGTAGGCATAAACCCGTATAGTAAACTATTTTTAGTATTATCTATTCAAATTCTTTTGTTGAAATGCGAAGGTTTCATCTGCGTTTGATAGGTATTATGTAGAAATCCTCTTGTTCATTTTGATTCATGCATGTGAGCCTTGTACAGTTTGTATTTCTTTTATTGTTACAAAGTGGTCCCATAAAGAGTGCTTTGGAACCAAAATTATGTCAACGTGTGTGATAATGAGAGCTTCTCAACAATGAGTCGATAGTATGTTGCTTTGAGCTTTGCCGTTGTCATGAAACCATAAAGTATAGAGGGATTCTGTTAAAATTTGTGGTTGTTGTCCTCGTAGGCATAAATGCAAACAACGGGAGCATAAAGAATGCAGTAGAAACCTTTTAGGTTTCGGCAAGCATAAAAATTCTGTCATATGTCGTCGTTACTATTTTGGTATCTTGGAACCAAAATTATGTCAACGTGTGCGAAAATGAGAGCTTTCGAACAATGAGTCGAGAGTGTGTTGCTTTGAGCTTTTCTGTTGTCATGAAAGCATAAAGGATAGAGGGATTCTGTTAAAAGTTGTGGTTGTTGTCCTTGTAGTCATAAATGCAAACAATGGGACCATAGAGAATGCAGTAGAAACCTTTTTCCTGGTGGCAAGCATAAAAATTCTGTGAGATGTCGTTGTTACTGTTTGTGTATCTTGGACTTATAAAAAACTATGCCAGAAATGTTGTTGAATCCAAATTACAATGTTTCCATAGAGCAGTTAAGTAATATTGCTTGATAGAACAATTTTAGGCTTCATGCAAAAGAGCAGTCGAGTTCATTGCTAGAAGATTTGTGGTCCAATAACCTGTCACAATTAGTTTGTGTAGTTAATCTTGTCTACGTTTATACTTGTGTCTCTTGAACCTGGAAAAATGCTCGGTGGTGTTTAAATGGTTTTAGCTATTAGTATCCATGGCAGTAGGAGTACTTTATATTGCTATTCTTTTAGAAAAAAAAAAGACATGGTTTTTGTTTTCTAATGAAATCTTTTTACATGGTGCAATGCTCTTGGCTAGAAGGAAAGAGGTCGTGTAGCAATCCAGCTGTGGCAAATCCTTCAACCAAGTAGTACAAGGTGAGTTTCTAGAATGAACCTTCTCTTTTGTTTACAATTGCATATAGTAGACAGAGAAAAAGGTTAATTCAAGATTCTCACTATATTGATTGTACTTGTAATCATATCGCTGTTTTTTGTTACAAGGACAATCTTTGCAAATGCGTATTGTGAGTGGAATATGCTATACGGTTCATAAAAATTAAGCAGTTGGGGTTCAAAAGTAGATCTTCATTTCAAAAAATTAACTTTTCCAAATTTTGAGACTTTGATTCTGAATCCATATGCATACTTTGATTAAAACTATTGCCTAGAGGTGCATATTTCATTAATTCAAAAATCAATGCATTTAATGGCATCTGACTAGAGGCGAGGGTGTTTGGATTGCTAGTTAGCCTTTGAATATATAACAATTTAAAGAGATAAATAAGTATAATTATCCTTGGCCACATTTCACATTTTGGCCTTTCATTGTACATCTTAAATGGAAGTTGGGCTTTGCATTGTTGCAATGCATTTGGATACTTTGATTGTGAAATCATAGTTTAGATCATTCTAAGTGTTATCGATTCAAACCTTTACTTGAAATACCAAGAACTCAGCTGAATCTTGGAGGCAACGTACAGCTGTCTATAATTATCCTTTGTCACATTTCACTTTTTGATCTTTCAATCAAAGTCAATTAACAAAATAGCAGTTAGACCTAAAGAAGATTGAAGGACTATGCTGATAGAGAACGATATTAAATTGCTGTACAAACTTTAAAGCAAAATGCATTTTCCCTTCTATTTACTTTCATTGTACATCTTAAATGGAACTTGGGTTTTGCATTGTTGCAATGCATTTGGATACTTTGACTATAAAGTCATAGTTTAGCTCATTTTAAGTGTTATTGATTCAAATCTTCCCTTGAGATACGAAGGATTCATTTGAGTCTTGTACATTTGAGTCTTGTAGGCAATGTACAGCGGTCCTTTAGGCAGAGCTTTGGAACCAATGAACTATCATCAAGGATAGACGAATACTGTCAAATATTGTGGTTATTGTCCTCATAGGCACACATGCAAAATTTTGAAGCATATAGAAAGCAACTTAACTCTTCAATAATCCCATGAAACATAGTCTTTGTATGCATCCATGCATACAGGTTTGTATGTATATATGTACGCATGTAATTATGTATATATGAATGCATGTATCTGTGTTGCCATGTATGTATGTGTGTATATAACAGATTACTGTTGCATTTGTTTGAAATGCTTTTTTGTGTATGGCTCTAGCTAGCCATCCAGTCATATTGTGATTAAACAATTAAGAATAAGTGCTAAATAATTGAAGTAAAATGACCCAATTCAGTTAGCAGATCAATTTTCCTCAGCGCTTTACATGTTAACTAAGAGCTCTAAAGCTTTTGCTGTTCATTGGCAGTCTTTGAAGCTCAAATGTCATAGTGTGTGTAGCATTTTACCAAAAAGCTCTATCATTCATGATCATTTAGGCAAGTTCATATTTCCTTATTCATCCTTGTATTGTCCCATATCTAAATAATTAGGTAATTGCTACTTAGTCTTTAAGTACCTACTAATTGAAAGAAATAAATGATTGCAAACAGCTTTGTGTGCATTTGAACTATTAATCAAGTGCAACTAACAAGCTAGCCCTAGAAAACCATGTTTGTGTAAAAGTGTTGAATACCATGTGTTTGTGCATGGGTGTATATGAATACTATGTGTTGTCATTTGTACCATTGTGTAGCGCTTACTATTACTTGTACAACCAAGCGATATGCAAGTTGTATTCATAGTTCATAGCATCCAGATACATTCAAGGGCAGATACAAATCAAGGTTGTTAGCATCCTGATAAGAAAGATGATGAGATACATCCAATTAATGTATGTCACAACATCTTATAAACAATAATTCCCATCAAACACAAATGAAACCTTTGCAATTTAACAAAAACAATTTGAATAAACAATACTAAAAGTAGTTTAAAATACGAATTTATTATCAAAGTATACAATTGCCTTAGAGCACTATGAAACCCTACTTGGATTTCTTGTATCGGGTAGACTAAAAAGGAAGAAGCAATATTGCTTAACTGCTCTATGGCAACATTGTAATTTGGATCCTACAACATTTCTTGACATAGTTTTTAAAAACTCTAAGACATAAAAACAGTAACGACTACAGCTAGCAGAACTTTTATGCTTGCTGGCAGGGAAAAGGTTTCTACTGTATTCTTTATGTTCCCATTGTTTGCATTTATGCCTATGAGGACAACAACCATGACTTTTAACACAATCCCTCTATCCTTTATGCTTTCATGACAACGAAAAAGCTCAAAGCAACGCATTGTTGACTGATTTTTCAAAAGCTCTCATTATTACACATGTTGACATAATTTTGGTTCCAAAGATGTCTTTATGGGAACACTTTGCAACAATTAGGAAAATTCAAAGTCTGGAGGGCTCATATGCATGAAGTAAAATGAGCAAGAGGATTTCTGCATAATACCTATCAAACACACATGAAACCTTTGCATTTCAGCAAGGAATTCGAATAGATAATACTAACAGTAGTTTAATATATGGATTTATGCCTACGAGAACAACAACCATTACTTTGATGACAATGGAATAGCTAAAAGCAACACACTATTAGCTCGTATGCATGAAGTAAAAAAGTAGTTTAAAATACAGGTCTATGCTTATGAGGACAACAACCACAACTTTAAACAGAACTCCTCTACTCTTTATGTTTTGATGACAATGGAAAAGCTCAAAGCAATACCCTGTTTACTCGTAGTTCAAGTGCTGTCATTATTACATGTGTTTACTGAAACCTTTGCATTTCAACAAGAGGCTTGAATAAATAATACTAAAAGTGGCTTCAAATATGAATTTATAATTACAGTATAACAATGTCTTCAAAGCACTATGAAACCTTCCTTGCATTGTTGTTTGCATGTGCTTGGTTTAAACATTTAATTATTGGTTCTTGATAATGGAATGAAATGAACTTGGAAAAATGGAAATAGAATGACCGCATGGAATTGGAACATCAGTGTTTGCATGCATTTACCATGATAGCAGATTTGCATGAGACTCCCTTTTCCATTATCAATTTTGTTCCCAATTTCATCCATGAAGAACTTTTTCAACTTCTAGATCTTGCTATTAGCCATCGCTTTGAACCATGGTTTCCATTTCTTTCATCAATGGATTCCATATCTTTGATCCATGAAGAAATTCTTTAGCTTGTGCTTCCATGTATTCTATATCTTTGAGGATATTCTTCATTGATGAAATTGGGAATACAATTGATAATGGAAAAGAGAGTGTTGAGCATAGTTTGAAAGTTGGTGGCTAGAGGTACATAATCCATGGATACAGATTAAATGCATTAAAATATCAGGAAAATGTGAGCGTAATGCATAGATGCAAATTAGATGCATTAAATGACATTTGGCTGAAGGTGAGTGCGTCGGAGTGGCTTGGTGAACATGCATGGACATGATACTTTAGCCATTTAATATAGAGTTAAGTTACTTGCTATGCATCTTCATTACTTTGTGTGTGTTGTTTTTGTGTTCTGTAAGCCTTTGTTATGAAAACCTAGAATTTGCAGTTGCTTTGAGCTTTCTTGCTATGATGAAAGCATATAGCAAAAAGGAATTTTGTGACCTATTATAGTTAATGTCCTCCCAGGCACACATGCAAAATATGGAAACATATAGAATTTGGTATGAACAATGTTGGAGGAATCACATGAACAATAGAACTATTCAACACTGAACTCTATGCTTGTAATAATTACTGGAAATGCTGTAAATGCCATAGATGAAATGAAATGAATAAAATTCTAGTTTCTGGTTTTCTTGAAATGCAATGAAAAAACTGCTATAAAGCCATAGTAATGTGTCTACGAAAGTAGGACAATAGAGATCATAACTCAGTAGTTTTTAGTGTGAGTGTATATGTATCCTGAAAAATTGCTATATACAGTGAAATAGCTAATTAGTATTACTATATGCAATATCCATATAACATAATAAATTGGTACAAGGCTAGACTGACAGATCCATAAGTAAATAGATGCATGTATATGCAGTTGCATACAGGAATACGTACAGGCTTAAATGTGTACATGGCCGCATGAAAATGTGCATATGTGCATATGGACATAGAGGCATATATACATGTAAATATGCATGCATGCAGCGTAAGCAACATATGGATTTGTGTATATAGGAGTGTGCGCTATACATTACAATGCATGATGGAAAAGTCGCTATAAAGTACAATGCATTAAAGCAGGTCCAAGACTTGGTTATAGTAATAGCATAAAAAATGATAAAAGCTAAACGAAAATAACCATTTGTTCTCTCAAGTAACTTGTTAATGGGTGTAGATCTAGATCTTTACAGTAATAGCATAAAAAACAGTAAAAGCTAAATGAAAATAACCATTTACTGTCTCAAGTAACTTGTTATTGATCTAGATCTTTCCTTGAAATACAAAGGATCCATCTGAGTCTTGTAGGAAATGTACAACTGTCCTATAAAGAGAGCTTTGGAACCATTGAACTATCATCAAGGATAGAGGAATATCGTCAAATATTATGGTTATTGTCGTCATAGGCACATGTCCAAAATATGGAAGCATATAGAAAAAAAGTTAACTCTTCAATAATCCCATGAAACATAGTCTTTGTATGCATCCATGCATACAGGTTTGCATGTATATTACAAGCATCTTGCACTTGGCTCATGCAAATTAAGTCAATTCTATCATTAATCATAGTGATAGCAAACAAATGCTTGCTAGATGATCTCATTGTTTAAACCTTTCTTGCATTTCCTGGTTACATGTCCTCGGTTTAAACATTTAATTATTGGTTCTTGATGATGGAATGAAATGAACTTGGAGAAATGGAAATAAAATGGTCCCCCATGGAATTGGAACATCTATGTTTACATGGCTTTAGCATGATAAGAGATTTGTGTGCATGAGACTTATTTGAAACTCAAATGTCATGCTGAATGTGACATTTCTTGTATGAAATAGACTTCAAAAATGAAAAGTTACTTGTTCTGACGTCACTGTCCAGCGTTTTACTGCAATGACACTCTGGAAATTACCAAATTACCACCTCAAATAACTCATTTCTGGGTCTGAACTCTGCAACTATAACATATTCTGCTCAGTCGCTAGAACTCTCCCTCAGAACACCGCTTACAGAAGACAAAAACAACACACGCAAAGTAATAGAAATGCATACCAAGTAACTTAACTATGCCTTTGCTTAATTTATTCAATCAATTTATGCGTTCGCATTTTCTTGAATTTTTAAAATGGAAATGATTTATAAAGCTACTCGGACGAATAGAAAAATAGATAAATGCTAGTTTTCCAATATATAAAATAGCTCTCCAAATTCAAACTATACAAAAAAAATAGGCAATATGTTAAATGGTGAAATGCCATTGGTCAATGCTGACGGTTAAATGCATTCCGCGCGAATGCATAAGTATTTTTGCCTACTAGTAGGAACTAATAAAATCATTTCAACCAAATGCATAAGTATTCTTGCCTTCACACTACAGGCTAATAAAATTGTCACAATAGAAAACAGTTTATCCAAGTGATTGCTATTAGGTTTGTTATCTTGAATTTCAAACTCGTTTGACATTAATGCATTTTCTTTGTTGGTAGAATATGGAGATTCCTTTATTTAATGAGAGTCTGGAACAAGATGACATATACAAATAAATTTAAGCAAAGACATAGGCTAGAAAACTGACAGCTTTTACCAATAAAAAAGTGGATGTTTACAGTGACAGAGCAAACGCACCTGCGCTCGTTGAATGAATACCAAGAAACAAGTTACTCAAGGCAACAAATTGCTACTTTTATTTATTTTGCTTTGTTCTGTCCCAGAAGTACAAGTTGGGTTTCATAATGCACAAAAACACATTTGTGCAAATAACTGGCAAAATTATAATTGCAATTGATGATAGTGATAGTGTTATGGATACTAATAGTCCAAACATCAAAATACACCAGCTATAAATTGTGTAGTTTCAGGCACTAGTTTTAATCAAAGTATGCATATGGATTCTGAATCAAACTCTCAAAATAAATGCACATATAAATGTGTCTTTTCTTCATTTCATAATGTATCTATGTATCCATAAGTGCATTCATGCATATATCAATTTGTGCATATATCTTATAATCTCTTTATGCATCTGTCTATATATGTATGACTGTATCTATGGGTACATGTATACCTCGATTTATGTTTATATGCACCTATGAGTTGCATAGACATATCCATGTATACATGCATCTATCAATAACTTGCATGGATACATGTATATATGCATCTATGGACTCATGCGCACATGTATATATGACAGCTCATTGGTTCCAAAGCTCTCTCTATAGGACAACTGTCCATTGCCTCCAAGACTCAGATGAATCCTTCGTATTTCAAGAAAAGATTGAAATGCATAACACTTTAAATGATCTAAACTATGATTTTATAAGCAAAGTATACAAATACATTGTAACAATGCAAAACCTGACTTTCATTTAAAATGTACAGTTTCTATTCTCATAGTCCTTCAAGTTTCTTTAGGTCTGACTGCTACTTTGTTAATTGACTTTTATTGAAAGACTGCTTAGCAATTCAAACAGTCTCCCCTTTGGTCAGATGCCATTCAATGCATTTAATTTTTTATTCATACATTACGTACGTCTACCCGCCACCTTGATAAACTATGCCTTTGCTTAATTTTAATTAATCAATTTTTGCGCTCGCAATTTCCTGATATTTTAATGCATTTAATCTGCATTCATGGATAACGTACCTCTAGCCACCACCTTTTAAACTATGCCTTTGCTTAAATTTATTTAATCAATTTATGCGTTTGCATTTTCCCGAATTTCTTAAAATGAAAATGATTTTTAAAGCTACTCGGACGAATAGAAAAATAGATAAATGCTAATTTGCCAATATATAAAATAGCTCTCCAAATTCAAACTATACAAAAAAAATAAGTAATATGTTAAATTGTGGAATGTGATTGGTCAATGCTGGCAGTTAAATGCATTCCAAGTGGTTAAATGAATCTAAGTGGCTGATGAATTAATTGTGTTCCACAATTGGTCATAGCCAATTATTGGAAAAGCTATAAATGCCATTGATGAAATAATATGAATAAAATTCTAGTTTCTGGTCTACTTGAAATGCAATGACAAAACTACTATGAAGCCATAGGACAAGGTTGTGTAGCATATTGCCATTTATCCAATTTCTTTGGACACAAATGCTTTATACATTTGATTGCAATAGTAACGTGACTACGAAAATGGGACAATAGAGATCATAATTCAGTAGTTTTTAGCGTGAGTGCATATGTATCCTGATACATATAAGCTCAACCTGGCATTTACGAAAAAAGCTGCTATGTACAGTGAAAGAGCTTATTAGTATTGCTATATGCGATAGTCATATAACAAAGTAAATTGGTACAAGGCTAGAGTGGCACATCCAAAAAATACATGGGCGCATGTATACGCAGTTGTATACAGGGATACGTAAAAGCTTAGATGAAAAGTTAATAACAGTTAATTATAAACCATCTTTGTACACCAAATCAATTAAACCAATCATGGCCATTCATATGCAAAAAAAACAAGGAACTTCTTGAAAAGGCTTTATAGACAAGAAAGCAAATGCAACTGTAAACCGAAATTGCAAAATCTTTCGCAACATCTTCCTTTCTGTTCCTTATGCTACAAATACTCAACAGCCTATAGCTGTTCATATTGATTGTATCTCTTCGTGTATGTTGAAGCCATCTGCTTATTCTATTGCTTTCGCTATTATTTCATGAAACCTCAAATGTCATAGTATATGTGGCGTAACAGCTAATAAGCCCATCTCACATTTTGCTTATGACAATTTAATTTGTCTCATCTGTCCCTGAACCATTAATCAAAGTCAATTAACGAACAAGTCAATCTTACAGTTACCTTGTGCAAATTAAGTCAAATCTATCTTTTACTCACTAATGAAATTAACTAATCAGCTTAACAAGATAGCTTTCAAACAAGTTAGGTCAATAATGAATCAAGCTATTTGACTGATGAGTCAATTGAGTTCACTAGTTAGTCATAGTAGTAGCAAACAAATCCTTGTTGGATGATGTCATTGTTGAATTTGCTTGTGTGTCCCTATCTGCACTTTTGCTATAGCTTGAAGCAATGATGCTTCATGATTCAAGTATTGAGTGTAATTGGAAACCTTTGTTGACTTACATTCATTGATATAAATCTGTTTGGAAACCATAGTTACAGGGGTTCTTTAAGCTCGATGGAAAACAATAATATAGTTAAAAAATAAAATGCATATTAAAAGCCTGTAGGGAACCATGTTTACACTTGTCAATTAAAAAATTATAGAAAAAGCAATTTGCATTTAAAGAAACAAAAGTTCTTACTTGCATTGTTTTCTCAGACAAATGAATCTACATAAAAATTCTATTTTTCTTTTTATGAATAGCATAGTATATGTCACTCACTGTACTCATTTGTTTGATTTGTCCTTGTGACAGGGATCAATGCTTTGAACTCTATTTAAACAATCACGCACAAACTACACTAGGAAAAATTGCTTGTCCCCATCACTATTTGTACATTTTCTACAAATATACTTGATCATTTGATAACAGATTACAAGGTCAATTTTCCAAATTGTCCTTTTGCTTTTCTTGAAATGCAATTGAAATTCTTCAATATAATAACTGCATAAAGTTGTTTTCCATGTATTCATTTTGTCATATTGTATTCCTCATTTCTTTGAACATAAATGATTTAGAGAACTGTTTCCAAATATACACACAAGAAAATGCATTATCCACAATTGCAATAGTAATTTGTCTTCAAGCAATAGAACAGGTTTTGCTTATGTGTTAATATGTTATACTTCCTCTATATAGTATCCATAGAATAGAATGAACTGCATGCATGCAATTTTTAACCCTTGGGTTACACGGAAAAACAAAGAAAATAATAGACGTTGACACCTATGAATTAACAAAGCACCCCCAAATATCAAACATTGACTACGTGCGTAAGAGAGAGGGACTTTGTAGATTGAGTGCTTTTGCATACAATGTTGGTGATTGTTTGTTTGACTCATTACAACCATTGCTTAAGAACCATTACACGTTAATTCAATTATGAAATGGAGCTATAGATTACTTCTTGTACTGCCTTCAAAACAAGGACAAACAAGCAATAAAATCACATAACTATGAACTAGACCCTGATACTCTATATACATTGCACAAAGTACATGATCCACAAACACACTCCCATAGAATGCGATTATCTGTAAAGCCACAAGAAAATTGCACAAAGTGTTGATTGTGTGGTGACCTTTCTTGCATTGACCGGATATCCAAATGGTTGAAGATACAAATATCCCTTTGGTCAAGGACAATAGCAAGAAGGTGCTTACAACTCAATAGTTTTGATTACACAGAATAAGTCTATGTACTATTTCATGACATGAATTCTTTAAGTAGACACTTTGAACCATTGCTAAAAATTGAAAAACAAAACAGAACTTCGAAACACTGCATAAGTTCACATGAGATTAAAAAACTGTGCCCAAGGTATCCTCAAATACCAAACATTGACAATGCCCTTAGAGCTGAAGGCCTTTATAGATTAAGGACATTTGCATATAATGTTGTGATTGTTTGTTTGATTCGCTTCAAGTGCTACTTAACAACCAGAACACCTCAAGTCAATTATGCAATGGAGCTATAGATTATTCCTTGGCTTGCTTCAAAAAAAAGGACAAAGAAGCAATTAAATCATATAGCAATGGACTAAATCCTGGTGCTCTATATACATTGCACAAAGTACATGATCAAGAAACATACTTGCACAAGATGCAATTGTCTAGAAGCGCATGCACAGACCAAAGCAAACGTGGATTGTGGGGTGACACGTATTCAAAAAGCAAAAGCACAAAAAAAATGCTTCATAGTTATATGCAACAGAACAACATACAATTTATGTTGAACCAACAACACAGCATAGGAAACTCAGTCATTGATCACATTTGGTCCAACATGGCTACAAATATATGCTCTAACTATATATTACAAGCATATTGGACTGATTATAATCCAATTTCCCAAAAATTGCATGTCGCACAATAGACAAATTTAGCTTTATAGAACTTATAGCCTTATATCACCTTTATGCATTGCAATGTCTTTTCCAATGCTATATCCATTATTTACAGGAGATCTATGGATGAAACTAAAAGGCAGTCAAAGCAAATACAAACTGCACAAGAAGAATCAGCACAATGGTAAAGTGCTCATAGTATTATCCCTTCATACTCATTCGCCCAAATCACAAATATTCAAATAACATTGTTCCAATTCTTTGCAGGATACCAAAAGATGTATCAAAAAGACAAGCCAGGCAGGTGCAAATTGCACAACAAGCATCAGCACAATGGTAAAGTACTTTGTTCAATAATGTGCTGCCATTTGCCCAAGTTGCTAATATAGAATTAGCATTTTATTGACATTATCCTTCTTCCTTGTAGAACAAGAGTCAAGAAACCTAGAATAGTTTCAATTGAACAGCTAAATACAAAAAGAGCTGGAGGCACCTTCCAGGGTGATGTCCTTGTTGTCTACAAAGAAACATTGGAAAAGGCCAACAAAACACGGGAAATGCTACGTGCTCATCTGATAGATCACAAATCAGAAATGACAACCACGTTAAATGTTAGTGGAGACCTCCTGTATCAACATGAGCCTAAAATAGTCCTGGGATCAGCTATTTCAATATCAGATTTCCAAATTGTACCTAGGACAGATTATGACAGAGGTGACTGTGATTGCATTTTGATTTTAGCAGCCATAAGCAACACTGAAAACATTCCTCACCTCTGTCAACAGTACAAATTCATCCCAAGTACAACTATCAGCCAATTGTTAGCAACTGCAAATGAGTACCCAGTTGGCACAATCGCTGCGCTAGTAGTTGGTGCTACGAAAATGTGTACGCAATTTGCAATTAAGTCATTCATATGTAAACTTTTTTTCTTTTGAACCAGTACCTCAAAATCACTATCCATACAAACTATGTTTCTAATACATAGTATTTTGTTGGCTTTATAGGAAACTAGGAATAGAGGAGCACAGATTTACATTGTTCAGACTTTTACTTTTTCACCTTTCCATGCTCCAAGACATTTCACTGGTTCTCACATGTTAAAGACATCTTTGGTTTTAAAATACTCTACTATTATTATACATTTAGATACTTCTATAGGTTACTATGTTAAAGACTTCTAGAATATGCACATCTGAAACTCTAATTTTGTTTTTGTACCTATGAAGACAATGGTTCTCAATGTACATCTGACATATATGTTTGATAATTATTATCCCTCCATGCATAATGCCATTCAAACTATATAGTTTAAATGTTCCCTTTTGCATTCTATCCTTCCTAGCTTTTCCAATATTTGCTTTCTGATTCTTACGCTTTCAAGAATTTATGGTGACCAATTAGAAGTTGTTATGGTTGTACACTCTAGGCCCATTAACAAGTTACTTGAGACAGCAAATGGTTATTTTCCTTTGGCTTTTTCCATTTTTTGGTTGTTACTGCAACCAAGTCTCACCCCTTCTTCTATGCATTGTACTTTATAGTCACTTTTCCATCATGCATTCTAATGTATAGAGTACACTCCTGTATACACAAATCCATATGTTGTTTTTGCTGCATATATGCGTATTCACATGTATATATGCTTCTATGTCCATATGCACATATGCACATATTCGTGTGTCCATGTATTCATCTATGCTTTTACGTATCCCTGTATGCAACTGCGTATACATGTGTCCATGTATTTATGGATCTGTCCCTCTAGCATTGTACCAATTTATTGTTTTATATGGATAATGCATATAGCTATACTAATTAACTGTTTGACTGTGCACAGTAATTGTTTTCATGAATGCCACATAAGCTTATGTGTATCAGGATACATATATACTCACACTAAAAACTATTGATTTATGATCTCTATTGTTCAATTTTTCTTAGACATGTTACTATTGCAATCAAGTGTGTACAACATTTGTGTTCAAAGAAATTAGATACAAGAATGACAATATGTTATACAGCCTTGTCTTATGCCTTTATAGCAGTTTTTTCATTGCATTTCAAGAATACCAGGAACTAGAATTTTATTCATATTATTTCATCTATGGCATTTACAGCTTTTCCAATAATTATTACAAGCATAGAGTTCAGTGTTGAATAGTTATGTTGTTCATGTGATGCCTACAACATTGTTCATGCCAAATTGTATTATCTGACAAACTTAACACGCAAAAACCAAAGTGTCCATTGTGAACACTTGTTGCATTCCATGGGATCACATTTCTTTGACAAGTTTTTTTTGTACAGTTCGCTTCCCTTCTATACATTTCCATATTTTGCAAATGTGCCTATGAGCACATTAACTACAACAGGTGACAAAATTCCTTTATCCTGTATGCTTTCATCATAGCAAACAAGCTCAAAGCAATTGCAAATTCTAGGTTTTGTGGGCAAATGCATAGGAAAATTAAAAAAACATTCAAGGGAAAGAGCTTTTGATTCTAAATCCATATGCAAACTTTGATTCAAACTAGTGGATAAACATACATAATCCACTGATGCAAGCTCAATGCTTTGAATGGCATCTGGCTAGAGGGAGCGCTGTTTGCATTGCTAGTTACTCTTTCAATATATAACAAGGTTCAAGGAAAAAGCTCTGATTACCATTCATGTTGACATAATTCTCGTTCCAAACCTCTCTTTATGAGACTGCTTTGCAGTAATAAAAAAAATACAAACTTTACAAGCCTCACATGCAACCATGCATCTCATTTGCACATACACTTCTAGATGCATCCATCTGTACTGCAATACATGCACCTTTCTACACATGTAGCCATGGATATAAGTATCTATGCAACACACGCAAAGTAACAGAAATGCATACCAAGTAACTCAACTCTATATTAAATGACCAAAGCACCCTGGCCACGCGTGGCCTCCAAGCAACTCCACCACCTTCACCCCGAGCCAGATGCCATTCAATGCATTTAATTCTTATTCATTCATCACGTACATCTGCCCACCATTATCAATATATGCATTTGCATTTTCCTGAATTTTTAAAACAGAAATGATTTATAAAGCTACTCGGACGAATAGAAAAATAGATAAATGCTAGTTTTCCAATATATAAAATAGCTCTCCAAATTCAAACTATACAAAAAAATAGGCAATATGTTAAATGGCGAAATGTGATTCGTTCATGCTGCTGGTTAAATGCATTCTGGGCGAATGCATAAGTATACTTTCGATACATGTATATTTAAGCATTTCTGTATTCAGCTATACATCTATCTATCTATCTATGCAACTATGTTTCTATGTATTCATCTACCTATAGATGCATCTACGCTATTATGTATGTCATCCTATGTGCAAATGTATACAGGCATCTATCCATATATGTGTCAATGTATCTATGAATACATCTATCCATAGATACATGTATCTACAGATCTATGGATACCATGATAGATGTCCACATCCATGTATATGAGGATACATGTATCAAGTAGCTTGGTTCCAGGTCTTCACTCTATAGCAACATCATCTCATGTGACTGCACAGATCCACAGAATAACAAAAATGAAATGGTCAGAGTAGTCACAATGCATGTCTTCTCACATAAATCTATATTACATGATAAATCCACATTCTGTTTAATGCATTTACTTTGAATCATAACCAACAAAAGAGCTAAATACTACTTTCCAAATTCAAAAAAAAACAATTTTGGAAACATCAACCTCCAGAATTAAATACCAATATGCACAAAGTCATCATATTACTCTAACTAGATGACTATGAACAACATGTTACCTATGCAATCTAAATTCTAGAGATTCATACCATCCTTATGTACCTCTGCACAAATACATACTGTCTAACATATATACATAATTACATGTACACATATAACTACAGTTTACAGAACCAGAAACCAGTTACTTGAGGCAATAAATACCTTCTTTCCTCAGTTTTCTTTTACTTTGCAGGTTTAAAGCACATAGTGACATTAGCAATGTGAGCAAATACACTTTCTTACCTCAGTTTTCTTTTACTTGCTCATTCCTTCCAAAGCTCTCTTTATAGCACAGTTGTCCATTGCCTCCAAGTCTCAGATGAATCCTTGGTCTTTCAAGAAAAGATTCAATTGAATAACACTAAAAATGATATAAACTATGATTTTATATTCAAAGTATCCAAATTCACTGCAACAATCGGAAACCCAACTTCCATTTAACATGTACAATGACAATAAACAGAATGAAAAATCCATTTGCTTCAAAGTTTTTAAACACTTTCAAGAGATTGTCTGGCCATTGTCCAAAATATAGTTTTCTATTACCATAGTCCTTGAATCTTCTTTAGGTCTGACTGCTACTTTGTTAATTCATTCTCATTGAAAAGTCAAAATGTGCAATGTTCCCAAGGATAATTATACTTCTTTATCTCTTTTAATTGTTATATATTGAAAGAATAATTAGCAATCCAAACAGCCTCCCGTTTAGTTAGATGCAATTCAACGCATTAATTTTGTATCAATGAACTATGTACTTTCAGCCACTAGTTTTAATCGAAGTATGCATATGGATTCAGAATCAAACTCTCAAAATAATGTATCTATGTATCCATAGGTGCAATCATGCATATATCGATTTATGCATATATCTTGTTGTCTCTTTATGCATCTGTCTATATATGTATGCCTGTATGTATGGATACATGTATACCTTCATTTATGTATATATGCGCCTATGAATTGCATACACACATCCATGTATATATGCATCTATCAATAATTTGCATGGATACATGTATATATGCATCTATCGACTCATGCACTCATGTAAACATGACAGCTCATTGGTTCCAAAGCTCTCTTTATAGGACAGTTGTACATTACCTTCAAGACTGAGATGAATCCTTCATATTTCAAGAAAAGATTCAAATGGATAACACTTAAAATGATCTAAACTATGATTTTATAAAAAAAGTATACAAATACATTGTAACAATAACGATTTATGTATCTATGTATCCATAGATGCAACCATGCATATAACGATCTATGCATATCTTGCCATCTCTACATGCATCTATCTATATATGTATGACTGTATCTATGAGTGCATGTATACATTGATTTATGCATATATGCACCTATGAATTACATATATCCTGTTATTTCAATGCATTTAATTTGCATATATGACTTCATTCATATTTGCATATGTATATGAATACATTCTTCCATGTAGCATACGCATTTGTACATATATCCAAATATGCATACATCCATGTATACATGTGTTCATATGTCCATTTCTTCAACTAGTGTTGTTCTCTGTGTTTACATGTGTCTATTCATGCATCTATGCATATACCTGTCATTAGCTCTATGTTTTAATTCCTCCATGTATTTAATGTTCTCCACTCCATCAGTATTTACATGTTCTCTATTTTTATGTTCTTCCATATTTATTTTTTCCATATTATATGCATAAGAACTTCCACTTTGCCTTCTGTTTTGACTGTTGTATTCATAAATATCATTATATTTTTATATCCACTCTTCTATTGTTGCATTTCGAGGAAGCTCAAGGATCTCACTACCTTGTTTAATATGAAGGAGAGTGAGAAATGCAACATGCGCCTTTTTACTGTGTTTATATTGATAGTCTCAGCCCTATGATGATTTTTAAAAGCATAACCAATACCAAACTAGACATTCATCCACCCCTTGTTGCAAGAAACAATAACTTCATACCCTATTGATTCCATTTATTTCCATTTCCACCCTTCCACATCCTTTCTTCTCAAATCGAATACATTTCAAAATCCAATTATTTGCTTGTGTTGCCTCATACCAAGGTGTTGCGTACCTTTTTTCACTAAATCTAGTTCCCGCATTGAAATTTTCATTTGTTCCATTTAATTGTAAGCATATAACTTGCAAACGATAAATTCATACGATTTACATTCGCATTCATTCTCATATCCACTATCCCATATCCTTGTCTCCCATGTTAAATACTTTTCATAACTTATTCATACACCTTATTTGCATCTCATCTTTTTCTCAATTCACTCTCTTTCTTCCACCTCCATAACTCATTCTTCTTTCTAACATTTACATATCTTTATCTATCTACACCTCAAATATACCCTCATCCATCACAACAAAATTCACACCATACCAAGCAAAGAAAAAGATGACGAAAATATTAAGGTTATGCAAATAATCACTGAGGGCTTCAAAAATCACACTCATAACATATAGTTGTATTCAATAGTTATTTTCATCATGCCTTTTTTGAACCTTGTTTATTACAGATCCCTGTAAGCATGTTTAACAGTTTCTTCAAGCCTATTATGTGTAATCAGATTTAACAAATATTTACATGTTTCCTTGCATTCATATGGATCATTAGGTATCCTTTATCCACTTGCTCAAAAAACAATATTCTATATGTTCCAAATGCAGATTGTCCCCAGAATTTCTCACTTTATGCACACATGCATTTATAGATTGTTCTTTGTGCACCAAATTACATGGACACATCTATACATCCATCCATGTACAAATGTTTACAAGGATCCAAATATTTATGCATTTCCTCTGATATATGGTTTCCTGGTATATAATTTGTTTTCCCTGTTTTCCTTTCGCTTCCTTGTGCAAATGCTACTTGAGCATCACTATGCTTTTACAAATTTGTATTCCTACTTGATTTTACTGTTTTACATTCAAATTTCTCGTTCACATGTCATGTATGCTTTTTACTCTTTGCATTTCGTGCACATGGATACATGCATACATGTTTACCTTGAGCATTGTTACAAATGTTTAAGATTATTTCCATTGAATACTTCAAACAAAATAATAATACATTTTGGCTTTCTCAATAAGGTCATCAAGGAAATTTGTAACTGTAAATGTAGAAATGCACCCATGTAAAGGTACTAATACTATATTTTTATATCTATTCATCTCTTGTCACATTTCAAGGAGGCTCAAGGATCTTGGAACTTTGTTTAGTCCAAAGGAGAGTGAGAAATGAGACACCAGTCTTTCTTTTGTATTTTTATTCAGACACTCAGCCCTATGATGATTTTAAAAAGCATAACCAACAACAAAATACACATTCCTACACCCTTGCTTGGAACAAAAGTTGATTTCATACCCTATCGAATCCACTCATTTCCATTTCCACCTGTGCACATCATTTCTTCTTAAATCAAATACATTTCAAAATACATTTATATGCTTCTCTAGCATCACACCAATGTCTTGCATTCCTTTTTTTTCCTCAATCCAATTCATCGATTCAAATTTTCTTAACTTGCATTTAATTTTAAGCATATAGCTCAAAAATGATAAATTCATATAATTTACATTCCATTCATTCTCACATCCAATTTCACATATCGTTCCTTCGCATATCTAATACTTTCCATAAGGCATTCATATACCTTGCTTGCATCACATCACTCTCTCAATTCCTTCTCTTTCTTGCACATACATCACTCATACTTCTTTACCACCCTTACATATCTTTATCTATCTATAGCTCAAATATACCTTCATCCATTAGAACAGAGTTCACACCATACCAAAGGAAAAATTGGAAAAAATATCAAGGTTATGCAATTAAACACTGAGGGCTTTCAAAATAACTATGAGAACATAGACTTGTATTTACGACTTGCTTTGAAAACATTTTATACTATACCCATGCATTCATGCACTATTGCATTTCCTTATTACACTTGGTTAGACAACAGTAATGTATGATTCTTTTGTTTCGATCATAAATGTTCTTTTCATATCTGTCAAATGCAAATTGTTCCACACATTTTCTAGCTTTCTCCACATAGGCATATATACATTCTTGTTTAGTTACCAACTTCCATGGACACATGTACACATAGATGCATGCATTAATGTTTACCTTCATCCATACATTTAAGCATTCCTTTGATATATGCATTGCTAATAAATAGTTAATTTTCCCTATCTTCTTTCATTTCATACTGCAAATGAAAATTGAGTCTCATTGTTAAAATATAGTTGTTTTGAAGAGTTCTTTTCAAAACGTCTTTTCCATAATGTTTTCCTACTTCTTCTTTAACTTGTAACTTGTTTCTAACATCTCTAGCTTTATGGATGCAGGCATATATACATTCTTCTTAACATATCAAGTTAAATGGACACATGTACATATCTATGCATGCATATGTCTTTACATGGATCGATATTTTAATGCTTTCCTTTCATATATGCACTGATACTAACTAATTTATTTATCTTGTTTTCTTTCATTTAATACTGTAAATGCAATTTTAGTTTCACCACGCTTTCAGGATTGCTTTGGTGTCGTTGATGCTTTTCACTCTTTTGTGCATTCCATGCACATTCCATGCACATTCCTAAATCTCTACATGTCTCCATGTTTACTTAATGCTTCACGCATTTTTTCAAACATTGTAAGAATATTGTACTACGGATTATTATAATAATTTAATGTTTGCATGCCAACTGCTACAAACATGTTTATTATGTTACTGTATCTACATTTTATCTTACCTAATAAAATTCTTTATATCTTTCCAAATTATTTTTTAATTTGTAATTCATTATCAACATTCAGATCTAATTTCTAATAAAATCAATACCTTTGTATAGTTTCATCCAATATTTTTTTGTAATATTTATTTCATTTATTACATTTTCATAAGTTAAACTATTACATTTTATGTTATTTATACACAAATTTACTCTTAGGTAGTAAGGTTCTTTATTATATTTTTCCAAATTACTTATTGTTTATTATATCAACACAAATTTTTATTCATATTACATAAACAATATTAAAATCTTATTTATAATAAAATCAATAGCTTTCTAGTCATTCATCTAACAATTTAATGTAATATAATTACATTGTTCTATACACGAAAAATATGTTATCATATTAAATACACAGGATTTAAATCTTATTTATATAAAAATCAATAGCTTTATATATTACTAATCTTTACACTATATTAAAAAAAAAAAGTTCATTAATGTTACAAAAGTTTATACTCAAATTAGCTATCCCTATCAATCTTCTGCCTAATACTACTGTTCCTATTAGCACTTGCATATTGTAATATGATAAACTAAAATAACTCAATTACAAATATCTCTACATCAAAACTTTGATCCATTTAAAATGACTAATGAATTTCTCAATCAACAAGTTCTCTAAAAAAAATACATTGCACTAGTCATAAATAGTTTATTTCTCCTACTCTCTTTCATTTAATACTATAGATGTGAACTGCGTCTCCTCTTGCTTTAAGACTCCTTTACATGCCAACTATGCATCTCACACTTTTGTGCATTGTCCACACGTGCATACATGTATTCGTATATGTCTCATGCATTACAAATGTTTCCGATAGTTTGCATTACTAATGTTTCTAATTGTTTGCATTGCAAATGTTTCTGAAAGTGTCTATACAAAACCCCATTGTTTCATGATACCCATAAACAAAAAAAATCCTTCCATCCGTCCACAAGTTTTGCCATTTCACATATCCCCATGGACCACGTTCCCCATGCATTCTACACATTTTAAATATATTTATATTCTAGTTTCCTCTCTCCAAACTTTCTGTAACTCATAGCTACATGACTTTTACCTCTCGGCAAGAACTCAATGCTTGCGTCACTTGTTTGAAAATTACATAAAATGAGATGCCTTATTAAATGATATTATCTTCTAAAATAGAATCATTGTTCATATAACTATATTCACTACCCCTTTAATTATACTAGTGCTCTTTTTAATTATGTTTTCTACACCTTTAATTATATTTGTTTCCCCCTAGGCAGGGTGTCATTTTCCCTAGATGACCACTACATTTTAATCTTTTAAGCTGTGTGGATGCATGGGAATCATTGGGTATGACTCACATAATTCATGTGCGCTCATCCTTATCTCTTTGGAATCTATCCACTTCTCCCACGATAACAAATATACGTTTAAAAAATTTGTTGCGTGGAATTGTTCCCCGCTGGCCCTTTTGTGGAATTAATGTCTGTCATCTTTTTGTGCTTAGACCCGTCAAGTTCGGTGCTGAAGAAGTCTAAACGGGGAAGTCTGAAATTTACATTTTCTTTCTTCTCTTTTAACTCATTTTTATGACCGTACACGCAAAACTAACTAGGGGAGAGGGCCCAGTAGTCGTGCACCCTAACTTTGCACTTCTAATTATCCTACGTTGAAATTTCAAATCACTCCCAATTTTTTACAGTAGCTTACTTGGCAAGTTCTCTACTTATAACTAAGGTTTTAGGGCCACATCATCAAATATGATGCCACATCAGCATGCGTTTTTGTCAAGGTGTCCAAAAAGGCCCCAAAAAATAGTGAGACCAATTCTCGTGCATTACATCATGAGTAGTTGAGCGCTGATGTGGTATCACATGATTGGTTGCTTTTTAGATCAAAAGCATACATTTTGTTTAATTATGGGTAGTCAAATCACAACTATTGGACATTATATAAACGAGTATTGGGTATTATATTTATGATTGAGTGCACGAATATTGGGCCCTCTCCCCTACTCCTAATCCATCAAAAACATAAGAAGAAAATTACACACGACTGATTCTTTTTTTGTGGTTTTCATTTTCATGATTTTTTTTAGTGCCTTTCATTTCACTTGGTCAAGAGAATTTTAAGTAATAAATTTAATAATTTTAAAAGGACATTTCTCCTACAAATTATTATTATTATTATTATTATTTTGAAATAATGCTAATAGTACAAAGAGGCAATAAAGGCTGCCAAGAGAGAGATAAAACAACACAGCCAATAACTACCAACAAACAATCAACAACACAATTACATACAACGACTAAAAGTAGCTGCAAACTAACACTAAAGATAAACTGTAGCTAAAACTAATACAACCAATAGAGCAGCAAAAACTGCTAAGACAACAACCACTATCCAATTCTAAACTTCAACAATTTCTGAAGCTGATTTGAACAATAAACATCATTTTTATGAAGCTGCAAAATCTGCCATTTGATCGTATCCAAATGATTGCTGAACTTCATACTTGCCTTATTGCCTCCCTGCAATTGAGAACATAAGAAAACAATTTGTAAAATGATGTCAAAGGAAAACCGTAGCATTCTTGATTCCAGATTAACATTATGATTTGCAAAAACAGCCAAACATCTACTTTTCCACAAATTAAAAAGCACAATCTGCCGAACAAAATCAGCAACAATGTGATTATGTAGCCCAACACCCAAAATTGCTTCTTTCCAGCTCAAGATATGCCCAAAAATTGTAGGGAGGTAAGCAAAAACAACCCTCCATTTCCTATTAGCCTCAAAATAGTCCTAGAAGATATGTTTCAAGTTTTCAATACGTTTACAAAAGGGGCATTTAACATCATGAATATGCATATAACCCAGTTGATCACCAACTGGTAACTTGCAATGCAAAAGTTTCCATACAAATAGCTGAACATTTTCCTCAGTTTTAGAATACCATATTTGAAGACTCAGCTTCTTCCATGTAGTTTCATGGAACCTGAATTTCCATTTCAGATTCAGCCTGGGATTTAATGGCAAATGAGGGAGAATATTTAAGTAGACTTTTTAAAGAGGAAACAAAGAAAACTAAAACTTGGACATACACCACCAATCTTTGAAAGGATTGCAATGAAGGGGAGTACATAATTTCATGACCAGCTCAAAGGAAACCAAATACTTGACAAAAAAAAAAAACTTTTATGGTTGCAATTTAAACCCAGGTTAGTCTTGAGAGCTTGTCAGTTGACCCACTCATGAGCAGAAAAGTCCCACAAGTCCCCAAACCTTTGGAATCCTTTCCTAAATAGAGAATAAGCCATCCTAGGAAAGACAACCGCAAGAGGCTGACCATGGTACTATACCAATTTATTCCACCAAATTGACAAAAACCCGAAGCTAAACCCATGTTGGAGGGTGCTCTTCCAATCCAAAAGATAGTTGATTTGCTGCCATGCCTTCCAAATTGAAAGAAGGGGAAAGGAAGCCTTGATGAGGAAGAAAGGAGCCATTAAAATTTTATCTTCCTAGATGACATCCTGCCATTTACCTTTGACGGAGGCTTGGGAAATCCGAAAGCAAACCAAAATTTTCCAAGGAACATCTCCATTCATAGATCTAAAAATCCATTTAGCTGCTAGGCAAATCCCTTGCATCTTTGGATCCAAAAGGCCCAACCCACCTTTGGCTTTGGGTTGTATACAATGGAGCCACAAGGCAGATTTAAAACCTGCTTTGCTACCCCAACTAGCCCATAAGAAGTTGCAAACCATTTTAACTAGATCCTCATAACCTATGGCATCCAACAAGAAGAATAGTGAACATGTGAGGCCAAAAAAAATTGATTCACCACTTGAATTCTTCCAACAAGAGACAAAAATTTATTTCCCCAAGTACATAATTTATTCCTCAGTTTCTATAAGTATCAATTTCACATCTTAGAAATTGAGACCCCCATTCAAAATGGAATGTCGAGATATCATGTAATCTACCTGTGTTTAATTTGCTTCCACCCTTTAGGGATCCACCACAGTGGTGGACCAGATTGAACCATCAAATATTCAGTCTTATGGTGAGCAAGGTTAGATCCAGACACTTCACAATATAGATTAAGGACTCCTAGTACATTATTGATCTCAACCTTTGAATTTTGGATAAACAACATACTATCATCTACAAAATGAGTTAATAACCACAAAATTATGGGGGATAGAAATACCCTTAATTAAATCCAATTGATTATACTTTTGCAACAAGTATCCAAGTGCATCAACAACTAGCACATATAGGAACAGGGACAAAGGACAACCTTGTCTTATTGAACGTTGCAAGGGGAAGACATTAGTCAGCTCTTTGTTAATCACTAATTGAGCATTAGCATCATTAAACAACATTTGAACGTGATTACATAGTTTAGGTCCAAAACCCAACCATTGTAACATCTTAATTATGAAGCCCCATCGCATTCTATCATACGCTTTGTCAAAGTCCAATTTGACCAAAAGGCCTTGTTGACCAGATTGTTGGGCCCATTCCAACATTTCCCAAGCAAGGATCAAGTTGTCCAAGATGAATCTCCCACTAAGAAACCCGGTTTGTTCAAGTCTTACTATTTTTTTAACAATTGGTTTGATTCTTGTTGCTACAGCCTTGGCAATAATATTATATGAAGTATTAAGCAGAGTGATTGGACGCCAACCTGAAATAGTATCCTCATTTTTCCCATTCAGAAGGAGTTTGATTAGACCTTGATTTATATTTGAACCTAGAGAACCATGCTCCAAGGCTTCTAGGTAAACCAAGTAGAAATCATCTTTAATGTGAGGCCACATTGTTTGGTAAAATTCAACTGGTAACCCATCCACACCAAGACTTTTGTACGAAGGCATGGAAAACACAACATGCTCTAAGTCCTCAAGAGATAGTATACGATCAATAAAATTGCTATATTCAGAGTCCACCCTTTTAGGAATGATATCTTGAAGCATATCTTCCAAGACAGCTTGAGCATCCTACCAATGTGGGTCTTCTTTGAAGAGCTCCTCATAGTATTTTTGAAACAACCCTTTAATCTCAACTTGTTTAGTATGAACCAAACTAGCCTCATCTTGAATGGTACCAATGAATTCTTTCCTATGCTTATAATTAAGGTACTTAAAGAAGTATTTAGAACCTCAATTCCCCTCTTTAATCCAGTGTAATCTTTCCCTATTTTTAGCTCCTTGCCCCTTATAATTATCCATTTTACGAATTTGAGTTTCCAAAACTGCCACCGAAGTTTGTAGGTTACAATTATAAGGGTCATTATTCAATAATTTTATGTTGTGTTCTAACTTTCCTTGAAGGGATTTTAATTTCTGTTTTTGTTTCCAAGCAAGTCTTCTACCAAAAGTACAGAGGAATTCAACACATTTAGTAATAGCATTATGCCACAATTGTCTATAAGATTCCCCTTCATTAGGTTTTGGGAATGAATTCCATAGGCCCACTAACGCTCCAGCATATGAAGGATTTTTTAAATGAGACACATTCAACTTAAAATGTAACTTAGAATTCACATTACTATTATCAGCTCCAGAGTCATTACAGATGATAGGGTAGTGGTCAGAAAGAGTGGTAGAATAATCAACACGAACCACCAACCTCGAGGACTCTTGGGTAACAAACAAATTTGAAGAAATATAAAAATTTTCAGGTCTGCTCAGCTTCCTATCCTCACCAAATCTACAATTAGACCAGGTGAACCAGTTATATTCCTGATTACCCCTTTTGTTATGAATTGGGTCAACCACACCTAAAGTATTATGACAAAACAACCATTTGTCAAATTCTTCATTATTTAGCTTGTTATGACTAAGCCAACTGCGATCACTATGGTGTTCTACCATATTGAAATCACCTCCTATAACCCAATTTGCATTAGGGAGGTGTTTTGCCATCCAATCCCGCAATTCAGCTCTCTCTCTAGGAGAGTTAGCAGCATAAACTGAGCAAAAGCTGATAGGTTGACCATTGATATAGGTCAAGGCCCACATGCAACTATGAGAAGGGTCTTCACCTTTATCAATGACAAACTTATAGACCCATGAGGAAAAACCAATCACTACACCCCCTACCTTCTCTATGTGTAGTATAAAGAAAAGAAGCATCTCTCCATACATCAGATAGAGAAGAAGCAAGATGAAGACCATTAATTTTAACCTCCTGAAAGAAAGCAATATCAGGTTTCCACTTTCCAATGACATATTTTTCACCATATTTATGGTGAGGGAGAGACATCCCTCTTACATTCCATGACAAGATTTTGTAATTCATGTCAATGAAGAGATAGCAAGTTCCTCCTCTTGTGGAAATGCTTCAAACTGGTTAACTAAAGCAATTGTAGACTCAGAGTTACCCAATTCTTTTGTCATAGGAGGTGGGGACCTAGATCTTTGTCTCACAAAAGGAGGGGAATTAGCAGCCCCATTTCCAAATTTATGGCTATGATGACAGGATGAAGGTTCAGAGCTTGAAAGTGTACTTTCCCCATTAGAAACTACTTCACCATTTTGACCTGTAACTAGACTAGAAGGTTCTTTTCGCTTTCTTACAATTTTCCATCCCTCATGCATCTCTTCATCTATTGATTCATAATTGTTTAAACTCAGACTATTAGTTTTTTGAGTTGCAGTAGGCAGGCCATTCATTTTTGCTTGAACTGGGCCTTTATGAGCAGGGGTAAGCACCTTGCTATTGGTTTGCAGCTGTTTAGGTGGCATGTCAACAGGGGGCTATAAGATTTTATTCTTTCTAGCAGGACAATCTCTGATCAAATGACCTTCTTGGCGGCAATAAAAACACGCATTAGGTTTGTTCAAATAAACAACTGACTGATAAAATTGAAACCCTAGGCCAATGAATTTAATAGTTTTTGGCAAAGGCTAGTTCAAGTCCATTTCTACACAAACCTTGGGATGCACACTTAAACTAGAGAATTTTTCTGAGTTATTCTTACACCAAATAACCCTGCCAAGCTGTGACACAATTTCTCGAAGGAAAGGTCTAAAATCCAATCGGAGAAAGGGGAGTTCCACCCACATAGGATACCGAGACTTGGACGAGACCTCTAGATGAAATTCAAGAGTCCATGCTTGTAGGTAACATATCTTTCCACATATGACCTAGGTCCCATACTGTAAAATAGCTTGAGCATGTTCAGAAGATTTAAATGAGCATGAAACATACCCCTTTCCTAAACCTCTCATAGATTCAATTTCCCATCCATGGTTTTCCTAGTTTAATTTAGTCCATTTGAAAAACTTTATTTCAGACGAGATGCCTCTTAAAAAGAACAGAATCATAGATTTACTTTGGCACTCCGCAATGCAGTCTATAACATCATCTGGAAGCAGGAATTCTAGGGTTTTACCTCTTTCTTCGCTATTGGGTGCCTCCATGGCACGGTCATTCGTGCCTCCATAACTTCCTTCTGCATTTATGGTAAGAAGCTCCCCTTTGTCGGTATTAGACACAACATGTTTTGTTTCATCGTTGGGAATCCTACCACCACTCGCAGAGAGAGCCCCACTAGTATTTCTTGCCTTCGCCTTAAGTCTCATTGGAAAGCCAATGAAAGATGAGAAGGAAGCCTACCGAGCACACCCAACCAAGCAAACACATGCGGCGGCTGACCATGACTCTATGCCCTAGCAAAGATAGCAGACTCCTAAAGAAAAATAGTAGCAGGTTGCTACTGAAAAATCTCAGGCAAAAAGAGGAACAAGCTAGAAATTCTGCTGGAAACCGAAAAGAAATGACACTAAAAAAAGCTGGTAGAAAAGAAGAATAACATTAGGGTTTTAGAAGGTGTCATCTGCTCCAATCAAGATCTCGACATCCTTGATGACACATATTTTATCAGTTTAAGTTATTTCTCCTACAAAATTATGCATAAATTATTTTAAATTATTTGCATATGAGTTGGTCTAGTGGTGGAGAACTTGTACTCTTTGAAAGAGAGGTCACAAGTTCACATCCTACGATGGGTAAGGTATTTACAACTCGTATTGTGGAGTACGAATTAGGTGCCTCCCTCATATTGGGAGTCCATAAAGCCATCTCCTCGTATTGTGGACTATAAAAGGACCTTTCCTTTTCTTTTCTATTTTTAATGTGGGAAGATTTATTATTATATGTTTTCTTTCTATTTTTAATGTGAGAAGATTTCGTGTCTTTTATATATATAGATTTTTTTTTTTTGAGGTCGAGTGGGAGGTGTGTGGCCATTGTATCAAATGTATATTGTTTTTAGATTTAAAGATATTAAAGATTACTTATTTTTATTAAAAAAATATAATATCAAAATTTTAAGATTTTATAATTTATTATATATTTAAAAATAATATTAAAAGGATATTTATAATAATTTATTATTTGAGTTGATTTAAATATAAGATATTATAAATTAGTATGAAACTCATAATAAATTAATTGCTTTAAAGAGAGGAAAAGTAAATTCATCCAAAAATAGGCAATACAAAAATTTATAAGGAATTAAAAAAGAGGTGGGAAAAAATCATGTGTACTATTTCATGAAATTTCTATGGTGTAGCACTATTTGTTTAAAGAATGGTAAGTTGATAGGAGAAAGATTTAAAAGCTGAATAGATTGTGATGTGAACAACCATAAATATTCCACATTTGTGAAAGGGGGGATTCATCACCTCTCTCTTTTGAAGTAACATGGAAGTGGGTATCTAGTGCTCATAATTTCTCACTATTACAAGAAAATTTAATTTCTACTTGATCAAAGATGGTTCAATAGAAACTCAAATGAAAATCAAAATGTAATGTCAACATTTTAATTTACTAATTTTGAATTGAAATGAATATCATGATTAAAAAAAACAAGTTTTATATTTTTTTTATTAGAGAAGATTTTTGTGTTCACCTTTGCTCACTCTAAACAAGTAATTATTTTGGAGATTCAAATATATCATGGTTGTGTGACATTCAAAACCAAACACAAGGTACATTTATAAAATACAAATTATCATCACCATTTTTTAAAAATAAACACAGTTATAAATCAGGGATCATATAGGATGAAAAAATGTTGGAAAAAAGAGAATTTTTATTAAAAAAGAGAGGATGACCTAAAATTGATAATTAGACATTTAAAATTAGAATGTTTTAGGTAAAATTATTATTTTTAAATAAATTTTGAATTATATCTTGATATTTTTATTTTCTTTTAACAATTTTATTCACTATTCACAAATAGCCATGTTGAAAATTTTGATATCAAACATTTATTTTATGATTAAATTCATTCTAATTTATTTTTAAGCTAAAGGTTTATGGAGGAGGACTTCTTGAAATATCTATTAATAGATATATTGAAATTATTAATAATTTGTAGTAAGAACTAAAAAGAATGAGGTCAATTGAAATTATTTTGTGACAATATATTCCAAAGCTTTAGATCTCACAATAGTGATATGTAGAGGCTTTTGGGATATTTTGGAATGCTAGGGTTTATTTATTTTCTAGAGTATGCAAAGATATTGCTTAAAATACATTATGGCCATTGTAATTGAGTTCGTTAATAGCTCCATTATGAGCGTATGCATCTTCGTTTATGAGAGATTATAGATCACAAATTCAAAAAGAGATTGTTTTTTTTTTTTTGGTTCTTGAAATCACACTTTTTTCAAGTGTATGTACACCACTTATGTTTGAGAGGAAATTTTTTATTTTTGATATTGAAAAGTTCAATTTTAGAATAAATCTATGATAAAAGATGTATTTTTAATACAATTTAATAAATTGGTTAAAATTTTTAGTCATATTAATTATTTATGTTTGTATTTTTTGAGCTATCAAATATTATTGGGTGACATTTATGTTGCATTTGATTGTTAGAGCCCAAGGGTCAAAATGGAGGTTGGAGAATCCACTAGAGGTATGGAGGATCATTATCATCTCAAATTAGATATTCATTTAAAATTTGGGTAAAATGCTTCAATAACACTTTTTATAGGAATAATTTCTACTAGTTTTCAACATAATGTGTGTTTCAATTCTTTTTCTAGTTTGATGGTATCTAATTTTTTCTTTCTAGTGTGGTGTTCATATTAGTTGTGATGAGTTTATTTGTTTTTTTTAATAATATTGAGTATTGGCGTAAAGTAGGTTTCTAGTGAGTAATAAAGCTATTAGGTGTACAAGTTCTTTATGATCAATATATGACTAGTGTTCTCTTAATGTTTTGCATTATCTTATGTGTAATAAGGTTAATCCGCTTAGGATGTTTTTCATCTAGTTAGACAATGTGATATCTTACACATAATTTGATATGTTCTAAGGCATATTGAATGAACTAGTTTCACATGATACTATCAAGAGGAGGAAATACATATTAAAACTACAAGTAGTGGTGACATAGGTCACTAGATGTATAGATTGATAGGAGTTGCACATTACATAATGTAGAGAAAATTCTCAAGAATTGGGATAATATGTATATGTATCAAAATAGGTTGATCAATGTTCAAAAATTTGAGGATAATGTTGTTGAGTGAAAGAGTTGAATGGTGAAACAATGGGAAAAGGGGGATTTTCTACTTATGGTTTAGGACATAGAACAACAGATTTCCCAATCATTTCATTGAAGGAAAACTCTAGAGATCTCAAACTAAAGTATGCAAAGGAGAAAGAGATCCTATAATAGGGTTGTCCCAAATTAGAGAGATGAAATGTGTGCACCTAGAAACTTGTAGAGGATTGAATGAAGCTCTGAAATGTAGGAAACATTGATTTTAATGTTGAGTGGGACTCATATGCCAGAATAGGCAATTTAGTCCCAAATTAGGATTTTCGGGCAGGAACAAGTTTCTGGTAGTGGAGATTCTGGATCTACAAAAATCTAAAAATTGACCAATACTGGGACTCATATGCCAGAAATGGCATATCAATATAGTTAAGGTTTTTTGGAAATTCAAAGTCTGATTCTACTCCTCAAATATCTGCTTTGTCCTTTCTAATTGATTTTTGGATCCAAAACCCTAAATTGTAACCTACAGGTGTCTTCTAATGATCTCTTATGCAAGGTGACAACTTTGAAAACTTTGTCCAAACTTTCTCATCAATGTATCTTCAACCTAGATCTACAAATCACACATAAAAGAGAGGGAAAAATGTTGTTTTCTTAACGGAAATGGGTTTTCCTTGGTCAAGCCTCATTTTGGTAATCAAACCTTGAAATGAAATGAAATAGAAAATGAGAATGATGAATGAAGAAAATGCAATGTTGCAACTCACCAAACCCTAACAATAAAGTGTTGCAAACATGTGTGAAGCGGCCCCAATGGATGTAGATCTTGAATCTTCCTTCAATAGGATAAATCTTGACTTGAATGCTAGCTTGAATCATAAAACCCTACATCACAATTGTTAGCTAAAAAACAAACATGATGCATGATGAATTTGACATGATGATTGATGCTTGAATAATGCTCTAAATCACTTGATAATCAACCCTTGAATGCTCTTGTAAAATCTTGAAGTTATCTAATTATTCATTCCCACTTGACTCAAGATCTATTTGAATTAGCCAATTATCTCCTAATTTAATGTTTGAGTATCTTTCATGAATAAACTCTCTGTCATAACTAGTTAGTTATCTAGTTCTAACTCGTATGCATGTACATGCTTATTAATTAAATATCTTTATTTAATTAATTAAATTTTATGTGTGTGTGTGTTCGAACAAAACGTTGCTTTTAATCTATCTTTATCTTTGTCATGCAAACATTATTCTTCTATTTTCGAATACCAAACTCGAAGATTGAATCATTATTTAATCTTTATCTCTATTCTTAGTTTTTATCACTCATGTCAGTACTAACAATTATCATAATGCATGTCAAATCCTTTGATCTCAATCATTTGTTTTCTTTTGATCCTGGCCTGTCATTCGAATGATCAATTTTCTATAAATTGATCTATCTTTCATCATTTTACTCCTAAAATCTTATGACTTTTGGAAGCATATCTATTATCTGAATCTTTGATTTTTTTCTAAATCACTATCATAGGCTATACTAGCGTAGATAAATATGAGTGAAATTATACTACAATGGTGAAATGGAGAAGGACAATCGAGGTCATACATGGAACTATGTAGATATTGGGTGAGATTGTTCAGTTTATTTATGTTTTAGCTTTCCTTTGTTCTCTGTTGTTTAGCTTAGATTACATTAGAGCTTGATTGCATTTTGTGTGCTTTTAACCTTTCTTGTTTTCATGATGTTACACTCTCAGAGATAAATATCTTTCCTGGGGGCTATCTTTGACCAACACCTTAAGATTATTTTAAAGAAGCACAATAGTATTATCTCGCGAGTGGTAAACTAGATGTTGAGTGTGGAATTTTCAGTGCATGAGGTCATCATCATGTGAGTACAAACATCTCCTCATGATTTGTGGCCTCATTTCTAGACCTTAGGGAATCACTTGAGATGGTGTGATAATTGATATTGACCAACACTCTTCATGAAAATTCACCTTGGTAGGTTGGAGGATATCATCTCAGTGGTGCAAAGTGGTGTCGGTATCTCAAGGCCCAATTGATATCCAAAAGGTGTTGGTTATGGGAGTTGTGAAATGACTCCCATTTCTTTCAAAATTTTGTATTATGATGTTGATGCAACATTGAGTCAAGGCTAGGAAGGCTTGTAAATTTCTCAAGTACATAACCAATTTAGAGCTGGTGCATGATCTTAGGTGGATTAATGAATTCTCCCAATTGTTTGTGTGGATAGATGATAATTAGCTTTAACTATAAGGTCAAGTTTCCTTTTTTGTTTCTCTCTAACTATTAACGCTAGTTTTTTTATGTATATCTAGTGGAAAAGTGTTTCAGTGGCTTCATCCTTGGCAATGTAAAGATAAACTATGTATATAATGGTGTAGTCCTAGCTACTCTCACTTAGCAAAATAATAATAATAATACACAAGTATTTAATGGATGGTTCTAAATAGAAAAGTTGTATCTTAGATCTATTTTAGCTAAAGTGAATTTAGCTAGAGTGAATCTAGCTAGAACACACTTTTAACTCAATTTAAATTCTAGTTGGAAATGCTTAAATTTTAGTGTTCTACAAACCTAGCCTAAAAGGTGACATAATTTTAAACTTTCAACTATTAATCTAATGTTACATTAATAATTTCTAAATTTATAATTTTTTAGAAGATTACATTTATAGAAGTATAATCTATTTATTAATACAAATTTCATCCAGCTCTATCGAACAAAAGAATCAACCATTTTCTACCCTTAAAATCTTGGTCTTCATCCATGTTTAGTGCTAAAATCTTAGTTTCTTTCCTTTAAAAAGACATCCATGATTTCCTAGAGAAGTCATGAATAGAAGATACATAATATAGGAATTTTCCAAGAGATGGTATATCCACTAAACCAAATACATCAATGTGACCAAATACAATGTTCCAATTTCCTATGAATTCCTCATTTTAGAGTGCCATTTATTTTCATTGTAATTATTTTAGCTTTGATCAATATAAAAAATACATCAATGTGAATCAAATCTACATTCCTTAGAACTCTAGTGAGTTCTAGAAAACTATTTCATTTTTGTTTCACACAAATTGAATGTTCACATAATTAAAAATTTAGAAAATGATTAATTAGTTCCTCTACTAAGTTCTTTCTCTTCAAGACCTTAAGACATTCTTACCAATGCAGCCTATATGCTCACACTATAGCAAGGTCTCAATTTTCCTGATATCTTAGGAAGATAATATATTTCCTTTCCTATTGAGATATTATTCCACTTGTTATTTTTGGGGCTATATTAGTGTCCTATAATCTATATTTAGGATTCCATATTCTATAAGAGGGATACCAAATATATGATTATCAAGGATAGAAAGGACCATAATTTTGAATTATTCATCAACAAGTCCAATGTATTTCCCAATAGTCTATGCTTCATAAGCTAGGCAACTAATTAAAGAAAGAGGCATCCATGTGGTTGAATTAGCATTAATGTTAAAAAAAAATAATGTACACCTTGCATAACATTTTAATATTATGGCTCCTCATAGAATGGGATGCTAATTGGAGAGGTATCTTGGGATTCTCCTTATATGATGTATCTATTCATTTGGAATGTGTCATATAGAGAATGGAGTATATACATTGGTAGATAAATTACTTTTAGGGCTACAAAAATATACTGTAGTATCTTTGACCAACTAAAAATAGCATTGTATAAGAGAATGTAAGAAGAGTCAAATGTTACTAATGAAACACTTGGTTTGAATAGTTGGACTACTTGTTCATATGCACCACATAAACCTTCATGAAGCATTGAAGTTTGTTCATAAGGTGGGGAGCATGGATTTGGTTGGAGGATTTTAAAGTAGATTTTGAGGACAAGGTTTTGTGAACCATTTGGTGGTTTCTTGCTTGTCCCTTGCATATAAATTGAATGCTTTCCATTGTGTTTGATCATGGTATTTAGTGATAGGTAAATGTTATTTGAATTAGATTAGACATAAGGATTGAAGAAATTATTTAACCATAAGTAAAATTCTTGTAATATTGTAATCATCATTTTGATAATATATTTAATCATGATTTATTCTTGGTGAACTCTGTTATCAAATCTTTTCTCTCTCTTTTCTTGGTGCATGATATTGTCAACTTCTTTACTTTCCTGCATTTTGTGTGTTTATTTGCACAATTCACAAGAAATGTCAGTTTCAATCTTAAATTAAATATGTATCTTGGTGAATCTAATAGTTGTTAAGTGAATCATAGTAAGGAGTTTACCAATCAAATCAAAATCCAAAAATCAAATCATCTTGTTTTGCTAGGTGTGTGTAGATGCATCCTTCTCCATACACTTAGTCAAATTATCATCTAAAGAGTCATGAGGGAAAACCAACATTTAAATAACAAAACCCTTGTTTATAGGCTTGACATGCTTAAAAATGTGAGGGTTTATTGAAATAATACCTTCCACACCTTTCCACTTCTTTCCACTACTTAAATCATGTTTGTTTATGATTGAATATGCTCTAGAAAACATCTCCAGACCACTACAACTGATATACCTTCAAAAACATGACTGTAGCAACATCAAATGTATGGAAAAACCCTTCAAATTCTCTGTAGCAGCAACTCCATCAATGCATTCTTGTTTCCCCTACACAAAAAAAACTCACACACAACCTAAAACATCATATTTGCATCTACTCCACTGGACTACAAGACCTATTTTGGTGGAGTATCCTTCATTTGCCTATTAGACTCTCAAAACCTTATATGAAGTTGCAAACCAAACTACAATAACTAGGCTCAAACAATTGTTGTATTCAATAAAACTTCTTCAAAATATATTAAAATGAATGCTACTTCACTACACTACTAGATGCAATAAGATTCAAGACCTTTAACCTTTGTGTAAACCATACAAACTATTGGACAGTGGAAAGAAACACTAAATTTTAATAAACATGGGACTTTATTTGATATAAACTCCTCAAGAATACAAAAGATTAAAGGAGGCTAAATCCTGCCAAGATTTGAAATTAAATCCTGAAAATACCTTAAGGGGGACTAAGATGCCATCTTAGTCCTGAGGCATGAAACTCGAGGCACAAACTCCAAAAAGGGGCCCATTTAAGGCACACTTAAAATCAAGGTCCCAAGACCTTTGGGGGACAAAGACGCCCTAGTTGGCATCTTAGTCCTAACCCAAAAATCAAGGACATAATCATTAAATTATCATTTATCCTTTGATGTTTGTCAAGATTAGCCAGAAAAAAGATGTAATTTATTAGGCTTGTGGATGCAAAAAAGGACCAATTAAGACATAAATAGGGATAAATAAAGCAAGGCAAGCCCAAATAAATGTGAAAACGCAAGGGTATACATTTTCCTACACTACATTTAGCTCCCACTTTAGTGAGAGGATGAACTTGCTTCAAACTCACACTAAAGTAGCCAACCACACAATCAAGAGGGGTTAAAATGTACAAATGCTAGTAAGATAGGATGACAATGACCAAGAGGGTGGCCAAGCCCCCAGGATCAAGATCATATGGAAAACTAACATAGGATTTTTGTTAGAAATGTGTTGGTACTAATAAATTTGAGAGGATCAAGATCATATGGAAAACTAGCATAGGATTTTTGTTAGAAATGTGTTAGTACTAATGAGTTTGAGTTTGATAAAGGTTTGGAGCCTAAGTTGATGATTTATGGCTTTGTGAAATGAAGAATTCAAGTGAAATTGTGTAAAAGTTGAGTGAATCAAAGATGGTTGTTCAATTTGATCTTCTCCAATTGTGTTTGGGATAGAAGTTCCCTAGATGTATGGTGTTTTGGTAGATGCCACTGCATCAATGACATTCCATGATATCACATTTCTTTAAGGACTTTTTTGAAACAATTTGCTTGCATTGGGAATAATGGGGGAATGGATGCTTTATAACCTAGGTCATAAAACACCACTATTCTCCTATTATCATTCAATAACGTCTTAGGAATCCAAATTGGAATGACTATCAACCCAAAAGGGTGAGTCAATGCTCAATGAGAAAGACAAAGGAGGGGGTTCTTTAAGCTTTGAGGGGTTCACCACCAAGCAAAAGCTTGGAAAATACAAGTAAGCATTCAACTCACAAAATCTAATAATGCAAGCTAAATGAAGGATGTAAATGATGAAATTAAGCAATGGTAAGTTAGGATGTGTACCTGGGAAGTCTGGAAATGTAATGAGAATTCTAGAAATGTAAATAAGCTATCAAAATGTGTTATGGAGGACTAAGACACCCTTACTGTCTCATTAGTCCTATTGTTGTTTTTCAAGGCAGATGCTGAATCTTTAGATGCTAGAAGAGGATCTGAAATAATCTTTGCAAAATTCCACTTGGAGGACTAAGACACCCTTGCTACTGTCTTAGTCCCAATCTGAATTTTTGAAATCTCTGAATGTGATCTTGAGGCTTGATGTCTACACTTCCTTCTTCTCATATCTTAGGTTATGAAAATTTTGGATCTAGTCTGTAGGTGAGTTTCCATGAAGATGATAACTTTGCAATGATGATCTTCAATTCTTCAACTTAAATCTATAAACACAAACATGCAAGAGAGGAAAAACTTGTTGATTGTTAGTAAATGGGGGTTTGCCTTGGTCAAACCCCTTATTGGTAATTAAACCTTGAAATATAATGAAATGGAGGAAAATGATGAATGAACAAAACACTATGTTGCAACTCACCAAAACCTAATTAGAATTTACTGAACCAAACAACTTTTCACTATTCAAAAAATCACTCATCAAATCAACTTGATTTTACAAGGAAAAATAACCACAAAACCAATCATTCTTGCTTCAATCATGTGCTCATACTTCCAAGACACTTTAACATCACATTTTTGTCAGAAATAAACAATCATACTGCCCCAAAACTCTATTTGTTAGAAACTTCAATTTCATGCATTTAATCACCATGATTCCACATAAGGTTCATCTTTCTCAACACATCAAATACAAAAAATCTATCTTCTAACCCATATCCAAACATAAAAAAATTTGTAACAACCTCAAAAAAATAGTCTCCAAATAATTACAACCTTTTCTTTGACCATTCTAACAGATTCATTATTTTGAGCAATCAAACCAATATATTCCTAGTAGGTCAACAAAGCACTAAATCAGGTATCAACATTCTTTCTTCTTTGAATCATCACAAATTATTAGAACATCTTGGAACCCATTTTGACAATATTTCACATATTTAACTTCCACATTAACTTATTTTGTAACAATCATCAATAATCTAGACTGAACGCTGGAAAAAGGCTTAAATTAGGCCAAAATTACAAAGGAGCTATCTCAATAACAACCCCAAACCACTAAATAACCTAAAAAAGTCTTCATACATGTTACAAAACTCTATATTCCACCATTTTTAAGAATTGATAGGCCCACTAAAGAATTAGACCAACATTTAAATACCAATAATGTCAACTACAATATTCCTCATGACTCTTGATCTTCTGATTTTTTCTTTTTGTTGCATTTACAATATTGGCAACTTTTAGCATTTCTTCCAAATTTTTCTTTTTTCTATCTTTTCGCCCACCTAGTGACCTATTATGGATTCAAATACATTGAAATGGATCTCCACATGACTCTTCACCTTATTTTTGCATTCTTTTTTTACAATTTCTTGTTTTTCCCACTTTTACATAAAAAAGACATTTTTGTGCTCTTGACATTTTGACCTCCTAGAACATATTGAAGACTTTAAATACATAAATTGTGACTTCAAAAGACCTTTACAATGCTTTTACACTTGAATATTCAAATTCTTACAAATTTTCCTTTTTGAAGCACAAGGTGCTCTTGCACCATACAACCAACCAACAAAATCTTTCCAAGTCCCTTGGAAACATATTGCATCTTCTTTTCTTGTACTTTCAAAACAAATTCAAATTTTCCTTGGACTGCTTTTCTCTTTTTCTCAAATCTTGTACTTTCCTTTGTCTTTTCCTTCAACTCTGTCTTCATCACCATCTTCACTTTGTCTTTTCCATTGATCTTCATCTTTTTCTTCTCTTACCCTTTCCTTTCTCTTCCTCTATCTATCAGGGTCACAATCACTTTTTCTCTTTCAAAAGGACACAAGACTGCCCGTTCACAACTCTCTGCTTTCCATCAACTTATCCTCAACCAAGGACACAAGATTGTCCTTGAAAACTTTCCTCTTTCTTTCACAATTCATCCTTGACCTTCTTTGACCAATCATCTTTTCATCTTCACATCTGTTCCCATCAATGGAGTACTCTTCAGGATACAAACTCAAGTTCTTCTTCAAACAGGTATCCATCTCTTTCTTACTACCTCACCACATAACTCAACAACTCAATAACTCAACAACTAGGTTCTCTCTTAACTTACACAAACACAAACTCAAAAAACCATCTATCTTACCCAACAGTAAATCTTGGAAGATGCCTCAATATCTTTCCTTGCATGTTCTACCCAACTTAATCTCCATTGGAGGATGGTGACCATAAACCTCAACTTGTCTACCAACACACAACTCAAAACTCTTTCTCTGTGCAGCTTAGATGGATCAAGCACCTGCAACCAATAACTCAAACCAACTATCAACAACTTAACCACTTATCATAATCAACCAACTCTGATACCAATTGATGCAAGGGAATCTACCAAAACACCATACATCTAGGGAACTTCTATCCCAAACACAATTGGAGAAGATCAAATTGAACAAGCATCTTTGATTCACTCAACTTTTACACAATTTCACTTGAATTCTTCATTTCACAAAGCCATAAATCATCAACTTAGGCTCCAAACCTTTATAAAACTCAAACTCATAAGTACCAACACCTTTCTAATAAGAATAAGACAAAAACTTGATTACCAAAGTCTTCACAAAACCTTTTGCACAACCACCACAACACCGCATGGTTGTTGTTGGGCCTTCATGGTGATGCGGGGCTTTCCTCGCATCACCATGAAGGCCCAAAAACAACCGTGCAGTGTTGTGGTGGTTGTGTAGAAGGTTTTGTGAAGGCTTTGGTGATCTAAAGTGGAGCGTGCAACTACAATATCTAATAAAAATCCACTTTCAAATATGCTTATGCCTTAATGAGAAATAATCACTCATATAACCAATTAGTTGGAAGAAAACTGGGAGATAACATGAGTGCTCGGTTAAAGAAATAACAATTTTGAAAGCATCTTCCTTGAATGCGAGTGCAATTAAAGAATCTAGTTCAGAAACAAACTTGTTTTAGGAAATGGTACTTAAGCTTCCTCAAAAATGTGGTGAGTGTGCAAGATTTTCCTCCAAGAGAGTATCTAAAAAGATGACGGGCTATCATGGAGACATGTATTGTCCATTTTTTTCTCCTTGTTGGCTATCACAACATTTTGTGTTTATGTATGTTTTCTATTCAAGGGACCCCTAAATGTTAGTTCAATTTGACCATTCATGTGGGAAAACATTGGTTATGGTGCATATTAAAGCTAAGTTGCTTTGGTTGGGATGTTGGTTCTACATTTTGTGTTGCAAGAAGTTGGATTCTATGGATATCAAGTCTCAAAAAATTTCTCTCAAACTATGCCTTGTGACATTGAATGTGCTACATCACATTACACATTCAAGTAGAGCAGATGACAATTTATTCCATTAGAAAATGAGGGGAGCCTTCTCATAAGTGGATAAGCTATTATAAAGAGCCCACAAATACTGATACGGGCTCTTGAGGAGTGACCTAGGAAGAATGAGAGAAAGGTTTCCGACCTTTCAAGGTTCTTGTGGTGTGAATATTATCATAAATGTGTATTTTGAAACTATGGAAAAAAATATTTTGTGTATACAATCATAAAGGTGCCAATGGAAAATCCAAGGCTCCCTTAATAGCTTGCTCTTGTGCTAGATCATAACATTTTGAAGTAGCTTATGGTATTTTTTATAGGTGCAAACATTCATTGTAAGGATTAGTTTTGGGTGGGCACAAACATTTCATGACATACCTTCTTCCTAATTGTGGAACACCATTAGAAAGACACATTTAGGCTGCAAAATATAGGGCACATATACTCTTAGTCATTGTTTCTCTAGGTGGTATGGAATTAGGTGGATATCGTGGAATATAGTACATTATACACTATCTTATGTATCAAGGAAACTTGTGTCAAGATCTGAGCAGATAAATGATTCTTTTACTCTCAAAACATTATACCTTCCATTCTTAATGTATCTACTATCATACCTCTCACTAACACTATTATTTTATTGACATTTTTATCCCACTACCTCTACAAAAGAGCTCCATTTGAAGGCATCTTGACTACATATTACGCACAAAAAAACTATACAAGTGCAACAAGATGTTTGCAAGAAAAAATATGAATTCAGTGAAACATTACTGTCTAAGCAAAACAATGTCTTTAAATGAAGGAGCATTGTAATTGTGACTAAGAAAACATTGTGTAGGCATTGTTAGCATTGAGAAATGAAGAAGATAACACATTGAATTAGGTGGTTGAGACCACTGGAAGGAATATCATTGTTAGAGAGTTGCAAACTATGAATTGTCTTCTGTCCTATAGGATTGAGAAAGGAAGAACACTGTCAAACAGTCATTGAATCATAACAAATAGTCCAAAAACAATGAAAGTTACTGTCAAATGGTGACAAAGATCCATCCTCTAAGTCATTTGCACATGCTGATTGAGAACACAATGAGTAAGAAGTAAAAGAGTACTAGATCATAGCACTGCAAAATGGTTATGAGTTATGCAATGAACTTCACTGTTCTTTTGATCACAAAGGAGATCAAGATAATAACCAACATATTGATGTACACAAAGAATGTTCATGGAGGAGTGCAAACTTCCTTACAAAGGAATTACCATAGTAGAGTTTGAGGTGAATTGAACCTACTATTTAATGCTGATATGGATATGTTCTAACTTGTAGTTAATTGAACATGTAGCATAATAGATAGGCTAAATAGTTGTTCATATACCATTGTTTCAAATTCAAAATTGCTATATTTTATTCTAGGAGAAAATCACAGGGGGAGTCTATACATAAGACACCATTGTTTCAAATTCAAAATTATATTCTCTTTCACAATTGTTTGCTTCATTTATTTGATCTAAGATAGTTTGTTGTATAGAAGATGCTTTCAAAATCATAGTAAAATCCTTTATTTTGGGAAGTCTGTTTAGAATCTTTTCATTATAATAATGAACAAAAGCATTAGTCATTAACCCAAACTTTGTTAGAGTTTCACCAAATTCTACTTTTTCACTCTCTTTCCCATTCTAAATTTTATTCCCAATTTCATCCATGAAGAACTTCCTTAGCCTATAGATCTTGTTGTTAGCCATAACTTTACCAAGTGTCGAGGATAGCTTCAAGTTTTTACTCAAGCAACAATTGACAAAATTCAGCCTTACTAGATACAATGTGTTGAAAAGCTCTTTGAAGTTATTCTGGAAAAGAGTTCTTGAGAGTATAATGCATAGTTTTGAATTAACCTTTTTGCATGAATTTCATATCTTTGATTGGCTATTTTGAGCTTGATGACCTCCCTCAAGAATGAGCAGACTTGGGCTATGACATCACAACTTTGTTCCTTAACCATACTTACTTGTATGATGAGATTGTTGGCAATTATAAGCAATCTACAACAAATATCAATGAGGTTTCTTCATATTCAATATCCACCCTCAATATTTTAATCTCTTCTTCATTTTCCATTGAGGTTGGAAAGAGGGCTTCCATATTTATGACAACTCCCAAAATATTTTTATGACTTAGCTCAACAACACTGAGAAAGTTTCTTTCATTAATACTTTTGTGTTTCATCATACTAATGATGTGGGATTGCTTAGGGAATCCATTTCCTTGAAAATTAATTAAACCCCTCTTTAGATGGTGATTCCATACATAGGTCAAACACATAGCCAAAGAGGGATGCTAGCAAGGGTTTTTATCAATCTTTTATAAAATATGATTGTATTCCTAAAGTCAACATGCATTCAGGATAGGTAAACATGAAGATTATCTATCAGAGCATACAATTAAATGTAAGTTCATAAAATTGATCCCCAAATTGGCTAAACTACATGAGTGAATTTTAGAGAAATGAAAGTAGTGTATGGAAATGAAATTTACATTCACCCACATGCTTGTTATTTTTTATTCTAAAATTCAATTCATTAAGGGACAAAGAACTCATTTTAAAATTTGGTCCTTAGGATTCAAAGGATGATTTTCTATGCAATAAATTATAGGCCTTATTCTTTGAGCCTCAAGCATAGCCTTTTCATACACTTTTATGCATTTCATTGGACGAGACCTCCTTTCTTGATAAAAAATTAAAAGAAATAGTTGAATTTGAAAAATCACTGTTTTTTTTATTGATATAAATGGTGCTAATCCCTCCCAATGTATAAATAAATAAATAACTAAGTGGTCATTTGTGATTGAGGGTAGGGCTCTCAATTCCTCTTAATCCCAATTGGTGGGATATTGCAGTACCTTACCATCATTTCATTATTTCATTTTTTTTATATTAAAAATCTCATATATTAATAATAAAAACAAACCTTACTCACGTCCATTTCATTATTCCAAATGATGTTGTTGAAGATAATTCTCGTAAGGGCAACCGGGAGGTGTCTACCTCCCATTTGGATCCACCTCCTTAACAAACTACAGCTGTGGGTAATGTTGATCTGGTCTTTTCTATGGCCCGCTCTTCCACCCGTTTTCTCTCGTATGCCACTACATTTCATTTTCCCTAGATCACCACTACATTTTAATTTTTTAAGCCGTGTGGACCCATCACTACATTTTAAGCCGTGGGAATCATTGGGTACCACTCATCCTTTATCTCTTTGGAATCTATCCACCATAAGAAAATTCGTTGCGTGGAATTGTTCCGCGCTATGGTGGAAAGTAAGTCAGACGCAAGAAAAAATTAGACAAGACTGATTATTTTCTTAAGATAGTGCCTTTCATTTTCATGATTCTTTTTTAGTGCCTTTCATTTTCAGTTGGGTCAAAAGAATTTTAACTAATACATTTAATAATTTTTAAAACACATTTCCGAAAAAAATTATGCATAAATTATTTTAAATTAGTGCTTTGATTTTTGGGGCAGTTACCTATATCAAATTTATACTGTTTATAAATTTAAAGGTATTAAAGATATGAGTTTGAATTGATCTGTTTTAAAGCCAAAAGTGAAGAGCTTGTTTTATATAATTTTAAAAATAAAATTGTATAATATTATTTAATTTTATTAAAAAACATAATATTAAAATTTTAAGATTTTATAATTTATTATATATTTAAAAATAATATTAAAAAAGTATTTATTAATATTTATATTTGAATTGATTTAAATATAATATATTGTAAAGTAGTGTTAGACTCATAATAAATTAATTGTTCTAAAGAGAAAGAAAAAATAAATTCATCAAAAATTAGGTAATACAAAAATTTATAAAGAATGAAAGAAGAGGTGAGAGAAAATCATGTGTACTATTTCATGGAATTTCTATGGTGTAGCACTATTTGGGTAAGGAACAATAAGTTGATAGGAGAAAGGTTTAAGTCGAATAGATTGTGATGTGAACAACCACACATATTCCAAGTTTGTGAATGTGGAGATTCATCACCTCTCTCTTTTGAAGTAACATGGAAGTGGGTATCTAGTCTTCATAATTTATCATTATTAAAAGAAAATTTAATTTCTACTTGATCAAAGATGGTTCAATAACAACTCAAATGAAACTCAAAATGTCATGTCAACATTTTGATTTACTAATTTTGAATTGAAATGTATCATGAATAAAAAATTCAAGTTTTATGTTTTACTTACTAGAGAAGATTTTTGTGTTCACCTTTGCTCACTCTAAACAAGTAATTATTTTGGAGATTTAAATATATCATGGTTGTGTGGCATTCAAAACCAAACATAAGGTACACTGATAAAATACAAATTATCATTACCATTTTTTTAAAAATAAACACAGTTATCAATTAGGGATTGTATAGGATGGAAAAATGTGGAAAAAAGAGAATTTTTATAAAAAAAAAAAAGAAAGGATGACCTACAATTGATACTTCAATATTTAAAATTTGAAATTTTTAGGTAAAAATATATTTTTAAAATAAATTTTGAATTATATCTTGATATTTTTATTTTCTTTTAACAATTTTATTCACTATTCACAAATAGCCATGTGAAAATTTTGATATCAAAAATTTATTTTATGATTAAATTCACTCTAATTTATTTTTAAGCTAAAGGTTTATGGAGGAGGACATCTTGAAATATCTATTAATACATATATCAAAATTATTAATAATTTGTAGTAAGAACTAAAAAGAATGAAAATGAGAGAGCAATTTCTAGATTAGATTGTGTAAGCTTTTTTTGGATCGACGTTTCGGATCACACTCCGTGATCCATCATCAGGATAGAGAGCTCAAGGAGATGAAAAAAAAAAAAAACTCCTCAAGAACAGGGGCCATATCAACAGGGAGATTGCTCCAACCATCCACAGACCAAGAATCAGTCTTTTCCGACGCCCATCTAGCCAGCCCATCAGCCACCCTATTCCACTCCCGTGGAATATGACGAAAAACAATGGACTCCAAGGTAGAGCACAGAGAAATAATCTGTTTGACAACCACAGCTAGCTGCCAATTCACATCCTCCAAATTTTGATTATTCAACAGATCAATAACCACCTGAGAATCAGCTTCACAAACAATCCGCCGCCATCCAAGGGAAACTGCACGCTCAACCGCAAGGAAATAGCAAAATTTCCAGAGATTGCTGAAGCCGGTAAACCAAGGAGAAAAGAAGAAACCAGCCACCCGCCACTTCTACCAGCTACCACCAAACCCCTTTGATGCCCGTGGTGCAGCACTCAAGTATTGGCACCTTCACCCCCTGAGCATGTACCCTCAATGAGCAAACTCATGGCGCAATCCTAAAATGCCCCAAGTCCCTGTGAGTAACGCAAGACAGTATGTGTTAAGACTTTGTAGCCAAAGTTCCCAAAGAAAGCCCTAAGAATTAGCCTTCCAAGTTAGTTCTCCCATCGAGTATAAATTTTTTATCCAAGAATATTCTTCTGTTACGTTCCAACCAAATTTGCCAAACAATCAAACTAGGACCAATGCTCCAAGCAATTTTAAGAAAAGAGGTTGTAGCAGGAGAAGAACCCTGTCTCTTCCAAAAATCCTCCAAAGAAGAGACATGGCAACACGGTAAGCTCCAAAGATTCCACCAGTGATGCCAGATAGTCTTAACAAAAGAGCAATGAAAAAATAGATGTGATAAGCATTCATCATGCTGACCACATAGAATGCACATGGAGGGGCCCTGGAACCCACGTTTGCAAAGATTATCCCAAGTAAGACACTTACCTTGAACCACGAGCCAAGAGAAAAAATTACACTTAGGCCAAGCAAATTTATTCCAAGCATGCTTCCACCAAGAAACTTGGGAGCTTCCAAAGACCTGTTTATCCAAAACCTGATAACCAGAGGCAACCGAAAATTTTCCTTTCAAGTCAGGTCCCCAAGCAAGCACATCAGCCCCTTGGAGAGAATTACAGACACGACTCGATAAAATCTTAGCAAGCTCTTGACGATCCTCCACTGCACCACCAGGAGGCCAGTCCAAGGGGCTCTTCCACCTAGACACAGAAATTTGACCCAAAGATTGTTGAGATTTAAAATCTGCCACATGACTCCAACCCGCCTCCACAAAAATCTGGCACAAATCTTGGAGATGGGGATGAGATGACATAATGGGTGGGTATCCATCCCAAGAATCATACCAGAAAAGAGCATCTCGACCCCCATTACAAATCCAAAAAAGTCCCTGTTTAACCAACTTGGCACCACGTTTAAGGGTACTCCAGATCACAGAGCCTTTCCCCTCCATACTAAACCTTGATACCTCCCTACTTTCTACTGCCCCAAAATATTTGAAGGTCAAAATTTTAGCCCAGCACATATGCTGTTGAGAGCACCAGCGCCAATACAACTTAGCAGCCAAGGCCTGCCCATTCAAATCAGCCCGCCGTAAACCAAGACCCCCCTCTTGCTTTGGCCTACAAACAACATCCCACTTCACAAGACTCCATTTTCTATGAAGAAGATTACCAGCCCACAGAAACTGACGAGACAATTTCTCAAAATCTCTAATAAAACTTGAAGGAGCAGAAAGAACAAAGCATTTATAAATAGGAAGAGCCTGGACCACCGACTTTAAAAGAGTCACTCTACCTGCTGAAGAAAGCCACCTGCAAGTCCAATGACTGACCAATCCGCGAAACTTATCAAGAGTCTCTTGCCAAAACCTTTTGGGGAGAGAGCTAACAACAAGAGGGATTCCAAGATAGGAAAAAGGAAGCAAACCAATCTGAAACCGAAGGATACCAGCAATTCTCCTTTGAATACCTTTAGGAGTGTGGAAGAAATATATGAAGGACTTCCCCTCATTTATGCGCTGCCCAGAAGCCGCCAAGTAACTATCCAAGACACTGCACCAATTGAGAGCCTCCTCAACCTTAGCCCTGCCCATCAAAGCAGTATCATCTACAAATTGCAGATGAGACTGAGGGGGAATACCATCTCCCCAACTCCATCCCTGAAGCAAGCCACTAGCAACCTGAGCACGAATGAGTCTTCCCAGGCCTTCCGCAAGGAGGATGAATAAGTAAGGAGATAGGGGATCTCCTTGCCTAAGGCCTCTAGAAGCACCAAACAAACAAGTGGGCTCACCATTGATAAGCACCGAAAAGGAGGAGGAAGTGACACAACTCCTAACCCATTCAATCCAACCCTCAGCCAAGCCAAAAGCTCCAAGGATTTTAAATAGAAAACTCCATTTAACACGATCATAAGCTTTATCCATGTCTAACTTGATAAACATAGATTTATCTTTTGAGGATTCCATAGAATGGATGGCCTCAGCAGCAATAACTACCCCATCCATGATCTGTCTTCTAGCAACAAAACCCCCCTGCTCTTCAGAAATTAAGTCATCAAGCCAAGGCTTCAGCCTTTCAGCGATCAACTTAGTAATAATTTTATACACAACATTACATAGAGCTATAGGCCTAAACAAATCCAAGGAGTTAGCTCCCACCTTCTTAGGAATAAGAGATAAAAATGTAGCATTTAGGGACTTCAACATTTGTTTATGCATAAAGGATTCTTGGACAACCTCTAAAAGGTCCAATTTAACCACTTCCCAGAACTCCTGAAAAAATTCAATGGGGAATCCATCAGGCCCAGGAGCTTTACCTTTCTTCATCTGGAATACAACCTTCTCAAGCTCTGACAAGGTAATAGGAGCAAGCAATGATTCATTCATTTCATTAGTCACCAGCTTCGGGATACAATCTAAAATTTTAGCTTCATCCTCCTCCGCAGGAGGCGAATCCTTAGAGAAAAGGGTAGAGAAATATCAAATGCATTCAACTGAAATAGAGGCTGAAGAGGACAAAGATTCCCCATTAGGCAACAGAATAGAAGAAATAGCATTACCTTGTCTCCGATCCTTAACTGAGTTATGGAAGAAAGCAGTGTTTCGATCCCCAGCCTGGAGCCATTCAATACGAGACTTTTGTTTCCAAAAAATCTCTTCTCTTAACTCCCATTCCTCAAGCTCTTTTGTTGCAGCAACCTCTAATAAACTCAGCTCCTCTGAGAGGCCTTGATCTCGAATTTGTCTGGTAATTAGGTCTAGATTATCTCACGCCTTTTGCTTTTCCTGAAATAAATTACCAAAATGCTGCCTATTCCATCTTTTCAATCTGTATTTAACATACTGGAGCCTCTTTGAGAAAGAGTACATGGCAGTGCCATATGCTGGCTTCCCCTGATCCCACCAACTAGGGAGCAAAACATGAAGAGATTCATCCCTAAGCCACATGAGTTGGAACTTAAAGGTCTGTCTAGCACACCGTTGAGGCACATCAACCACTAGCTTAATAGGCCAATGATCAGAACCACGACCATCCAAAATTTCAGAGCTTATCAACCACCTGTCCCCCACCCAAAAACTAGACACCAAAAATCTATCAAGTCTTTCAGAAATAGAGGCATCGCCAATTCTCCTATTATTCCAAGTAAAAAGACCATTGCCAGGTTTGATATCCACAAGATTCAAAGCAGAGATATTGTCCTGGAGCAATAATGCAGAAGCCTCCAACCTTGCAATACCACCTCGTTTTTCTGCAAGCTCCGTGATAGCATTAAAATCGCCTCCAATAATCCAAGGATGGTAGGGAAATAAGCTGCGAACTAAACGAATGTTGGACCACAAAAGTTGCTTTCCTTGCAACTCCACAGGCGCATACACATTGGAGAAGAGAGCAATTTCCCCTGACATAAAACAAGAGGCCACCATGGAAAGGGAGGACCTGAAAGACACCCACCAAAGGGGGCAAATCTTACGCGGGTTCCATAAACATGCCACCCCGCCAGAAGACCCTTGAGCACCAATGCATTGGCATCCACCATTCCCCCATAACTTAGGAACTAGATCCATCATACCCTCCACAGAGAGCTTAGTCTCCTGCAAAAAAAGAACATCAGGCGAATGACACCTAATCAAATCCCGAACAGCTTTTTGTCTAGGGCCACTGTTCAAGCCCCTAACATTCCAAGAGAGAACTATCATTTCGAGGGGCATGAAAAATGTGAATCCAGAGTCTTGACTGACCCGACTCCACCAAAGTCTCCCCTATCATCTTAATCTTTTCCTCATCCTTCTTCCTTCCCAGCTTAGAAATTTTCTCCGGCCCCCCCTTCTTGAGAACTTTTTGCAGAACACCCAACTGAGAGGACGCCTTAATATTCTTCTTGCCCACCTCTGGACCAACTTTTTGCAAGAGGTGAACCTTATCTACACTATCTTTCACTACCTCAGCACTACCACCCAACTCAACCTGAACCTCCATTTGACGATCTGTCCCTAGAGCCGAAGTCCCATCAGTAAGCGGAGCCATAATCCCCTCTGAGTTGAGCAAAACCTGACTAGAATCTTTCCCAACCTCATCTAAGCATGGCACTCCCATACCCCCCTCCTCTTGGGGAGCAAGCATTGCCTCAACTAAAGGGCCATGCTGATCAATATCCAGAGTCCCATGATCTAGATCCAAAAATCCTGGGTTCACCTCCTGTTGACTAAGATCCTCTAGCACCTCAAACCTGTTGAAGGTGTCCTCCTCCTGCCTGTCCTTCAAAGTCCTTTTATGACCTTTATTTCTGTTTCGGCCTCTAACGGGAATAAATCCATCTTCCCTACCACCAGAACCCTGAATGGGGTCCTTGCCCTTATCCACCCTAGGTGGATTAGCTGAAGGTTGAGAAGAATGAGCCTCCAAAGGCTTGGCCTTTGGACATCTGCGCAGGAGGTGACCATACTCATGACAGAAACGACAACGGAAGGGAAGTGTTTCATAATCCAGCTGTTGCACCCATGAATAATCTCCTGCACTCACTTCTAACGAGTCTGGCAATGGCTTACTTAAATCAATTTCTACACAAAATCGGGCAAAAGTCATTACCTTTTTGAATTGTGTTTGCTGAGAAGAACCCACAGGTTTCCCCAGCTTCGAGGCTAATAGGCACAACACATCCTCTCGCCAGCATTCCACAGGGAGCCTTGGAAGACGGACCCAAACCGGAACCCGATTCGGAAGTTCCTCTGCCGGGTTGAAGCCAGCATGCCATGGCTTAATAAATAAGCCCACCTGGTTATAAAAATACGGGCCCCCTTCAAAAATCCTATTCCGATCAGCCAAACAATCAAAAGTAACCATGAAGTAGTTATTTGCCAGGAGGCGGATCTCCATCTCTCCCTCAGGCATCCATGTCTTTTGAGCCCACATCTCCAAGAATTGCAAAGAAATTTTCAAACCTAAGAATTTGCAATAAAGAGAATGTCGTGCATAATAATCAATGTCTTCAGCCAACATCTCCATTGGAATGACTACGCTCGGCCTCTCTTTACACCGTTCGAGGCACCCATTAATCTTCGGAATTCTAGGCCCCCCTACCGAGCCCATCTCGACTTTCTCAGGTTCCACCGAGAAAAGATTATTATCAAAAATCTTCGAACCCTGTGGAGAGGGTTTCGATCCAAAAGTAGAACGAAAGTCCATATTGGGACAAACCCTAGAAGATTCTCCAGTATCCATCAAAGAGCACACAACGCCAGATGAGCAAGCAAGGCCCAAATAAAACCAAGAGCCCTTCAAAGAAGGCACACTCCACTGGACACCAAGGTCGCAACCCCCCAACCCCAGAATACACACCTGCTGCAAAAGAAAAGAGCCTCCCCCCAAATAGCGTAAAAAAACCCACCCCCAAGAAGCTTCAGAGAAGAAGAGAACAAATCCGACCCCCAACTACACATGCAACCACAAAAGACCACATGCAGGCCGAGCCTAGATGGCAGGCCTCATGCCGCTTGCGAGCCATCCTCCCACTGGTCCTTCCTATCTTTTCTCAAGTAAGAACTAAAAAGAATAAAGTCAATTGAAATTATTTTGTGACAATATATTCCAAAGCTTTAGATCTCACAGTAGTGATATGTAGAGGCTTTTGAGATATTTTGGCATGCTAGGGTTTATTTATTTTCTAGAGTATGCAAAGATATTGCTTAAAATACATTATGGTCATTGTAATTGAGTTGGTTAACAACTCCATTATAAGGGTATGCATCTTCGTTTATGAGAGATTACAAATCACAAATTTAAAAAGAGATTTTTTTTTGGCTTCAAATCACACTTTTTTCAAGTGCATGTACACCACTTATGTTTGAGGAAATTTTTTATTTTTGATATCCAAAAGTTCAATTTTGGAATAAATATATGATAAAAGATGTATTTTTTATACAATCTAATAAATTGGTTAAATTTTTTAGTCATATTAAATATTTATGTTTGTATTTTTTGAGCTATCAAATATTATTGGGTGACATTTATGTTGCATTTGATTGTTAGAGCCCAAGGGTCAAAATGAAGGTTGGAGAATCCACTAGAGGTATGGAGGATCATTGTCATCTCAAATTAGATATTCATTTAAAATTTGGGTAAAATGCTTCAATAACACTTTTTATAGAAATAATCTCTACTAGTTTGCAACATAATGTGTGTTTCAATTCTTTTTTCTAGTTTTATGGTATCTAAGTTTTACTTTCTAGTGTGGTGTTCATATTAGTTGTGATGAGTTTATTTGTTTTTGTTTATAATATTGAGTATTGGTGTAAAGTAGGTTTCTAGTGAGTGGTAAACCTATTATGTGTACAAGTTCTTCATGATCAGTATATGACTAGTGTTCTCTTACTTTTTTGCATTATCTTATGTGTAATAAGGTTAATCCTCTTAGGATGTTTGTTACCCAGTTAGACATTGTGATATCTTACACATACTTTAATATGTTCTAAGGCATGTTGAATGAACTAGTTTCACATGATACTATCAAGAGGAGGAAATAAATATTCAAACTACAAGTAGTGGTGACATAGGGCACTAGATGTATATATTGATAGGATTTGCACATTACATAATGTAGAGAAGAGTCTCAAGAATTGGGATAATATGTATATGCATCAAAATAGGTTAGTTAATGTTCAAAAATTTGAGGATCATGTTGTTGAGTGAAAGAGTTGGGTGGTTGACCATATTAAAAAATTCTCTAGTTCATCTAAGTTGACTTCTTTTTGTGGTTTGTATCGAACTCTAGATTATATCTACAACATAAGGTATCTTTGTATTAGTTGATGGGAAAAACTTAGGCCTTATTATTTCATTCCTTATCTTCCTTTTTCCTTTGTTTATGTTGCCCTGATCATACTTCCTGTGAAGGGAAAATGAGTGAAAGAATTAAAAATGCCACAATACTAATTATTTGAAGCATTATTAATCATTTTGCGATTAATTGACAGTGATAATTAGGGATGCGGCTTCAGTGGTTATGAGCACAAGGAAAATGGGATGCTAATGAAGAAACAAACTACTTAGTTGGAATGGTTGAGATGGCGTTTCTCTCAGATTACCCTTTTCTTATGTTTCTATTTTTGATAAGGACAAAATGCTATTGAACAACTTTAGGCCGATTATCTATTTTTGATTATAGACTTTGGTTTGTTGGCCATTGGCCACAAACAAACCATAATAAATCTTATTGACATCTATCTAGTATAATAACTACAAATACCACCTACACTACTATGTTAGAAGTAACTTGTTCCCCTTGGCTATAGGTGACCTACACTATCACCTTGGTAGTAGATAGAGTACTTTGTGATACTACTTAAATATCTAAATCCTCTTTATTGCTAACCATGATGAGTACACACTTATACTGAGAGAGAGGGTGAATCAGTTTAAGGAAATTCTTTACTTTTTCAAACTAATAGCCACAATAATATTCCTTGCATAGTATCATTCACATAAGATCTACAAATTATGCAACACAAGAGGAACACACAATTTATATGGAAAAACTTGCAGGAGAAAACCATGGAAAAATATTTGCCTTTATATAAATCTCTTTTACAAAATTTGTAGGCATCAATCTATAGGAGATAGGTCAATCCCCTCAATCGTAGGCACCAACCTATTGGAGACACAATCCCACAATTCGTAGGCATCAACCTATTGGAGGCACCAATCCCCACTGCTAAGCACCAACTTAGTGAAAGACACTAATCTCTCCTTTAGAAAACACCAATTTCCACAAAAAAGTTCCACCTTTTGAATGTTGCTCCTTCATCAGATGATGGACACTACAATCTCCTTGATTTACTCCTCTTATATTTTCCTACATTGTCCTTCTCAAATCTCTATGCACTTCTCTTCACAAATCTTTCTCCTACAAATTTGATCCAATCTCTTTTAGTTCTACAGATACCTATTTTCAAATCTGCATATACCTCTACATGTATCTTCTTTAAATCTGCATATATTTCTGCACATATCTTCTTTAAATTTGCATATATTTCTCTTTACCAATTTGCCATAAATTCTTCTTTCAAAACTGCATGTACTTCTCTCTACTAATTTGTCATAAATCTGCCATAATGATCCTCTTTAT
>VDFB02000003.1:347211754-347274886 GCA_007258455.2 Sequoia sempervirens
TTTTTTTTTTTCATCTCCTTGAGCTCTCTATCCTGATGATGGATCACGGAGTGTGATCCGAAACGTCGATCCAAAAAAAGCTTACACAATCTAATCCAGAAATTGCTCTCTCATTTTCTTATGGATTGTGGAAACCTAATAACATTAAAAAGAATGAAGTCAATTGAAATTATTTTGTGACAATATATTCCAAAGCTTTAAATCTCACAATAGTGATATGTAGAGGCTTTTGGGATATTTTGGAATGCTAGGGTTTATTTATTTTCTAGAGTATGCAAAGATATTGCTTAAAATACATTATGGTCATTGTAATTGAGTTGGTTAACAACTCCATTATGAGGGTATGCATCTTCATTTATGAGAGATTATAGATCACAAATTCAAAAAGAGATTTTTTTTTGGGTTCAAATCACACTTTTTTCAAGTGCATGTACACCACTTATGTTTGAGGAATTTTTTTATTTTTGATATCCAAAAGTTCAATTTTCAAATAAATATATGATAAAAGATGTATTTTTTATACAATTTAATAAATTGGTTGAATTTTTTAGTCATATTAAATATTTATGTTTGTATTTTTTGAGCTATCAAATATTATTGGGTGACATTTATGTTGCATTTGATTGTTAGAGCCCAAGGGCCAAAATGAAGGTTGGAGAATCCACTAGAGGTATGGAGGATCATTGTCATCTCAAATTAGATATTCATTTAAAATTTGGGTAAAATGCTTCAATAACACTTTTTATAGGAATAATTTCTCCTAGTTTGCAACATAATGTGTGTTTCAATTCTTTTTCTAGTTTGATTGTATCTAAGTTTTACTTTCTAGTGTGGTGTTCATATTAGTTGTGATGAGTTTATTTATTTTTGTTTATAATATTGAGTATTGGTGTAAAGTAGGTTTCTAGTGAGTGGTAAACCTATTATGTGTACAAGTTCTTCATGATCAATATATGACTAGTGTTCTCTTAATTTTTTGCATTATCTTATGTGTAATAAGGTTAATCCACTTAGGATGTTTGTTATCCAGTTAGACATTGTGATATCTTACACATACTTTAATATGTTCTAAGGCCTGTTGAATGAACTACTTTCACATGATCCTATCAAGAGGAGGAAATAAATATTCAAACTACAAGTAGTGGTGACATAGGGCACTAGATGTATAGATTGATAGGAGTTGCACATTACATAATGTAGAGAAGAGTCTCAAGAATTGGGATAATATGTATATGCATCAAAATAGGTTAATTAATGTTCAAAAATTTGAGGATCATGTTGTTGAGTGAAAGAGTTGGGTGGTTGACCATATTAAAAAATTCTCTAGTTCATCTAAGTTGACTTATTTTTGTGGTTTGTATTGAACTCTAGATTATATCTATAACATAAGGTATCTTTGTATTAGTTGGGAAAAACTTAGGCCTTATTATTTCATTCCTTATCTACCTTTTTCCTTTGTTTATGTTGCCCTGATCATACTTCCTGTGAAGGGAAAATGAGTGAAAAGAATTAAAAATTCCACAATACTAATTATTTGAAGCATTATTAATCATTTTGTGATTAATTGACAGTGATAGTTAGGGATGCGGCTTTAGCTGTTATGAGCACAAGGAAAATGGGATGCTAATGAAGAAACAAACTACTTAGTTGGAATGGTTGATGATGGCATTTTTCTCAGATTACCCTTTTCTTATGTTTCTATTTTTGATAAGGACAAAATGCTATTGAACAACTTTAGGCCGCTTATCTGTTTTTGATTATAGACTTTGGTTTGTTGGCCATTGGCCACAAACAAACCATAATAAATCTTATTGACATCTATCTAGTATAATAACTACAAATACCACCAACACTACTATGTTAGAAGTATCTTGTTCCCCTTGGCTATAGGTGACCTACACTATCACCTTGGTAGTACAGATAGAGTACTTTGTGATACTACTTAAATATCTAAAGCCTCTTTATTGCTAACCATGATGAGTAAACACTTATACTAAGAGAGAGGGTGAATTAGTTTAAGGAAATTCTTTACTTTTTCAAACTAATAGCCACAATAATATTCCTTGCATAGTATCATTCACATAAGATCAACACATTATACAACACAAGAGGAACACACAATTTATATGGAAAAACTTGTAGGAGAAAACCATGGAAAAATATTTGCCTTTATATAAATCTCTTTTACAAAATTTGTAGGCATCAATCTATAGGAGACAGGTCAATCCCCTTAATTGTAGGCACCGACCTATTGGAGACACAATTCCAAAATTCGTAGTCATCAACCTCTTAGAGGCACCAATCCCACTGCTAAGCACCAACTTAGTGAAAGACACTAATCTCTCCTTTAGAAAACACCAATTTTCACAACAAAGTTCTTCCTTTTGAATGTTGCTCCTGTTGGAGTTAAAATGAGACTGAGAGGGGGGGTGAATTAGTGTCTTAACAGATTCGACCAATTTTCACAAAATCAAAAACCATAGCTCATATATTTTCTCAATATACTCTGATTAATGCATTCATGAGTTGAATGTAATCATTTGTAAACAGAATTGAGAAAAGTAATAATCAAACAGTGAACTAAATGATCAACAACACAGTAAAGAAAAGGGAACTCAGAAGAACAAGAAGACTCCAAATTTTACCGAGTGGAAAACCCTCCTGGGGTATAAATACCACTCCCTAAATGCCTTCCTGGCTTAATCTTTTAAACAAAAGTTCACAATGCCTCATAGGCTAATTTTTTAAAATAAATCTGAATACTGACAGACTATAGATGATGATAAAAAATCAATAGTAATGCTTATCCAGAGAGCTGAAAATCATCCTATTAAAAAAAAAAAGGCAATTGCTCAAAGAGGAAACTCAATGAATATGCTGTCATGTAACGGTTCTGAGATTCGATGCAAATCCATGATGTCAACCTGCAACAATAATTTGAAGTTTCCATAAATGACCACAGAGTTTTGAGTCTTCGTAACAATTCGCTGAGACAAGCAGATAGTTCTGTCGAAGGAAATTTATAACACAATCAGTCATCCCCATAGATATCGTTAAGACTTTGTGAAGTTGGTGAGACATCTCATAGACTATAAACTGTTATATCAAAATGTTTATCTTTACAAGCTTTCGTCGTGACCTAGCGATGTCAGGAAGACCTCTCGTAGACCACATGATGTTCTATCGAAAGCCTTCAACCACTTGTGTGTCGCTGTGACATTATACAGTCGGGGAGACGATTCAAAGAATACATTAAGTTCCACCGAAAGACTTTATCCACTCTGAGTCGCTAAGAATTTATCATCCTTTCACCAAAAGCCTTTCATTCACAATCGCTATGACCAAACAATATCACAGAGACCTCTTGTAGACTACAAAAAATTCTACTGAGACATCCCGAGCTCACCCTAGTTCGCCAAGACAGTATCAATCTCACACTGATGAGCCTTTGATAGAAACCCCTTGTGTGATATCACTATAACCTTCTATTTTTGGGAAGACGTTTCATAGATTTGATTATGTTTTGCTGATATACACATCCTTCAGCCATCGATCGGTGAGACAAAAGAGAACTCACGCCGAAAGACACCATTCATTAAACACCGTCGGCATGACCCAACCTTTTCGCTATGACCACTCATCGAAGCCATCAAAGTCTTACCAAAAGTCATTTTGAAGAAAGCGTTTGCATCGTCGGTGAGACAAATGAAACTCGCCAAGACCTCACTGTTGCAAATCATAACTTACGCTGAAGGGATCCCAAAGTGCACCTGTCGCCGAGACATCTTGAGTTCAACAAGACGTTAGCCCAACCATCAGACTCACGCCGACCAACCGTTCCATGTGCACAACTCGGGGAGACATGCAGAACTCGGTGAGACACCACCCCGATAGCCACAACCTTTGCCGATAAAGAACACATTCTGTCACCGAAACCAAAGAGAAGCCTTGCCGACAACAGCCTGTAAGATGAATTCAATTGCCATGACATCTGAAATGTCTTGCCAATAGGCAACTCAGACATTTCAAAGTGGATTGGGGAGACCCTGCCATTCTCACACCGATATGAGTAGGCCCGAAAGAGAAACATCCAAAACTTGTGATGTGCAAGGAAAACCATCTAGAGACAGATTATCAATGAGAACAAACTGAAAGGGATTTTCTCATCAAGGACACACTATAAACACAACTGAGATTCAACAAACTCCCCCTTTGTCCTTGATGGAAAAACACCAAAGACTCTCCCCCTTTTTTCCTCAAGGAAAAGAATAGATGAACACAACTAAGAAGCTAATTAGAATACCATGAGAAACAGCTACAAAAAAAATAGTGCAGCAACCAAGATTGTAGGAGAGCTGTAAGTGAATCAAAACATATAACATGCTCCCCCTAAGCCAATGCAAGGAAAATCAAAGAAGTAAAGATTGAGAGATAACTCCCAATTGAAGTTTCAACCTTTCATATAACTCTTTAGCTAAGGGCTTAGTAAAAATATCAGCCACCTGATCTTGAGAGCCAACAAACTGTAAGCAAACTTCATTAGCCAAAACCTTTTCTTGAAGAAAGTGAAACTTAATAGCAATATGTTTAGTGTGAGAGTGCAAAATAGGATTTTTGGAGATACTTATTGCACTTGTGTTATCACAGAGAATAGAAACAAGTTTAGGAACTTCAATACCCATATCAGATAGAGTTTGACTCATCCAAAGAACTTGAGTACAACATGAAGTGGCAGCAATGTATTCTACTTCTGCAGTAGAGAGAGAAACAGATTCTTGTTTCTTGCTATGCCATGCCACTAAACGATCACCAAGAAAGAATGCAGCACCACTGGTGCTTTTCCTATCATCCAAACAACCAACCTAGTCAGCATCAATATATGCAATCAATGAAAAATTAGTGCTTCTAGGATACCAAAGGAAATAATTAAGAGTGCCCTGAATATATTTAAAAATCCTTTTAACAGCAGTGACATGGGATTCTTTAGGTGATACCTGAAACTGTGCAACAGTGCAAACTGCCTGCATAATATCAAGTCTAGAGGCAGTTAAATATAACAGACTTCCAATCATTGATCTATATTCAGTTTGATTTGTATCAGGGGAATCATAAACCTTTGTAAGTTTGCATCCAGTAACCATTAGAGTGCTAATTGGATGGCATTCATCCATCTGAAATTTCTTAAGCATCTCTCTAGCATACTTTGTTTGATAAAGAAATATTCCATTTTCACGTTGAGAGATTTGAAGACCCAAGAAGAAATTTAATTCTCCTAATAATGACATTTCAAATTCATATTCCATTAGCTGAGAGAATTTTTTACTCAATGTAATATTGTTGCAGCCAAAGATAGTGTCATCAACGTATATTTCAACAACCAGAATATCAGAACCTTCAATTTTAACATAAAGATTGCTATCTACACCTCCTCTAACAAAAACATTTGAAAGCAAATGACTGTCAAGCCTAGAGTACCAAGCTCTAGGTGCTTGTTTTAAACCATAGAGGGCCTTTTTCAATATGTAAACATGATCAGGCTTATTTTTGCAAATAAATCCTTCAGGTTGTTCAACATAGACCTCTTCATCTAAATAGCCATTTAAAAAAGTAGTTTTGACATCCATTTGATAAATAGTAAAGTCTTTATAAACAAAATAAGCCAAGAATATTCTGATAGACTTTAATCTAGCAACAGGTGCAAAGGTTTCACCAAAATCAATACCTTCTTGTTGAGCATATCCTTTGCAGACAAATCTTGCTTTGTTACGAATGACATTACCATTTTCATCAAGTTTGTTTTTGTATATCCATTTGCCTCCAATGACATTCTTGTCATTTGGTCTTGGGACTAACTCCCAAGTCTGATTTTGCTCAATTTGATCAATTTCTTCCTGCATAGCATTAAGCCAACATGAGTCTGTGAGAGCTTCATTAAAATTTTTAGGCTCAAAATGACTAACTAGATAGAAAGCAATTTGTGCCTTTTCATCAGATTCTGTAGCCTTTCTTCTAGTTTGAACTCCTGCATTTTTATCCCCAATAATCTGATCTTTGGTGGGATATTTAGTTAGAGCTTTTGATGCAACCTTTTCAGAACTTGTTTCAATTCTAGGGCTTGCTGACTCAATTCCTTCTGAAATAATTTCTAGTTCAAGTTCTTCCTCTTTATCTTGCAAAGATTCAGCATACAAATGTGATCTCTCATCAAATTTTACATTAACAACTTCAACTATCTTATTAAGCCTTTTGTTAAGGAATTTATAAGCTTTGTTGTGAGTTGAGTATCCCAAAAAGATACCCTCATCACTCTTTGATTGAACACTCCCAAGATTATCATCATCCTTTTTGATAAAACACTTACTTCCAAAAATTTTAAAGTATTTGACATAAGTAGTTTTTCCATTCCACAATTCATAAGGAGTGTGTTTAGATTTTACTCTAATCTACACTCTATTCAAAATGTATATAGCTATATGAACAACTTCTTTTACATCAGGCAATAGCTTCATCTATTGTTCCAGCCATTTCTTTTACAGTTTTGTTTTTACATTCAACTACCCTGTTTTGTTAGGTGTTTTTGTTGCATACTGTCTTTTAATGCCGTGTTGTTCACAGTAATCAATGAACTCTTGAGATGTGAACTCACCTCCTTTGTCAGATCACAGACATTTAAGTTTCAAATCAGATTCCTTCTCAACCAATTTACGGAAGATTTTAAACCTTTCAAATGCTTCTGATTTGTCCTTAAGAAATGTGACCCAAACCATTCTAGTATAATCATCCACAAATAGCATAAAGTACCTTTCACCATTAATAGACCTTGTTCTGGTTGGTCCACATAAATCGGTGTGCACAAGTTGTAAAGGTTTTGATGAAGAGTGTTCTTTTGTTTTGAAGCTGATTTTAGTTTGTTTACCACTTAGACATTCTTTGCACATAGAATTTTCTGGCTTGTTAAGAATTGGTAAACCTCTAACATTCTGATTCTTACTGATTCTAACCAGATTTTCAAAATTTATGTGTCCTAATCTTTTATGCCATAACCAGCTTTCTTTAATTTGGCTCATTAAACACATACCTTGATTATTGTCATTGCTTGATGTGTTGAGAAGATTGTACACATTTCCTTTTGTTCTCCTTCTAGCTGCAATAGCCTTTCCAAGCTTGTTTTTAATCTCACATCCCTGCGAAGTGAAAAGAACATGATAACCACTGTCACATATTTGACTAACACTTAGAAGATTGTGCTTGAGACCTTCCACATAGTACACATTAGAGATAGGAGTGTCTTCATTCAGAAGAAGTGAACCTCTACCTTTAATTTGAATACCAGAGTTATCACCAAACTTAACATATCCACCTATATAATCTTCAAGATTTACAAACTTATCCTTGTCGCCAGTCATATGGTTAGAACATCCACTGTCCAGGACCCATAAGTCCTTTTTCTTGGAATGAAAAGCTATTTGAACCAACATAGTTTGCTCAATGTTGTTGACAGACTTAGGTTTCCAAACCTTTTTAAATTTGTATTGTTTAGATTGCAGATTAGCTCTGCATTGTTTGACAGAATGTCCCAAAGCATTACATTTAAAACATCTGATTTGTCTAACAAAACCATAGTGTTGCCTAAGACCAAACCTAGGATTCATAAGCCTGCAAGTGCTCACCTTATGGCCAAATTTGTTGTAGAAAAAACAATAACCATAGAAGAAAGGATTGACTCTGTATGAAGATTTATTACCTCTTAAAGACTGAACATGATCCTTACCAAATTCTGAGTGTTTTGAACTAGAACCTTTGACTTCAGAAGAGGGGTTTTGTTTTGCATGGTCGAATGAGCATTCACCCTTTTCAAAACCAACACCAGTTTTATCTTTGTACATCTTCTGCTTGCTGAGCATCTCATTCAGTTTTAGAGTGCTTTCATATTTTTCAATTTCCTTCCTAAGACAGACTGCTTCTTGTTCCAGTTTTTGAATTTCTTGGTCTTTGTAGCTTACAGTCTCTCGAAGACAGTCTTCAACTCTTTTAGCTTCTTCAAGCTGAGATTTTAGAGAGATTATTTCTTGATCCGGTTTGTGTTCTTGAGAAAGGACTTGTTTTCTGAGTTTTCTGACCTCTTGTAAAGCACATTTCAGCTCACTTTCAAGATCTATAACACCTTCTTCAATGTCAAAGGTGTTAGAGTCATCTTGCTGAGTAGTTTCAGCCATGAACAAAGTTTCATCTTCTTCAGCTAATGAATCTTCAGACTCAATATCAGATTCATCCTTACTAAACAAACTTTTCTTTTTTTTGAAATTGAGGTTTTGCTTAGGTTTGAAGGCCTTCTTCATAGGCTGTTTTTCAGTTGACTCGTTGTCATAGATTTGATCATCATAGGGACACTTTGCAGCAAAGTGACCTATTTTGCCACAGTTAAAACATTTAAAGGGAAGTTTTCCCTTATATTTTCCTGATCCCTTTTTAAATCTTCTAGCAAAATGGGATTCTTTAGAGTCAGAAAACTCTGATTCACTGACTTCGACTTTTTCTTTCTTTTCAATGTTAAGGGTAGTTTCTTTACTTGTAGAATTGTTTTTGCTAGTTCTCATTTCATAGGCAGTAAGTATTCCTTGTAGGTTGTCTAAGGTAAGCTTGTCAAAGTGTTTCTTTTCTTCTAGGGCTGAAACCTTAGATTCAAATTTGGATGGTAAGGTTCTAACAACCTTTGTGACCACATCAAATTCATTAACCTCTTGACCTAGACCTTTCATTGAATTGACAACTTCATCTCTCTTAGGAAATATTCAGCCACTTTTTCATCATCCTTCATTTTCAACTCCTCAAACTGATGTTTGAGTGTAATGATTTTTGACAGTTTGACTTTCTCATTCCCTTGATATATAGTTTCAAGTTTTTCCCAGATTCCATGAGAAGATTTGCAATGCATGACTTTAATGAACACATCTTTAGCTAACCCACACAAGAGGGCTTGCTTAGCTTTGGCATTTGTTTCATACTTCTTCTTTTCAGCAACATCAGTGGGAATAGTGGCTGGTACATTGTAATCTTCTAAAACAATGCACCAAACATCAACATCAAAAGAAACAAGAAAAGCTTCCATTCTGATTTTCCAGAGCACATAATCAGTTCCATCAAATAATGGAGCTCTAGATACAGAGGCACCATCTTGAGTATGTGACATTAAAAGACAAACTCCAAGACCAAGATCAATCCAAGGTAATTAAACCTATTAGAGGACCCTATGCTCTAATACCAATTGTTGGAGTTAAAATGACACTGAGAGGGGGGTGAATTAGTGTCTTAACAGATTCGACCAATTTTCACAAAATCAAAAACCATAGCTTAGATATTTTCTCAATATACTCTGATTAATGCATTCATGAGTTGAATGTAATAATTTGTAAACAGAATTGAGAAAAGTAATAATCAAACAATGAACTAAATGATCAACAACACATTAAAGCAAAGGGAGCTCAGAAGAACAAGAAGACTCCAAATTTTACCGAGTGGAAAACCCTCCTGGGGTATAAAAACCACTCCCTAAATGCCTTCCTGGCTTAATCTTTTAAACAAAAGTTCACAATGCCTTATAGGCTGATTTTTTAATATAAAGCTGAATACTGACAGACTATAGATGATGATAAAAAATCAATAGTAACGCTTATCCAGAGAGTTGAAAATCATCCTATTAAAAAAAAAAGGCAATTGCTCAAAGAGGAAACTCAATGAATATGCTGTCATGTAACGGTTCTGAGATTCGATGCAAATCCATGATGTCAACCTGCAACAGTAATTTGAAGTTTCCATAAACAGCCACAGAGTTTTGAGTCTTCATAACAATTCACTAAGACAGGCAGATAGTTCTGTCAAAGGCAATTTATAATGCAGCCAGTCATCCCCATAGATATCGCTAAGACTTCGTGAAGTCGGTGAGACATCTCATAGACTATAAACTGTTATATTGAAATGTTTATCTTTACGAGCTTTCGCCATGACCCAACAATGTCGAGAAGACCTCTCGCAGACCACATGATGTTCTATCGAAAGCCTTCAACCACTTGTGTGTCGCTTTGACATTATACAGTCGGGGAGATGATTCAAAGAATACGTTAAGTTCCTCCGAAAGACTTTATCCACTCTGAGTCGCTAAGACTTTATCATCCTTTCGCCGAAAGCCTTTCATTCACAATCGTTGTGACCAAACAATATCGCAGAGACCTCTTGTAGACTACAAAAAATTTTGCCGAGACATCCCGAGGTCACCCTAGTTTGCCAAGATAGTATCAATCTCACACTGATGAGCCTTTTATAGAAACCCCTTGTGTGATGTCGCTATAACCTTCTATTTTTAGGAAGACGTTTCATAGATTTGATTATGTTTTTCTAATATACACATCCTTCAGCCATTGATTGGTGAGACAAAAGAGAACTCACGCCGAAAGACACCATTCATTAAACACTGTTGGCACGACCCGACCTTTTCGCTATGACCACTCGCTGAAGCCATCAAAGTCTTACTGAAAGTCATTTTGAAGAAAGCATTTGCATCATCAGTGAGAAAAATGAAACTCGCCAAGACCTCCTGCCGCAGATCATAACTTACGCCGAAGGGATCCCAAAGTGCACCCATTGCCGAGACATCTTGAGTTTGGGAAGACGTTAGCCCAACCATCAGACTCACGCTGACAAACCGTTCCATGTGCACAAGTCGGGGAGACATGCAGAACTCGGTGAGACACCACCCTGATAGCCACAACCTTTGCTGATAGAGAATACATTCTGTCGTCGAAACCAAAGAGAAGTCTTGCTGACAGTAGCTTGTAAGATGAATTCAATCGCCATGACATCTAAAATGTCTTGCCGATAAGCAACTCAGACATTTCAAAGTGGATCGGGGAGACCCTGCCATTCTCACACCGATATGAGTAGGCCCGAAAGAGAAACATCCAAAACTTGTGATGTGCAAGGAGAACCATCCAGAGACAGATTATCAATGAGAACAAACTGAAAGGGATTTTGTCATCAAGGAAAAACTGTAAACACAAATGAGATTCAACAACTCCTTCAACAGATGATGGACACTACAATCTCCTTGATTTACTCTTATATTTTCCTACATTGTCCTCAAATGTCTATGCACTTCTCTTCACAAATCTTTCTCCTACAAATTTGGTCCAATATCTTTTAGTTCTGTATATACCTATTTTCAAATCTGCATATACCTCTACATGTATCTCCTTTAAATTTGCATATATTTCTCTTTACCAATTTGCCATAAATTCTTCTTTCAAAACTGCATGTACTTCTCTCTACTAATTTGTCATAAATCTGCCATAATGATCCTCTTTTATACTCCTAATATGCAGATTATTAATGTAGAGTCTGATTTATCTTTTTACATCTCACACTGCCTCATCTTCTTCACGTTTGCAAACTTGCTTTAATACAATACAAGGATGGCAACTTCACTCAATAGATACAACCGATCATAAAGAAGGCGACTCTTATTAACTATGCACCCTTTCATTACTCTCTTTAATAGGATAAATTTGTTCTTATATGGGAGCACTTCATCTATTTGGTCGACCCTCGTTAATAATCTATTTATTTGAAAATGACATCAAATGAGATGTCTTATTAAATGAGATTATCTTCTAAAATAGAATCATTGTTCATATAACTATATTCACTGCTCCTTTAATTATACTAGTGCTCTTTTTAATTATGCTTTCTACACCTTTAATTCTATTTGTTTCCCCCTAGGTAGGGTGTCATTTTCCCTAGATGACCACTGCATTTTAATCCTTTTCTTTTCTATTTTTAATGTGGGAAGATTTCGGATCTTTGTATTATATGTTTTCTTTCTATTTTTAATGTGAGAAGATTTCATGTCTTCTATATATATAGATTTTATATTTTTTTTTGGAGGTGGAGTGGGAAGTGTGTGGCCGTTGTTCAAATGTATATTGTTTTCAGATTTAAAGATATTAAAGATACGACTTTGAATTGATATGTTTTTAGCCAAAAGTTAAAAGTTTGTTTTATATAATTTTTTAAATAAAATTATTTAATATTACTTATTTTTATTAAAAAAATATAATATCAAAATTTTAAGATTTTATAATTTATTATATATTTAAAAATAATATTAAAAAGATTTTTATAAGAATTTATCTTTGAGTTGATTTAAATATAAGATATTATAAAGTAGTATGAAACTCATAATAAATTAATTGTTCTAAAGAGAGGAAAAGCAAATTCATCCAAAAATAGGCAATACAAAAATTTATAAGGAATTAAAAAAGAGGTGGGAAAAAATCATGTGTACTATTTCATGAAACTTCTATGGTGTAGCACTATTTGCTTAAAGAATAATAAGTTGATAGGAGAAAGATTTAAAAGCCTAATAGATTGTGATGTGAACAACCACAAATATTCCAAATTTGTGAAAGGGGGGATTCATCACCTCTCTCTTTTGAAGTAACATGGAAGTGGGTATCTAGTGCTCATAATTTCTCACTATTACAAGAAAATTTAATTTCTACTTGATCAAAGATGGTTCAATAGCAACTCATATGAAAATCAAAATGTAATGTCAACATTTTAATTTACTAATTTTGAATTGAAATGAATATCATGATTAAAAAAATCAAGTTTTATATTTTTTTTATTCGAGAAGATTTTTGTGCTCACCTTTGCTCAATCTAAACAAGTAATTCTTTTGGAGATTCAAATATATCATGGTTGTGTGACATTCAAAACCAAACACAAGGTACACTTATAAAATAGAAATTATCATTACCATTTTTTAAAAATAAACACAGTTATAAATTAGGGATCGTATAGGATGAAAAAATGTTGGAAAAAAGAGAAATTTTATAAAAAAAGAGAGAATGACCTAAAATTGATACTTAGATATTTTAAATTAGAATGTTCTAAGTAAAAATATATTTTTTAAATAATTTTTGAATTATATCTTGATATTTTTATTTTCTTTTAACAATTTTATTTACTATTCACAAATAGCCATGCGAATTTTTTTGATATCAAACATTTATTTTATGATTAAATTCATTCTAATTTATTTTTAAGCTAAAGGTTTATAAAGGACTTCTTGAAATATCTATTAATAGATATATCGAAATTATTAATTTGTAGTAAGAACTAAAAAGAATGAGGTCAATTGAAATTATTTTGTGACAATATATTCCAAAGCTTTAGATCTCACAATAGTGATATGTAGAGGCTTTTGGGATATTTTGGAATGCTAGGGTTTATTTATTTTCTACAGTATGCAAAGATATTGCTTAAACTACATTATGGTCATTGTAATTGAGTTGGTTAACAACTCCATTATGACCATATACATCTTCGTTTATGAGAGATTATAGATCACAAATTCAAAAAGAGATTTTATTTTTTTTTGGGTTCAAATCACACTTTTTTCAAGTGCATGTACACCACTTATGTTTCAGAGGAAAATTTTTATTTTTGATATCCAAAAGTTCAATTTTGGAATAAATATATGATAAAAGATGTATTTTTAATACAATTTAATAAATTGGTTAAAGCTTTTAGTCATATTAAATATTTATGTTTGCATTTTTTGAGCTATCAAATATTATTGGGTGACATTTATGTTGCAATTGATTGTTAGAGCCTAAGGGTCAAAATGGAGGTTGGAGAATCCACTAGAGGTATGGAGGATTGTTGTCATCTCAAATTAGATATTCATTTAAAATTTGGGTAAAATGCTTCAATAACACTTTTTATAGGAATAATTTCTACTAGTTTGCAACATAATGCATGTTTCAATTTTTTTCTAGTTTGATGGTATCTAAGTTTTTCTTTCTAGTGTGGTGTTCATATTAGATGTGATGAGTTTATTTGTTTTTCTTAATAATATTGAGTATTAGTGTAAAGTAGGTTTCTAGTGAGTAGTAAAGCTATTATGTGTACAAGTTCTTTATGATCAATATATGACTAGTGTTCTCTTAATGTTTTGCATTATCTTATGTGTAATAAGGTTAATCCGCTTAGGATGTTTGTCATCTAGTTAGATAATGTGATATCTTACACATACTTTGATATGTTCTAAGGCATATTGAATGAACTAGTTTCACATGATACTATCAAGAGGAGGAAATAAATATTCAAACTACAAGTAGTGGTGACATAGGGCACTAGATGTACAAATTGATAGGAGTTGCACATTACATAATGTAGAGAAAAGTCTCAAGAATTGAGATAATATGTATATGTATCAAAATAGGTTGATCAATGTTCAAAAATTTGAGGATCATGTTGTTCAGTGAAAGAGTTGGGTGGTGAAACAATGGGAAAAGGGGGATTTTATACTTATGGTTTAGGACATAGAAAAACACATTTCCCAATCATTTCATTGAAGATAAACCCTAGAGATCTCAATCTAAAGTATGCAAAGGAGAAAGAGATCCTATAATAGAGTTTTCCTATGATCTGATTATAAAGTAATGAGGGGTTCATCACCAAACTAGGGCTTGGGAAGACTAATGAAATGAAAGTCCAAATGCTTTTAACCTAATGCAATGCAAACTTTCCCTAAATGACCTAGAAAATCATGTAAATCAAAACAAAAATTAGAGAGATGAAATGTGTGCACCTAGAAACTTGTAGAGGACTGAATGAAGCTTTGAAATGTAGGAAACATTTATTTTAATGTTGAGTGGAACTCATACGCCAGAATAGGCAATTTATTCCCAAATTAGGATTTTTCGGGTAGGAACAGGTTTCTGGTAGTGGAGATTCTAGATTTGCAAAAATCTAAAAATTGACCAATACTGGGATGAGCATATGCCAAAAATGGTGTATTAGTCTAGTTAAGGTTTTGTAGAAATTCAAAGCCTGATTCTACTCCTCAAATGTCTATTCTATCCTTTCTAATTGATTTTTGGATCCAGAACCCTAATTTGTAACATGTAGGTGTCTTCTAGTGATCTCTAATGCAAGGTGACAACTTTGACAACTTTGAAAACTTTGAACACTTTGAAAAATTTCTCCAAACTTGCTCTTCAATGTGTCTTCAACCTAGATCTACAAATCACATACAAAAAGAGAGGGAAAAATGTTGTTTTCTTAATGGAAAGGGGTTTTCCTTGGTCAAACCTCGTTTTGGTAATCAAACCTTGAAATGAAATGAAATAGGAAAAGAGAATGATGAATGAACAAAATGTAATGAACATGCAACTCACCAAACCCTAGCAATAAAGTGTTGCAAACATGTGCGAAGTGGCCCCAATGGATGTAGATCTTGAATCTTGCTTCAATAGGATAAATCTTGACTTGAATGCTAGCTTGAATCATAAAACCCTACATCACAATTGTTAGCTAAAAAACAAACATGATACATGATGACTTTGACATGATGCTTGATGCTTGAATAATACTCTAAATCATGTGATAATCAACTCTTGAATGCTCTTGTAAAATATTGAACTTTCTTGTGAACTTTAATTTGTTATAAGGATGCTCATTTAACTTGCTAAGCATAAAATGAGTGATAGAAACTTGCATTTATACTTGTTTATGCCAAATTTCCTAAAATTACAACACTACAAGCTGACATTAGATCTAGGAGGATAAAATATCCTGCAAATAATTTGAATTAAATTTGATTTTTGGATACACAGTACTCATACACTAGAAGTGGCATATGAGTCCCATTAGGCATTGATTATGGGACCATTATAAAAAATACTTAGAACAATGCGAAATCTAGATTAGGACCCAAAAACCTAGGTGGGACTCATACGCCCAAGGTGGTGTATGAGTTCCAAATCAATACATTTGGGCCACACAACCTAAAAACATTTGAATTATGATCAGATGTTGGTTTATGTTGGGATTATCGTAGAAAAGATGCATTGAATGATGCTTGTGGATGCAAAATAAGGCCAATTAAAGCATAAGGAAGCCCAATTATTTATGACAACCTTAGAATAGTGTGAAAGTGTGTTACAAAACTTTACAACACCTTAAATAAGGTATGAAAGGCATGATTAAGTTCATTTAGTTCACATGAGCCCAAAACTTAATGTGAAGGTGCAAATAAATACACTTCACAACATTAAATTAAGTCAAAGTTAGGTCAATTTAGCTTAAAATGGCCCTAAATCCAATGTGAATGTAGAAAATACATTACAACACTGGATCAAGACAACATTATGCTCAATTTAACGAGGGACGAAACAAGCAAGGAAAAGTAAAGGGATACTTTTTTCATTGCCACATTTAGCCCCCACTTTAGTGAGAGGAGGAACTTGCTTCAAACTCAAACTAAAGTAGATGAATTCACATCAAGAAGGGTATAAATGCACCAATGTTGATAAGATATGATGACAATGATGAAGAGGGGTGATCAAGACCCTAGGATCAAGATCCTATGGAAAACCAACACTGGCACAAAAGAACACACATAAAAATAACATAAAGAGCAACAACAAGTCACAAGTATACATTGCCAAAAACAAATAGAAAAGAAAAACAAAATAAAAAGGGGTGGATGAATCAAGCTTCAACCGTTTGTCCAACACAATGTGGATCAGATCTAGGTTGTTTTTCCAAAAATGAATGCTCACTTTGAGGCAACAAAACTCTAGGGTATCCATTGGGTGAGTAATCCAAAGAGGTGATACACATACACACATGGCTGGTATGCACTCATACACAGGCGCGAGTGGCTCAGGGAAAGTCATGCCTCAGATCAGCTTCCCAAAAAACCATACCAAAGTTATACCTCCTGATAACTTCGATAAGGTTCCACGAAAAAATGAACTTTGAGCTTCATTAGGCAAGAAAAGCTTCATATGCTTGGAACTCATGAACAAACAATATGGCTCCACAAGCATGCATGGTGTATTATGTAAGGTGGCCATATAACTGAAAATGCAAATGCAAGAATAAGGAACATTCAAAGGAGTCTTGCTTAATTCATGCAAGGTATTTAACTTAGGGAACATTGTGCCTAATTTCCCCAAGAGAGGACCAAACAAAGAATAGAAGATTCACAACTTAGGGGATGCAGTGTGTCACATCAAGCCACTAAGGAATATAATATGCTAAGAGAGATCACACTCTTCAAGGACATCATACCCAATGTCACCACAAAGGAAAAAATGTGTCGTATGAAATGAGAAGACTGCACCATGAAACATGAAAAGGAAGAATGCAAAAGAATAATGACAATGTATGCCCCCACTTTAAAGAAATTTCTAAACAACATGCTATGAGAAATTACTTTAAAGTAGCAAATGATAAATGCTAATAATAAAGAAGACATGAGAGCCTATTTGGAAAGACCTATGCCAAGTCATATGTTTCCAAATAAAGCCATGTCATGAAAAGAACAAGGGGTTTCCCCAAAAATGAAACTCTAAACACATAAGGGATCTATGGATTTGGGGTAAGTATGTTCTTGCTACAATTTTATTTAGAGAGCTCATAATTATCATCATTCCTCAAATACACATAACTGGAAGAATGACACAAAGAGAATGAAAAAAAAAAAAAACCTTTTGGGTCAACATAGAAGAGACATAAATGTCTCAATGCCTTACATCATACCCAAAAGGAAAACACAAGACAAATGAAAAAGATAAAGAAAAAGCTAGAGGATTTACAGCATAGAGAAGAATGAAGGTACAAATAGAGGAATGTCACAAAGAGAGAGAGAGAGATCAAATAGAACATCATGGGGGATCACATTATGCACATGCAATCACAAAAAATAAAATGAAATAACTCAAAAGACTAGTAAGGCACATGCAATTCAACCTAAGGCAGGTCGTCCACATCCCAATCATGTTCATTGTATACTACAGGAAGATAACTATCCAAAGGGACAATAGCAAGTGCCAAACTAGGGTCATTGCCAAGTTCAACACTCTTCTTAGGAGAATTGTCGTTTAAGCGCATGGAAGAGGAAAAAAATGTATTCATTTCATTTGGTACCTCCCCATCAATTTTAGTAATCTCCTCATCATCATCTAAATTAATCACAATAGGAGGTCAAATTATAATGTCTAAAGAAGGGTTTAGCTCTTTTTGTGGTTGCGTTATAGGGTCTTTTTGTTTCAAGGAGGGGGTAGACTCATCATGCATTGCTTCAGTCAACTTTTGATTGTGATTTTCTTTATTTATTTCTTCATTTAATCTTCGAGCAAGGACACAATGTAGGCCTACACTCTCTAGCACTTTTGTTTCTTTTAGTTTAGTTTTTCAAGTTGCACTTGTGTAGGAGAGAGATGATCAACCATAGGTTTCTTTTCTTCCCTAAGGGGAGGAACTAAAGGAACCATGGAAGGTTGTTCAACCACTTTCTCTTTGACTTTGTAAACTTGTTTTATTCTAGGAGACGAAACAAGATTATTTTTGTTATCTCTTGGTCTTTTGTAGGAAATAGGCAAAGGATCTATTAGAGGTTGTTCTTGATTGTTTGGCATGTATTTTGGTTCAATCATGGTTTCATCAAGGATGGTAGGCTCAGTCGTGGAATTCTAGGAATGTTTTGAAGGGATAGTTTTGCTATGCATGTTGCCTTGGACTTTTGGTAGGATTTGAAAAAGAAGTCTTCTCAAAATTTGATAGGTTCCATAGGCTTGGGCCAAAAGAAATATAAGGAAAATTTTCCATGGGAAGACAAAGGGTTAAAGTGACTATAATGCACAATGAAATTTTCATTGTCAAAGGGAAAATTTAAGAATTTATGTACAACTGAAGGAATTGAATTCATAGAGAAAAGCCATGAATCGCCTAGCTTCACATGAAATTGGTCTAATTGTAGGATAATGGAGAACAAGACATCTAATTTTTTTGGTCCTATTTGTAAAGGAAGGGTGATAGATCCCATTATAGGGAAAGTGAAACCATTATACGTCTAAATCCATGCTTTTAGTTTATCATATATTTCTTGATATGGCACAAGTAAAAATTCTTCAGTGATCATGTTCTCTCCAGAGATGGGATCTATTAATATCCCATTGGTGGGCTTGTCATAGATTTGGATAGCTATGTAAAGAGGACCATCGGGTGCATGTTTAAGTATATCTTACACAAGAAGAAATAAATCTCAAGAGCCTTTTTAGTTTGACCCTTATGATGTATAACATCTAGCACTCCAACCATATCATCCATGGGATCAATATCTATAGGATTGTGTTGAACGATATCATTGTTTTCATCATCTGTATCAAAATTCATCACATCATTCTTTTTAGTTTCACTAAATTTGATGAATGAAATATTATGATTGGGCATAGGGTGATAAAGATTTGAAAGTTTTGGTTAGTAGGGGAAACAAACTTATTTCCTCGATCATCAACACTTCCAATGAAAAGCCAACCAAAATCAATGAGGTCTTGCACAAGATGTTTAAGACTCTTACAATATTCTATGTCATGTCAATTTTGTCGGTGATAGTGACAACAAGAATTTAGTCTATATTTTGCACGTAATGGTTTATTAGGATCAAGATTTTTAATAGGAGGTAAGGTAATCATCTTCTATTCTAGGAGTTGTGACATTGTGTTATGAAGCGTATTAGGCAAGGGAGTGAATTGCCTTTTTAAGGTCCCCATAGCTAAAGGGTATCACTACAAGACAACAACTACTTAGTTATCGACATGTTGAATTTTTTGTTGAGGGGGATTGAATTGAAGGAAGCCTTATTCTATTTTCTAAAAGGTTGAGAATTGTTTTGGTTTGTGGACTCAGACTTCTCAATATGGCTATAAGTGGGTTTTGCATCTCGACTACTAATCTAGTTTTGATAATCACGGAGGTTAGTACATAAGTGCATGAAGGAAGGGAATTTCATCATGACAAGCTTATCTTGTATATTACTTTGCAAATTATCTATGAACATCTTTTGAAGGCGAGGGTTAGGAACCTTGACATCAATTTGGGAATAAAGCAATTGATAGTGCAAGATAAAATTGGTAATCCTTTTTTCTTTTTTCTTACATCTCATCAAATGGTCCAAGGTCATATTAGGGGTCATATGCACTTGGAAATGGTTGATAAATGCCTCAAAAAGTTCATTGAATAAACAAATTGAGTTGTTTGATAATGAGGAAAACCATTCTAAGGTAGTATCTTTCAAGGACCTAGGGAAAAGCTTAGCCAAGAGTTTATCATCAAGAATAAAGTCACCACATAAGGTGGTATAAGTGGAAACATGGTTAGAAGGATCCCCTTTCCCCCCATATTTCTCGGATCTAGGCACCTCTACACCTTGTGGCATCAATGTTCACAATATCTCCAAGGACAAGGGGCTTTTGACATAATATGTAGGTGGGCTATTTTGATTTTGGTTGATGGTGGAAACTTGATTTTGAAGCAATGAAACAGTTTGTAAAACTTGATTTATTAGAGGGCCATTGATTGTATTATGAGATAGAGGCGAAAAAGGTGAAGGTGTTTATGTGTTCAAGGGGCAAGTGAATGGAATGTGTAGACACGTAAAATGTACTAGTTAACACTATACACCTGATCTTGATTTCACTAACATCACTTTGACCTGAATCATCCCCTTTTCTAAATATTGAATTGAATAACCATTATTTGATTAAATTCATCAAATTCCTCTCTTGATTAAATAAATCAAATTTATCTGGTTAAGTCATCATTTCTCATTAATTAATTAAATCATTTTATTTTATTAATCCCATAGTCCCTCTTTGAATTAAATAATTCACCTTGTTTAATTAAATCTCTAAGGTCATTAAATTAACATTTATTTAATTTTATCTATCATCCTTTTTAATTAAATAAATCAAAATCTTTATTTAATTAAGTCTAAATCATTATTCCTCTCAACTTTTCACACAACCATATCCTTTTCATTGATCATTGTTGTGTTTTGAGTACTTTGCCTTAGTCATTTTGTCAAATGTCAATTTTAAACTTGTCCAGGAGTGAACTTGACCTCTGAACAGGAGAACTTGACCTTGAACCAACCTTTTCCAACCTTTTAGCCAATTTTGATCAACTTTTTCTCCACAGACAAACCTGCTCTCTCGACATGTGAACTTGCCCTCCGGGGGCGGACCTAACCCATCTAGGGGTGGACCTAACCTATAAACCAGTCCTTTGGAGCATGTTTTAACCATTTTGACCAAATTTTGCTTCATAGGCGGACCTACCCTCCTGACAGGCAGACTTGACCTCTAGACAGGCGAACTTGCCCTCCAGGAGCAGACCTGACCCATTTTGGGGCCAACCTAACTTTTGAACCAACCCTTTTAGGCCTGTTTTGATCAAATTTGACCATCTTTTATTCCTTAGGTGAACCTACCCTCGATAGGGCTGGACTTGACCCTTAACCGATTAGTTTTATCATATGTTTCATCATTCTAGACACCCGTTTCATCATTTCTCACACTCGTTTCACTATTTCGATCACTTGTTTCCCCATTTCGAGTAAAAATTCATCTATTTTGAACCTTCATCTATTGTCTTGAACTCTCGTTCTACCATTTTGATCATTCGTTTACTCATTCTGAGCGAACATTCATCTATTTCACATCTTGTTTCATGATTCCAAATGCTCGTTCTATCATTCTAATCACTTGATTAACCCATTCTGAGTAAACATCCATCCATTCTAAACCTCCCTCTCATTGTTTTAGGAGTCATTCACCCATCCCGAGTCATTGTTTACTCATTTCGATTACTCCTCCATCCAATCCGAGCATCCATCTCCTCATTTCGTGTGCCCAAATGACTATTTTTTGACCATTTTCACCCAGGGACGGACTTTCCCCCCTGTATAGGTGAAAATTCCCCTGCACAGGTAGACTTGCCCCCTTAGACAGGTGAACCTGCCCCTATACAGGTGGACTTGCCCCTGTAGGCGGACTTGCCCGTGCATAGGCTGACTTGTCCCCTTGGATAGGCGAACCTGTCCTTATACAGGCAGACCTGCCCCTTCCACAAGAAAACCTGACCTCCCAGGGGTGGACTTGACCCATTCTAGGGGCAGACCTGACCCTTGACTAGTCAGTTTTATCATCTGTTTCATCATTCCACCCTTCGTTCAGTCATTTCGAGCACCCGTTTTCCCATCATCAACACTATTCTATAAGTCATTGTTTCATCACCAAAATAATATAAGTGCTAATTAGAACATCATTAGAGTCCATATCCATCATCAGATCATCCATCCCAATCACCTAGACTTCATTTCGAGAATTTTGATTTTTGTGTTGAAACTTCTAGAGGCCATAACTTTTGACTCAGGTGTCTGTTTGAGCTGAAATTTTATGGGTGGTTGCATTATGAGGTGGCATGTGGATTCCCAATATACCTTGGGTCAGTTGGACCTTGTTTTGCCACATTTTTGAGGCCTCAAACTTTCATCTTGACCCTCAAAATCACAAATTCATGTTTTTTTTCAATTTTAAAAAAAATCATTTTCGTTAATAACTCGAAATGCATGTCTCAAATTTGGGATATTAGGTTGCAATTCATCCTATATTAGTTTTGGGTATTTTGTGGGAAAAAATTGGACTCTCAAAAGTATGTTTGTGAAGTTTCCTAAAATGGCAAAATTTGACATTTTTTGAAAATTGCCAAATCTGGAAAAATTTGATTGTCAACACCTTACATCCTTTAAACCTCAAAACTTGGTGTAGAATCAATCCCATCACATCCTCCAATCATTCTGAGCTTCAATCCAATCCTAATTTGAGCTTTAATCTAATCCCAATCTGAGCTTAACCAAAACCCTAATCCGAGCTTTAGTCCATCTCTAGTAAAGATCTTTGGATATCAAAACAAATCTTAAGATCCATCCCTCCATCTCCTTCAATTTTGTCCCATACATCCATTCTAATCATCCATTCACTCGTTCCAAGTAAACATCCATCCATTCTGAACCTTCTTCTATCATTTCAAGCTCTTGTTCACCTTTTTCGATCAATCATCTACTCATTCTGAGTAATCTATCATTCATTTCAAGCTTTCGTATTCTTGTTATGAGATTCATTCATCTATTCCTAGTAGTTGTTTACTCATTTTGAGTAGTTGTTCCTCCCTCTTGATCATTCATTCCAAGTAATCTTCCACTCATTTTGACCTTTCATCCACCCATTCTAAATTTTCATCCTACCATCTCCATCATTTGTTTACTCATTCCGAGTACAAATTCATCCATTTCAAAACTCCTTTCATCATTTCAAACTCTTTTTATGTCATTTTGATCATTCATTTACTCATTCGGAGTAAATGTTCATCCATTTCAAACCCCCTTTCATCATTTCAAACTCTTGTTCTAGCATTCCGATCATTCGTTTACTCATTCTGAGCAAACATTCATCCATTTCAAACCTCCTTTCATCATTTTGAACTCTTGTTATGTCGTTTCGATCATCCATTTACTCATTTCCAGTAAACATCCATCCATTTCAAACCTCCTATCATTTCAAACTTTCATTCAGTCATTCCAATCATTTGTTTACTCCTTCCAAGTAAACATTCAATCATTTCGAACTCTCGCTCAACAATTCCAATTAGTCATTTACTCATTCCAAGTAATCTTTCATCTTTTCCAAACCTTTACCTTCTCATTCAGAGAATCATTCATCCATTGTGAGTAGTCATTTACTCGTTCTGAGTAGTCGTTCATCTATTTCGATTAATCATTTACTTGTTTTGAGAATTCTTTCATCCATTTTTATCATCCATTTCTTTGATCAAATCGTCGTTTTCCCGATTCAAATCCCCTAAAATTTTTCTTGGGTTATTATCCAAATTGACCTAAGTGTCTAATCTGATTGTCATCATTGATCTCTGCTTAGGATTGTCATCCATCCTAAGTTAATCATTATCGTCAGCCCAATCAATCCATTTTCAATCTCAAAGTGGATTTAGTGCCGGAATCGTCCATTCATCCTTTAATCCAATCAATCAATATCCTACGTCACCTAGGGTAATCTTTGAACGAGGTTTACAGTCCCTTTCGTCATCCTATATGATCCATCAGTTGATCTTATCAATCATCGATCGATCTAATTCAATCCAATTCAATCACATTCGTATCCAATCACCTTCAACCCAATCAATCTACTTCCATCTCGAAGCAGATTCGGTGTCGTAATTATCCTTTGATAATCAAATTTGGTCATCAAAATCAATCCCCTGACACCATCCAATCATCCTAATCTGAGCTTTAATCCAATCTCGATATGAGCTTAACCTAAATCCTAATTTGAGCTTTAGTCTATTCCCATCCAAAATATTTTATCCATCCTCTTTATCCTTTCATCATCATGAATCCTTATCCTCCATCAATAGTGGTCAAGGGAAACCCTAATTACATGGACAATGATAACGAAAGTGTTCTCAATCAAGAAGAATATGACATAGATCCCCTTGACACTATCATTGCTAGTAAGCTTTCTCCACCCGCTTTCCAAAATCCAATCACCCCTTTGAGTTACCTCGTTATGTCTTCATCCATGTCTAGTCATGCTCCTTATGCTACCTTTGACAAGGGATATCAATCATATCCTTCATCCACATCATCCTCTTATCCAACACCCACATCCTCTTATCCTAATTTTCCATCACAATACCCCTATCCTAATCCCCCATCCACATCCTCCTATCTCAATCCTTCATCTACATATACCCACTACCCTAATCTTCCATACCAATCTACTCACCCTAATCCTACATTTACACCTTCCTATCCTAATCCAACATCCACACTAACCTATCCTAATCTAACATCTACATCTTCTTATCCTAATCCAACATCCACATTTCCCTATCTCAATCTGCCACCTCAATCTTCCCATCCTAATCCACCATCCCAATACTCTTTCTACAATCCACCACTTGTATCCTTGTGTCCTAATTCACCATTCCAATACCCCTATCCTAACCCTTCATCTAATATTTATCCCCCATCTATTCCCAATCCTCCATCCAATCCCATTCCCCCATCTAATCCTAGTCCACCAATCCCTAGTCCTAATCCCCCGCCAATCCATAATCCTTCATCCACTCCTACCACGCCATCTTAGCCTAGAGTATTCAAGTTTCTCACTCTAGAAGTTCTCCAAGGACTTATAACAAAGAAGACATCTCCCACTCCACACCTTGAAGTTGTGGAATCATGCCATCCCAACCCATCATCCACGGTCTTTGGTGACGAGACCCTTCTCCACCCAACACCTATCATTGATGATACCACCCCTAGCACCAGTCAAGCCGTCAAAACCATCACAACCTCTGAATCCACTGAGCCCCATCTCCTATCATCATATCTACCGAATCCATTGAATGCCCACCTCCTACTTTGAAAGTTGTCAAACCCATCGACAACACCCAAATCCAATCCACTTCTTCCACTCCTAGTGTCATTAAAATCCATTCCCATGAGCATTTTGAATCCTTCATCCCTCCATCTTCCCCACTTAAAGAGTCCCATAAAGACTGCATTATCATGCCTCCCACACATAATGAGTCATGCCAAGAGCCTAATCCAAAGCATGCCAACATATCCCCTTCTCCAGATCAAGATCCTACCATCCCATCTAGTCCACCTCAAGATCACATTCCCCCATCCATTCCATCCCATGATCCCCTTGTCATTCAAGATTCCACCACTCCATTTCCATCTCCATCACATGATCCCTCTACCACAAATCCAAATCCTATCATAGCCCCTATTCCCCCTCCTTATACCACCCATCCAAATGATTCCACCCCATCATTTCCCTCTCATGATCCCACATCATCACCTAAAATTGCTATTCCCACACTGCTTGCATATCCCCTTGGTACTCTTACATTCTTCCATGGTGGTTTCCTTGTAGAAGAAAAACACAGTGTATATACCACCCATCATCCTCCACCTAATAATGGACTCGCATCTTGTTTTCAAAATAACACAAATCCTATCATGGATCGCATGCTCAGTTACATGAATTATCAAGGAAAAGGTTTAGGCCTTCATGAGCAAGGTATTTTAGAGCCCATCCAGGTCAAAGAACAAATCTTTATGCAAGGTCTTGGACCTATTTCCCAAGACTCACAATCTAAAGATGTTGGTACAACATCTAGACGTCCTCAACAAGCTTTTTCCAAAAGAAATGTTGGCTCTTCCCATCACTCCACCAAATCATATGCTACCATCCCTCCTCCTCCATCGTATCACCTTAAAACAACTATCCATATTCCTCCTTCATCTGCTCCATCCATTTTGGGTCCTTACATCCCTCCATCCACCATCTCACATCCTTCATCTACTCCATCCATCTTGGGTTCTTATGTCCCTCCACCCACTTCGTCTGCTTTGGGTCTGTATATCCCAAGATCACCTCCTCCATCTCATCCTTTCATCCATCCAATACCTATCCATGTCATCCATCATATAAACATCCATTTCGCATGTCCCCCTAATTAGGATCAACAAAGGCACATACTTACACATTCTCCATCTACATGTAAACCTCATAATCCTACCTCCATCGCTCCACATCATCCATATCCTTCCACCCATCCCATTGCTACTAAAAGCACTTTGGATGCTAAAGTAAAAATACATAAATCCAAACATCCACATGAATCTAAAGCTCCCCATGTCCCCTCTCAAAGACATGGTGAAGAGAAGAAAAATCTAAATCCAAACCACATTCGTAGGCCACAGAGGCCCACCTAAGCAAAGATCAAAACCATGTGGATCCCAAAGAAAAAATATGCAATGCCATCAAATGAAAAATCTATATGAACATCCAAAGTTGCTAATCCAAAATCAATCATACCCCTCTTTCATATCCTAAGCCTGTTTTGGGTCCCTATGTCCTAAAATTCACTATTCCATCTCCTCCATTATCCCCACATTCTCCATCCATTAATCCTCTTATCTTTTCACATCCACGACCATGTGTGCCAATATTGGTCTTGAACACATCTCCCCATCAAATATCCACCCCATCATTCCATCCATACATTTTCCAACATCCCACCCATTACCCCATGTATCTCCCCTCTCAAAATCCCTCTAATTCTTCCTTGTGCATAATTTGTTTCTCCTACTAGGGTTATACCAACATCCAACCATCGGTTCGAACATGGGCTCTTAATACCTTATCTAGAACTTGATGCTTGAGTTCTTCATCCATATCCTTATTGCATGTCTTATAAATCCCTTTATCCACATCCCTACCCTTATCCATTTTCATCCCCCTGCTATCCAAAAAATACAAAAATGTTAAAAAATCCAAAAATAAAATAAAATAATAAAGAGAAATAATTTGTCCAACGGTGAAAACTTTGAAAATAAGTGCCTTGGATAAGTACCATGATGAAAACCTAAAAAAAAGCATCATGTGTAAATCCCCACCTGCACTTGGGGGCATCTTCTTGATATGCACTCCCTCCATCCGCTATGCTTCCTGCTATGCTTCCAGCCATGCACCCATCTTCTTGCTATATGTCATTTTCATTCATCCCCTCCATCCTACCTATCTTACAAATCCTATTGGGCATATCTCATTTATCCCAATCCTTCCATCCTCCTTGTGATCTTGATAACGATAGGGGCAAACATATAAACATGCTTTGGACACCTCTTAGCATACATTCCCCTCATTTGAACACTATCCTAATCCTTAATCACACTCGTCTACATTCCTTATCCACCCATGATGATCCATGCATCCTATCTTCATCCATCTCACTCCTTTATTTCCTATCCTTCTCTATTGTACCCTTCATGCCTCCTCACACATGACATATCTAGAGTGGGGGCATCTATCTTCCTTTGTGATATAGTCCTTGGAGACATCATTTATTCCATTAGAGCAATCCCTTCCATTTCCTATCCTCATCTCCTTATCCTTATATCTATCTCCCAATCCTTATCTTTTATCCCTCCAAAAAATCCTTATATCCATTTCCCCATCCTTATCTTTTATCCCTCCAAACAATCCTTATATCCATCTCTCCATTCTTATCTTCCTATCCTTCCATCATAGCACCCCTTTTCATCTATCCATATGGTAACCTTTTCCTCATCCAAATCCTTATCCCTCTATCCAATCCATCCAAACAATCCTTTTCCTCCCCCATCCTCTATCCTCATCCCATCTCATAATCCCTTGTCATTGGTATCTAGCTATAGGATACTCCCATGCAATCTAATGCCATCTATCTTATTGTCACAAGTCGAATTCTTTTACATATATTTTCAATCTCCTATCCTCTCTAATCATTCATTTATCCATCTTGTCATCCTCTCACTTCATCTTTTGATGATTTGGATAACTATCCCATCCCTGAGCTTTTTGTAGCCGCCATCTTCCAATCTTATCTAACATGAGTATTGTGTCCCATTGTGTTTTCCCATCATCTTATCCCCTTATCTAGGGTTATCTCACCATCCTTTATCCAATGTCTATCATTGACCTTTTATCAAACTATGAGGGCTCTGTGCTTTCACATAGGCAAGGCTAATCTTTGATTGATCCCTGAGCCCCCTAGGTCCTTAGAGTGTGTCAGTCTTGTGTCATGTCTCTTGTGTCGTGTCATCAAGCTATGCCCTTATCTAGCTGGTTCTTAACAAATGAGATCCACTTGTATCATTAGATCCAATTGGTTCTAAATATCCTGTGTCATATCGATATTTTAGTTTAGTATCCATCAATGGTCTCAACAAGATGCATCCTTCCTAATAGACCTCATCAATCCCATCCATCCCCTTGATTCTATGGCAAAGGATGTTTGAAATTGATTGCAATATTTTGATGCTTTTGGATTTTGTTTATCATTTGAGCTCCCTATCATCACTTGTCATGGTCACTTTGATACATCATATCATGGTGTGCTTTGACTAGTCAACATAGGGGCGTGTCTTGATCTTTTCTTTGTTGTTGTCTTCTTGATTGTCCCATGTAGTACCCACCAAGATCCCTGAGGTCTTTTGTTACACTGAGGAATCCTTGTGTGCTTGTGGTTATCCCAATACCTGGCCTGACCAAGGTCATCGCAACTTTGGGGTGTTGGGATAGCCTTCTTGTTTGATGTGTTTGTTTCATGCATTAGACACTAATCTTCCTTGGTCCTTTATACCAAGGTGTATTGTGTCTTCTGCTATAGCAAAACTCAATGCTCCTAAAGATGGAAAATTGCGTTTGGATTGCATTTCATCTCCTCATCTACCACAATTCCCCCCATCCCAATCCAATCCTCCCCCATTCAATCTAGCACAAATCATCTAATCAAATCCTTGGTCTTGTCCTCAGTCTTGTTACAAGCCTTAACCTCATCATCATCATCATCCATTTGTAGCCTTCCCTATCCCTCTGGTGTTGTTTTGGGATGTATCCTTCCCTCATCAACAACACTTTGACCATCATCATCAAGAGGTATTCTTCCCTATCCTTTAGTGGTGTTTTGGGATGTATCCTTCCCTCATCAATACCACCCATTGGGATGTATCCTTCCCTATCCTCATGTTGTTTCAGGATCTTTCATTCCCTCATTGACAACACTTCATCCATCATCAACCCCTTTTGGCTTGTACCTTGACTGGGGCAACATCATGTTTGTCCTCAAATCTATTTGTGCTTCATCCATCTCCTATCGATTATCCTCCTATCTTGTCCATCCCTTTGCATCCTCTTCCTCATCGCCCCTTTCATCGTTCTATCCATTTCAAGAGAACACCCATGTTCTCTTGAACCCGCATGTCCTCTTGAGGGGGCATCCTCAATCCCTAACTTTCATCTTCACCCCCATCATCTTCCTTCCTAGTCAATCATTTTGATGACTAGGGAATCTTTCCCAATCTAACCATCTTCTTCTAGGTTCTATGTTTAAATATTCTTTGAAATGATGCTACTTCGTAACACCATCTCAAAGAGGGGAAAAATGTAGACACCTAAACTTGGACACTTAATTTATCCAAATTTATTCCCTTTTGTATAAGCATCCCCTTATTTTCATTAATTAAGTAATATCACTATTATTTAATTAATATCCTTAATTTTTCCAAATCCCTAAGGTATTTAATTATTAAATAAATACCTTATTTATTTAATCCTCATTTTTATCAAATGAATTAAATAAATATGAAATTTATTTAATTCTTCACATGTCACATCCCTTTCTTAATCTTAATTATTCTCCTAATTTCATCATTAGGGATGTGCACATGCCTAATCCTTGATTAGGATGTTTCATATCCTCCAACTTTTGCAAGTTGGCCTCTAATCCCTCTTAGCCACCTAACCCTCCTCTAAGCCTTCATTAACTAGCCTAATCAACCTCTCAAGGAATTTTTAATTCCTTTTATCCTTCCAAGGAATATTAGATTCTTTTACTCTTCCCCATGTGAAATCTAACCCTCTTCTAATATGTCATTAATTTGTCTAATCAAGTATTTGCACAACCTTAATCACTTAATTAATAAAACCTAATCTCTAAGTCATTTATGGAATGTGTCCTAAATCAACCCTATTAAATACTTTCTCCTTTTGAGAAGGCACCCATTCCCCTATGTTAATTTTTAATTCATATTTAATCCCCCAATGCATCCCTTGGAATTTGAAATTCTTTTTCTCATTCCCATATGGATATTTGAGGAATTTTTAATTCCTCACATGTCCTCTCAGCCACATGGGGACAAGGACCTCCTTTATGAGGAGATCTTGTCCCAATACCAAGGTACTATGTACTACCTTCATTTAATGTACTCTCTTTCCACCTCATGTAAACACCATCTCTTCTAAGCCACTTCACATGCCACATGTCAAGATGTGAGGGCTTGTGAGTTCTCAACTCACTTTCTCCCTACATCTTGATCTTGGTGGCTCAATCTTGACTATCCATTTCCCTAGAAAATTCTAAATTCTCTATAAATACCCCCTCTTTTTCTCTCATTTTGTGGAGAGATCATTCATGCTAGCGAAACTCTTGCAAAATTTTTCCTTAAGCCATACTTAGCCAATTTTCACACTTGCATCCATTCCCACTCATCTTTTAATTCTCATATCATCTCCTAGCTTGCATCGCTTGCCATCCAAGGAGAATACAACACCAAAGATCAAAGGGCCAACGAAAGGATCGATTTGAGACAAGGTAAAAGGTTTCATTTTGTTGTCTTTATTTTGTATTGAATCCATCTAGGCTAATCTTGAGGTGTAGGGTATTTTTAGTGTTGTTCCACACTCTTTTGTTTGCTTCTTGTATTCTAACACTTAAATTTTCCCTATCACATGACTAAATCACCACTTGTGGCATATGAGTCTTAGTATACACATTTTTAGACATTTTCTGTAGATCCTAATTTAGTAGTTCCAGATTCTAGTTTTGACCCAAAACCCTCAAATAGGACTAAATCACCCCTATTGGCATATGAGTCCTAGTGTGCTTCAAAATTAGTATTTCTAGCATTTCAGACCTTCATTCAAGCTTCTGTGGGTTTCCAGGTGCACCTCTTTACTTTTCCAATTTATTGTTCTATTGTGAACTCATATCTAGGTCATTCATTTGAGTTTTGCATAGCATTAGGTTTTTTCATTAGATCTTGCATGTTACTAGTCTTTCCAAGCCCTAGCTTGATTGTGAACCCCCTTTTAGTCTCTAAACATACCCTAGGACACCTTATTGCATATCTCTTTCCCTCATTCCATCCTTGGATTGAGATCTCTAGGGTTTCCTTGATTGAAACTTGAGTGAAATAGGTCCCTTGTGTTCTATCTCCCAAAGGATAGGAAACCTCCCCACCTTATTTTCTTCATTTCACTAATACAACACAAGATTTATGAGAACTTAAGTAAAACTGAACATGATTTTATTTTTCATAAATGCAATGCTCATAGAAATCAAATTTAAGATTACAATCAAACAAACCTTCAACAAGGTTTTTATTTTTCAAGGTCCTTAGAGATTTTTCTCCTATGTGGCCAAGTCTCTAGTTCCATCACATAGTTTTCTCTATAGGTAACTTTGATTTAGAAGAAAGAGCACCCATAGGTACCCAAATTCCATGACCATTTGTTGAAGATGAAACCATCACCTCTTCTACAAACTTTTTTTGCATAGAATTACTATTGCACTCAATAATGCATGCATGAAGGTTATGCAATGTGTCATATCTAAAACCCCTAACAATTACCAAAACACCTCTAACCATCTTGCATCCTTCATCATAAAATACTACTACACACTTGCATATGTTAGTTTGAACTCATAGACAACATATTTTGTGCTAATCTAGGGATATGTAACACACCATTAATCCTTTTTTTATTCTACCATCAAGAAATATGATATTAACTTTACCATGGTCAATAATATTTAAATAAGAATCATCATGCAAGTACACGTTACCTCCATCAAATTATTCATATTCAGAAAACCAATATCTATTAAAGTTCATATGGAAAGATGCACCTGAGTGAATTAACCATGCATCATTACTTGCATGAGTTTCAAAAACTACAATTAATGCATCACCATCTTCCTTCTCAAACTCAGAATTAGAATCAAATCTCCACTTTTTCTTCTTCTTTCCTTCTTTGCATTATTTATGAACATGTACAAGCTTACTGTAGTTCGAACAAATAATTTTGGACTTTCCAAAAGATTTAGATCTCCCCTTGAACTTTGATTTGTCACACTTCTCATTCTTATTTCCTTTTTCTGTAGGTATTCCATGAACATTTAGGGCCTCCTTGGCATTAATGGATACCTACCTCCTCATTTCTTCAGAAATAAAAAAACCCACCACATCTTGAGTCTTCAAGATAGTAGTACTCCTAATATCCATAACAAGAGAATCCCATGAATCGGGCAAAGAAAAAAGTAGATATGATATTTATTCTCCTCATTAATTTCGACACCAACTGGTGTCAATTGAGCCATAAAAATTTTGAATTCTTCCAAGTGATCTATAATTCATCCACCCTCTTTCATTATCAAGGAATATAATTTTTGTAATGTAAGAAATAGGGTTCCACCTTTTTGGAAGATGGAACACAAGGGGATATGAGATCCTCCTATTTTTCTAACATATGTAACATTCAAAGAGACCCCTAGAAATCTCAATCTAGGCCCCTGATGAAATGAAGGAGAGAGATCTTACAATAAGGTATTCTATGGTTTGATTGAACACAATAAGAGGGTTCACCACCACACTAGGGCTTGGAAAGACAAGGTATGCAAATGACATGCAAAACCTAACTAGATGACCTAGAGAATGAAAGTGAAATACATAATGACAAACTAAGAATGAACAAAGGTGCACTTGGAAGAAGAATGAGGTAAAAAAAAGTTGCAAAACCTTGAAAAATTGTTGTTTTATGCCCATTGGGACTCATACACCAATCTAGGCGATTTAGTCCTAGAATGGGTTTTTGGTACCAAAATTGGAATCTGGCAGTGCTTAATTTAAATCTCTTGAAACCTAAAAAATGGTAGTACTAGGACTCATATGCCCAAGGTGGTGTATAATTCCCATTATTCTTTTTCAAAGGGTTAAGACCTAAATTTGCTCTCCTACCTCTGCTCTTTTTGTCACACTTTGTTTCTAGGTTTGAAATTCTAATTTGCAACCTATAGGAGACTTTTAGTGAAGATGAAAACCTTGTGATGACTTGATGGATTTCTTCAACCTTGCAACCTAATCTTCAAAGGATCTTTAAGCTCCAAGACACCTAGATCTACAATCACACATGTAGAGTGAGAGAAAAACTTGTTGATTGTTAGGGAATAGGGGTTTTCCTTTTTCAAACCTCGTTTAGGTAATTAAACCATGTGATGAAACAATGAAATATGAACATGAAATATGGAATATGAAACATGCACAATGATTCCTTGAAAGATATCTTGAGATGTAAATCAAAAATCTAACATGAAATGGCCATGTAGAATGTAGATCATGATCTTGAACTTTGATATGAAACAATGCTTGCAAATGGATCTAGGATGCTACATCATAACACTAGCTCAACAACATTCTTTATGCTTGATGATGTTAACATGATAATGGATCTTAAATTGCTGAAATAAATGGTGAAGAATTCTGCCATTGAATGCCTTAGAAATGCTCTTGTAGACTCTCTTAACACTATTGTGAAGTCTTGTAAACTCTTGTAATCATAAAATTGCTATTAGGAATGTTCTCTTGAAGGTCTTAGGTGAAATGGAGTGAAATAACCTTGTATTTATACTTGTTTATGCTAAATTTCTGGAAATTACAACACTAAAAGCTTACATCAAATCTAGGAGGAAAAAATCCTACTAGGAATTTGAATTAAATTTGATTTTGGGCCACATGGGACTCATACACCACAAGTGGCATATGAGTCCCATTAGGCTTAACTATGTGACACAATGTTCAAAAATGCTTAGAATGATGCAAAATCTAGATCACGACCCAAAAACCTAGGTGGGACTCATACACCCAAGATGGCAATGAGTCCCAGATCACTAAATCTGAGCCATACAAGGGTGATCCCACAATACTGGTTTACAATTTTTAGACAAACTAGACATTGAACCAATTTTTTCATACTAAATCTTCAATTTCGGGCACCTATAGTGGCTAAACCATGAGGAATTTGAAGATGATGCAACTAGTGATTTATGACATCTTGTCTGTAGATTCTAAATATTTTTTTCCAAAATTTTGGAATCAGATTGCACTTCTTTTTCCATCTCCTTCAAAAACTAGTTTTTTTCAGTAAACACCATTTTTATGGAGTGATGCTCACCATATACAACATAAATTTTTTTCATGAAGGATAAAATTCTATTTATTTTGAATTTAAATTTGTAACTATGATATCTAACGCTTTCATTTGGTTTGATAACTTGTTTTATTGAATATTTTTTCCTTAATAAAGTTTCAAAGTCAAACCAATTACAATTCATAAATAGGCGGACCATATACAACATAACTTTATTAAAAATAGATTGAAAAGTCAAAAGTTTTATGCATTGTAGAACTAGGTTGCAACATAACCATATAATATTTTTTGTATGCATATCATGTTTCTAAATTGTTAGTTGTAGGTTGTAAATCGTTTGCTACTTAATAGAACATATATCTTAGCATTTCCTAGCTTGAACCATAGCATCTAAAGGATCTACAAATAGGTAAATACTTGACATTTGACACCAACAAAATTCAAAATCATATCATGCCTCACTAATTTTTTTCTTTTCAATTTTTTTTAATACATGCTTCACATATATATCTCATTGCATATGCTTGCAAAAACATTTGGAAAACAAAAACTACATTTCTTGCACAAAAAAATATGGATCAGTTAGTAGACAAACAATATGAAAAGAGGCAAGTACTACATCCTATTTCATATATAGGTTGAATCTTTATATGTTTAATTATCAATTTAGTTTTTGTCATTTCTTAAATCGCAATGTATAGATTGAAAGCAGAAACCATAGATCCATCAAGTATCCTCGACATATGCACAAAAAAATTGGATTTAGCATTTGAAGGTGATGTTTTAGCCATTTATGGTCCTAATATTACCACAAATACTGGAACACCACCAAAAGAAAAAAATTGTGCATGTTAATTTAGTTGATAGGATGGTCAAATGGCAATCATCCTAAACATCAACAACAAACTAATAGATACAATTTTTCCATTGTTATCACTTGATACAAGTCTTTGTTTCACAAATTTTGTCATCAAGAAAAAAACACAATATGAAAAAGGGGATTTTGATCATTCCCTTGCTTTAACTACTAGAAGCACCATTGAACCCATTGATAAAGTTTGTAAAGAATACAGAATGATTCCCGAAACAACCATCTCATAGCTCATCTAATCAAATGATAACTACACTATTGGTACAATTGGCGTTGTTGTTACTAGTCATCATCAAGCGACAATGCAATATGAGTTGCAAATTAAAGATGGAGAGACCCAAGATGACTTCACCATTGTAAGATGTTCCGCACAATTCATGTTGACATCATAGAATTTGAGAACTTTCCTTTTTGGACTTTACCAAAGAATTTTTACAATTTGTTTTCCATACAACAAACTTGCTTATAATTTTTTTTTTTCTATTGACAACATTGACATTTGAACATTCTCTATTTGATTAGATTAATATATGCATTTTTGAACATATAGTTTTGTGTCGTAGAAAAATGGCCCCTTGTCTTTTTCATGGCCTTTTAGGTCTTGTTTCATGGTGTTGTAACTATGTTGCTCTAATTTTATGTTGTAACATGGCTTGAACATGCTTATTTAGGTACTAAAATTCAAATAACAACATCTTCTGAAGGTGTTGTGACATTTTGTGAGACATTTCTACATTCTTCTAGACTCTATTTAATACAATTCACCTAAAAGTCACCTTTTTACTCATCAACAAGTCCTATTTTGAAGTATTGCAAAGTCTTGTAACAAGATTTTACCCTTTTCTAGGCATATCCTCACTATTTATATCTTTCTCATACTTTATTTTGTCCCTTTATGCCATCATATGACTTAATTAAGTGTATTTTTTAATGCTATCGTGACAAATAACATTAAATACAACATTTTTCCTGACACTTGTTTTTAGGTCCTAGGTCGAACCCATTCACCATGGGTGGTGAATGAGTTCCCCTTGGCCCAAAATTCAAAATATTTCAAATTTCCTTTTGGTATTTTATTCAAAATCACTTCATATCGGCCTGTGATGAGGTATGAACAGATACTAAGGCACAAAAATTGTATAAATAAGTGATTTTCACCTCATTTTACATCTCCTACAATCCCTATTCATCAAGTTCATTTATTCACCTATTCACTCAAGCATTCAAGAATTCTACAATATCAATTCAAGCACTTTGAAGCAGAGATTGACATAACTTTAGACTTGCAACATCAAGGGTTAGGTAAGTTGATAGCACTTACATGTTATTAGTTTATCTTTCTCTTTCATTTCATTATCTTTCCAAGCGTTTAATTACCAAAAGTGGGGCTTGACCAAGGAAAACCCCTATTCTCTAACCCATAATCATTTTTCCCCTATTGTTTATTTGTTTGCAGCCCTTTGTTTACAAATTTGATAGGCTATTAGGTGTTGAAGATTGGTTTTCATGTGAACTAGGTGCTTCAAGTCAACTTACACCAATTTCAAGCTTGGAGAGAGTTATCTATCCGTTTTATACGTATTTGACTTCGACAACCCGACAAGCAAACAATCTCAAATCTGGTGTTGCAAAGTTGTTTCCTATTTTTTCAAAAATTTGGGAGAGGACTGATTGACCACCTATGGTGAATGAGTCCCACCTTAGGACTAGAAACTTGAGTTTTGTCATATTCAGATTCTGACAGACAAAAATCAACTCCTGGTAGTATTTCACCAGTAAGTGGACTGATTCGCCACCTTGGGAAAATGAGTTCCACTGTGAAAAAATAGTGAATTTCATCAACATACAAAATACTCTAGAATCTCCACAATTCATCTAGGTGCACTCAAATTCATCTGTGTACTTCGTGTTCTGCTTATTTCTTTCATTTTCTCCATTTACATAGTTGTTTGCATTACATAATATGTTTTCAAACATAGCTTTAATTACACTTTTTCATTCATTTTCAATCATTTAGACTAGTCAATTGCATTTATTTAACTTCATCTAGCCTAGATAACATTGCATACATCCTAATTTGAGTGAATAAGCATTTTTGGCCCTATCTCTCTCCTTTTAGGTGAAAAACCCTAGAAGTGCAAGAGAAGCCATAGGGCACCAAAAATCTATGTTTTAAGTTCTTACTCTAATTCAATGCCATCGAATTCTTAAATTGATTTCCCTTGGAATTTTACATCTCGATAATTGTCTATTTTACAGCTTATAGTCCCCATCAGTCATACAAAGCTTTATACGATACTTCAACTAATCCTAGCATTACTAAAAATCCCTTTCATATTGTTTGGAAATACTATTCGTTCTGGGCCAAATGGCACAAGTTTGATGAAAACAACACAGTCCAGCTTCATTGATGAAATCAATGCATCTACAAAGGACTCCCTGCAACCACTGAAATCCTCAAACATGGAAGTAAACACCTAAATAATTTATGTTTTACACAATAGTATAGATTTATGATAAAAAGTGCTTGCCATGTATGCCTTGCTATTGTAAATTTCCTAAATGGTGCATTGTTGTAATTTGTCACTGATTACATATACATTACCATTATAGGTGATTGGAACACTAAGACCTAAAAATTTCCACTTTCCTCCATATGAACCAATATGCACTTCATGTAAACAAAGAGTTTTCTTACACAAACGTCAAACAATGATGTTGATGGTGCACAACATGTGGTGCTAAAACAAAAATTTGAATATGTGCATTTCTTGCAATGTATTGTTCAAACAATAGGTGGTTTTATGGACTATTATCTACATAAACAACAGTTGTGAAATAGTTTCCCCCAACTAGCTACAATTCCATTTCAAAATTACAAGAAAGACATGTTTGCAATGATGTTCTTGTTGTGGAAGTTTCAACTATAAGGAACATTCACGATTGCAATTGATAATTGCATCATAAAAAATTTCAGTGAAGGAAGTAGCAAAGCATCTCCACCAAATTGAAAAAAAATAGTTTAGCACAGGTGCTTATCCTACACTATTCCAATTTTTATTCTTATTCCTTGATAGCATATCATACCAACTGCACTCTGAGGAGTGTAATGCTCATTGATTGTAAAGCAGGATCTAGGTAGCATATCATTCCAATGAAGAACAATATCAATTAGAAAAATGTCTAAGAGCCTACACAACATAATTATTATTGACAATGGCAATGACAAGACAATTGTGTTAATGCTTTTATCAAGACTAGTCTAATAGTTTATTTTCACCTCTTATATGCACCGCATAACTTGACAATTATGTTTTCATTTCTTTCAAACATATATAGGATAGATGTGAACAACTTTGTTTGCAATTTCATAAACATATATAAGTTATGTTTTAGTTTATTTTGACTCCTTTTATGCACCACATAACTTCATAGTTGTTTATTCATCTATTTGAAACATACATACTATAGATGTAAACAATTTTGTTCCCAATTTCACAAATAGTTATAAGTAATGTTCCATGTGTAATTCTCTTTACTCTCTGAAAATAATAGCAATAAGTTTTTGTGATCAAATGAAAGCTATAGTGATTCAATATTGCTTTTATGTGAAATAGAAAATGTCTGCTAAAATGCCTGATGCTTTTACATATAGTTTTGTATTCTTCCAAGATTTATTTATCTAGAAAAATGATTGTTGACTTGTTTCCAAGGCTATTTTGAAGTGCATAGATTCTATTTTCCAAAATACATGAACACTACACATTCCTCCCATGAATTAATTATCTAGAAAAATGATTCTAGGCTTGTTAGCAATGCTATTTTCAAAAACTTAATTTCTATTTTCCAAAATCTTCATAAATCAATCACTAGGGCAATGGGGACATTTAGACACCACAAACATATTATTTTGATTAAATTTTGAATCACATTATTTGTTCAAACATTGAAATTGTTCGTTCTATCTATGAAAAAACCTACACTACAGTTTCAATCTATCAATTTCATCCAAAAATAGATCATAGTTATTGATGCTAGTTAACATGTCATTTGTCTCCAAGGACATTATACTTTTATTTGTGTCTAATTTTCATTGATTACAAATGGGTCAAAAGCAAGACATGTGTACCTTCCTATATCTTTTGCAATGTTATTTTATAGTTTATATGCATTTGTAATTCATTAATGGCTTATGATGTGAAGTCTTAACTCTATCCAACAAAACATTGTTTGTGTTTATTGTTCAAATGCATGCCAACCATTCTTTTCAGTTCATTGCTTCTTAGGTCCCATGAATGCTCTTTTAGTTTGGCTTCATTCTTATATGATTTGCATATGATTTTGGCTTGATTCTTACACGTAGTACATCTAAGCTTGCCATAATGAAGAAATAGAGGATATTTTTTTCCCCGCATAATGCAATAAAGTGTTATAAAATTCATGGCAAATATCATGAATTTTATAACACTTTTGAATGTATCCTCTACAGGGAAAGAGCGCTTTGATGCATCTGCCTCATATTTTTCACATTATAATAATATAAAGGAAGAAGACACTTGCCTCTTTGGCCAATTGAACAACAATATAAACAAATTTATGTTCAAAATTCATATCTATAGGTCCTAGATTTGATGGTCAATATTTGAAGATAAAAAATTATATAGACTAAATATATGATATAGTCATATAGAAATTCTGATAAACAATCTAATTTTTTTGGTATCAAGTGGTTTAGTCTTCTTTTGACAATGTACCTTCCTATGTCTTTCACAATGTTATTTTACAGTTTGCATGCATTTACAATTCATTGATAGCTTATGTTGTGAAGTCTTAACTCAGTCCAACAAGAAATTATTTGCATTTCTTGTTCATTTGCTCTAATTCTTTGATGAGAGTTAATTCAATCCCTATTGAAAGAGTTTATATATTGTGTTAGACACAAACAATGAGATGTTTGTAAGTTCCTATATCTACAACACTATCATTTCCTTGTGTTGTCTACTCATTTGCTCACATTTTTTGATGATGGTGAAATATGTTACTTAACATGTCTTTTGTGTCCAACGACATTATGCTTCTATTTGGGTCTAGTTTTCATTAATTTCAAATGGATAAAAAATAACGCATTTATACATTCCTATATCTTTCACAATGTTATTTTATAGTTTATATGCATTTGCAATTCATTAATGGCTTATAGCATCAAGTCTTAAATCTGTCAAGAAAAAGATTTTTTATGTTTCTTGTTCATTTGCTCAGACTATTTGATCAAAATAAGATTAGTCTCTATTGAAAGAATTTATATCTATTATGTTGGAAGAAAAGAGCAAGGCATTTGTAAGTTCCCATATCTACTACACTATCATTTTCTTACGTTGTCTACTCATTTTCTCACATTGTTTTACGAGGGTGAAATTTGTGTCTTCTCACAAAGTTTATGTCTATCATATTGGAAATGAACCATTAGGCATATGCAAGTTCCTAGATCTTTTGTAGTGTCATTTGATAGTTTTTTACATACCTACAATTGTAATGTTCCCTATTTTGTTCCAAACTTTTTTCGATGTGATAAAGTAGAAGACTTGCTCAATTCCTAATATTTAGTTGCTATTGGACATATTGCATGCCTTTGTAATGCTCATCAATATACTCATGTCTTCATGTCAAATGTTCCTACCTATGCATTCCATTTTAACAAATCCATTGTGCTTATATAGTCCCTAACATCCATTTATTATGAATAGAATGAAATGTAGGTGTCATTAATGGCTTATGTCATGAAGTATTCAGTCTATTGACCAAAGGATTCTTTGCATTGTTTATTCATTTTACTAGATTATTATTTAGAGAGTTTATATCTATCACATTCGAAGAAAAAACGAAGCATTTTTGAGATCCTATATCTTTTACATTCTCATTTTTCCCTTTTTTATTCATTTGCTTAAATTGTTTATTGAGCATCGAAGTTTTCCCTATTGATAGGATTTATGTATTTCATGTTAGAAGCAAAAAGTGAGGTAGTTGTAAGTACCTATATCTTTATAGTCTCCTTTTATGGCTTTTGACATCTTTGTATTATATAAGTCAATTTTCTATTAGAAAATTTTCATCAATACAATTTTTTTTCTCCTAACCATCCAAACATTTAAGTATTCTCTCATTGGCTATTGTTATTTTTCATGTGCTTTTGTATTTTACCAATTACAAATTATTTTTTGCACAATAAATGGAAAATATAATCAATTCCTAATATTTTCTTGTTATTGGAAATACTTCATGACTTTTTGATGTTCTTTGATATATAGTCCTATCTTCACATCCATTGTTTCTTACACATGGCATTTTTACAAGGGAATTATGCATTTATTCATAGCTAATTTTCATTTACTATGAATAGAATCAAAGGCATGTGTCATTAATGGTTTATAGCATGAATTTTTCATTTTGTCCAGCAAAGGATTTCATTTGCTCAAATTCTTTGATGAGAGTGAAATATGTGTCTACTGACATAGTTTATATCCATCAAAAAAATGAGGTATTTGTAAGTTACTATATCTTTTGCATTTCACTTTTTGCATACTTTGTTCACTTCCTTCGACTGTTTGATGACATTGAGATCTATGCCTGTTGATAGGATTTATGTTTATTGTCTTGCAAACAAAATTATAGAGTAAAATACCTATTTCTTCCAAGTTCAGAATGGGCGGAATTGGAAAGAGGTTGATTTGGTTTACCTAATTTCTTAAACATGTTCTCAACAACCATGAGGAGCTTTGATGGTGATAAATGCTATCCAAATGAATGGAACCTACAATAGGTACATTTTTTATCTTCATAGCTCCTATTTCCCCAGCATGGTTCACCTGCCAAGTCCTACAAATTCTCAAAGTCATTTGTTAGATAATATGTTCCATTGAGAGGGTTTATATCTATTCTATGTGTAATATGCTCTATCTACAAGATCTATGGATAATTTGATGAGGGAAAAATCTATCTCTATTGAAAGGCTTTATATCTATCCTATTCAAGACAAAAAATCACACCTTTGTAAGTTCTCCTCTCTTTTACACTGCCATTTTTTGCATAGTTTATTGATTTTCTTAGATTGTTTGACGGGGGAAAAACCTTGGTCTATTGATAAGGCCTATGTGTACTAATTTGTAGGGGAAAATTGATGCGTTTGTAATTTCCTATAAATTTTATAATGTTGCTTTATAGTTTTTCACATCTTTGCATATGTGACAAGCCCTATTTTATTGCAAACTATTCTTTGGCACCAAAAAAGGATAAATTTAGACAATCCATAATGCTTCATCATTATTGGAAATTTTACATGGCTTTCAAATGTTCTTTGATCTAGCAATGTCTTCCCATCCTGTATTTCTACCTGTGCATCACAAATTTTAATGATGAAATTATGCATATATTGATCCTACTTTTCATTTGTGTTGTTTATTAATTTGCATTGACTATTTGATGAAGGTAAAATCTATGGACCTACTGAGACAATTAATATCAATTGTATTTCCAATGAAAAAGCAGTCATTTGTAAGTTCCTATATCTATTACACTATCAATTTTTGCATTGTTTATTTGCTTACTTGGACTATTTCATAAGGGTGGAATTTGTGTCTCGTAACAAGATTTATTTCTATCATGTTAGCAACAAAAAATAAGGAAGAACTGTAAGTTGCTATATCTTTTACAGTGTTGTTTTAGATTTTTTTATAGTTTTGCATTTTATGGATAAATGTCTATTGTTTGTTGTTCTCTACATTCATTAGTCCCTAACTTTCACTTACTACAAATAGCCTAAATTGTAGGCATCATTAATGGCTTATAGTGTCAAGTTTTAAGTATGTGTACCAAAGGATAGTTTGCATTGTTTATTCATTTGCTTCGATTGCTTAAAGAGGGAAAAACCTGTGTCTTTTGAAAAATTGTATATCTATGCAAAAGAGAAAGCATTTGTAAGTTCTTGTATCTTTTACATTCTCATTTCTTCTATTATTTATTCATTTTATTAGATTATTTGATGGAAGTGGAGTCTTTGTCTATTGCCAGGGTTTATGTCTATCATACTTGAACCATACAACAAGGCGCTTGTAAGTTATTGTATCCTTTACACTTTCATTGTATACTTTTTAACATCTCTTCATTTTATGATTTCCTACCTATTGTTTCTTGCTCTCTGCATTTAATGGCTTAATCTCTATTCCTCCCTATCTTTGAATGCTTTCATGTGTCAATATCTATTGTTGAATTAAAGGCTTAACACCATGATTCATTAATGTCAACTTCTTTGCTGTCCACAACTAAGAATTAAACTAATATTTTCTCTCCACACATGCATTCCAATAGCACTTGAATCTATCAAACTCATTTCATCAACTGTTAATGATTTGTCATTGTTGTAAATATTTTATGGCTTTGTAATTCTCTTTTATATATTCATCTCCTTGCATTGAATGTTTCTTTCAATGCCTCGTGTTCTAAAAGGGACATTTACCATTCGTTAGTGCTTGGTTTTCATTTAATATCATTGGGCTCAACCACAATTGTCATTATTGAAATTTGGTTTCAATTTTTAAAATTGTCAAGCAAAGGATTATTTTCTAAAAAAAAAACTTCTTCAATATACTAAGTCTTTAAGTCAACCAAGGAGACTAACCCTTAAATGCACTTAAAAATAGCGAACGTTAGGCATTAACCCATAAAATGCAAAAATGCAAAGAACTATAAAAGAACACTATATTTAAAAGATATAGGAACTAACAAATGCCTTATTTTCTAATTCCAAAATTCTCGACATAAACCCTCTCAAAAGGCATTGATATCACCCTCATCAAACAATCCAAGCAGATGAGTAGACAACACAAAAATGAAAGTGTAAAAGATATAAGAACTTGTACAAACACCAAATTTTTCACTTCCAACATGGTAGATGTAAACCCTCTCAATAGACACTAATTTTAGCCTCATCAATCAACTTCCACAACTAAACAAACAACACAAATAGTACTTTTCTAGAAAAACCTAACACTTTACACCATAAGCCACTAATGACGCCTAAACTTTACTCTACCCACAGTAAATTAAAATTCATAAATAGTAAATGCAAATCTACTACTTAAAATGCCATGTGCCATCAGAAATAGTGGGTGCCAAGACATGACTATACCAAAAAACCTATGTGTGCTGTAGAAAAATGGCCCCTTGTCATTTTCATCACCTTTTAGGTCTTGTTTCATGGTGTTCCAGAACTATGTTACTCTAATTTTATGTTGTGTCATGGATTGAACATGCTTATTTAGGTACTAAAAGTCAAATAATTATGTCTTGTGAAGATGTTGTGAAGTGTTGTAAGACATTTTTACATTCTTCTAGACTTTATTAATTACAATTCACCTAAAAATCACCTTTTTATTACTCAACAAGTCCTATTTTGAAGTTTTGTAAAGTCTTGTAACAAGCTTTCACGCTCTTCTAGGAATATCTTCACTATTTATCCCTTTTTCATGCTTTATTTGACCCCTTTATGCTCTCATATGCTTAATTAAGTGTTATTTTGAGTATTATCCTAACAAACAACATTAAATACAACATATTTCCAGACACCCATTTTTAGGTCCTAGGTGGGACCCATTTTCCATTTGTTGCAAATGAGTCCCCCTTGGCCCCAAATTCAAAATATTTTAAATTTCCTTTTGGGATTTTATTTAAAAAAACTTGATGTCAGCCTATGATGAGGTGTGAATGGGTAAGTAAGGCACAAGTTTGTATAAATAAGTGATTTTCACCTCATTTTACATCTTCTACAATCTCCTCACTCATTCAAGCATTCAATCTCACATTTCAAACATTCAAACATTCTACAACATCTTTTCAAGCACTTTGAAGCAGCCATTGACATTACTTCAAACTTGAATCATCAAGGGTTTGGTAAGTTGATAGCATTTACATGTTGTTAGTTTATCATTCCTTTTCATTTCATTATTTTATTAAGGGTTTTATTACCCAAAGTGGGGTTTGACCAAGGCAAACCCCTATTCACTAACCTTAAACCATTTCCCCCCTATTACATGTTTGTTTGTAGGCTTTTGTATGCAAATTTGACAAGCTTTTTGGTGTTGAAGATTGGTTTACAAGTCAAATAGGTTCTTCAAGTCAAATCAAGTCTATTTCAAGCTTGGAGAAGGTTTTTTGTCCATTTTCTGTAGAATGGACTTCGGCAACTCAACAAGCAGATTTTTCTAGATCTGGTGTTGCAAAGTTGTTTCTTGATTTTTTAGAAATTTAGGAGAGGACTGATTTTCCACCTACAACAAATGAGTTCCACCTTAGGACTCAAAATCTAATTTTTTTTAGATTCTGGATCCCAACAGATAGAAACCTATTTCCGATAGTTTTTTAGTAAAAGGAGGATTGATTCGCCACCTTGGGCGAATGAGTCCCACTATGAAAAATCATTGAATTCAACCAACATCCACAACATTTTAGGTTCATCACAGTCTACATAGGTGCACTCTGATTTAACTCATCTCTTTTTGTTCTGCATATTTTCTTCATTTGGTTCATTGTTGAATTACATAATGTGTTTTCAAACATAGCTTTGATTTCACTTTTGCATTCATTTGGATCTGTTAATTGCATTTATTTAACTTCATTTAGGTTATAAAACATCACACATAACATAATTTAAATGAACCATTAGCATTTTTTCTCCTATCTCTCTCCTTTTAGGTGAAAAGTTACCCTAGATGTGCAAGAGTTGTCCATAAGAACCAAAGATCTATAGTTCATTTTGGTGAACCTAACTTTTGAGAACTTTACACTTTTGAGTTCCATTTACATATTTCATCCTATTTTACATTATCAACATTCAATTAGGACATTGTTTTGTTTTTATGTTTTAGGACTTTTTATCTTGCATTAGTGAAAACTTCACTTAGATTTCATTCTTGCATTGCATCTCATTGAAAAAAGTAAAAATATGCATTTTGTACCCTTATTTGCATCCTACAAAACATTAAAATCACATTCAAATTTTTGAAAAACACACAAAAGCATCATACTGGGACTCATTCGCCACCCAGGGTGAATCAGTTCCTCTACACTTTTTAAACAACATTTTTGCAATCTTTTTAGCATTTTTTTGCATTATTGTTTCCTATTTCTACATTTTGTTTTAATTTCCATAATTCATGTTTTTCCTCATTTATTGCATCTTAGTTTATTTTCATCATGGCATTTTATTTCAATAAGTTTTGGAATTCATTCAAATCATTGGTATACATGTCCAATTGTGCCTTTGGCTATGACCCTAGTGACCTTGAACAACCTCATGCTCCTTCAGATCCTCATGATTGACCTCCTCATGAAGTAGACATCATTGGAGAAGATGATGCTAGCATGAACAAGTTCTACAATGACTACCTTGATAACTTAGAAGCCAATGTAGGATTTTATCTCTCCATGAGGTCACAAGACCTTCCCACTATTGCACCTCCTAATCACTTTGCATACTTGCAACCTAAAGTCAATATAGGACCTAAGATTCCTCCCTCAAGTGGACCTAGTTCCTCTAAAGAAGCACCTCCACAACCATTCTATGATCACAAAGTCACAAACACTCCTATTAACCTTGAAGAAACATATGGCAAAGGATTCACTATCTTAAGTAAACAAGGTTGTGACACAAAACATAGATATGACATCCATCAACTTCTTGAAAAACAATCAATTGAAGCACACACAATAGGACTAGGATATCAAGATCCTTCTCATCCTGATAGACATCCTCTTCAATCTAGAAGACTTCGAGATGCTGGAACAATGATCTTGAATGCTCCTCCTAACTTAAAATTTCTCCTTCCATGTGAACTTGTAACCATTATCTCCTTCTAATGACAAGGATGTTAGGATCCCTATGGGTCCCTTTCCTCCTATTCATGAACAAGGATAATCTAGTAAGAAAAAATGACCTTACACACTCAATAAGATCAAGTTACCCACACATCCTCCACCTGAATGTGAAAGGAGACTTCAACTACTCTTAAATAAAGGTCTTATACTTTTACCACCTATGAATAGGTTGGTTATTTGTCCTAAAGATTCTAACATACAATATTGCAAATATCATCGTATTGTTGGACATTGTACTAAAGAATTTCAAACATTGAAGGAAATACTAGATAAGTATCACTTCACTAATACCGATTGTTTCCCCATCATACCTTAAAGCAAACAAATGACATCATCATGCCTTATTTTTAGAATTCCCTATTCTCACTATTGCATGATCCTTTCACATTACCCACCTTGGCTCATTCTTGCCTTTACACTTTGTGGAGGGAAATACATTGTTAGCCTTGTCCTTGTAATGCACTTGTCTTTGTCTCTTAATTATGTTATTCCTTTTTCGCTTAACCATTTGAGATTGAGAAACCAATAACTTAGATAATGGTTGACTTACATTTGCATTACTTGTATTTTTACATTTTCATGTGCATATTGTGTTTCCCCCATAGCATGTGTTTGATGTATCTCTCTCTTTTTCCACTTCTTCTATTTGTATCTCTATTCTTTTATTTGTTGTGCATTTGTCTTTTTCTTTTGTTTTGTGTTTTCCTTTAGGGGATGACGCAAATCCTAGAGATGCCCCATGTCTCTTCCATGTTAACCCACAAAGGTCTTTGTATTTTTCTTTTGTTTTGTGTTTTCCTTTTGGGGATGACACAAAGTGTAGAGACACCCTATGTCTCTTCCATGTTGACCCACAAAGGTCTTTGTATTTTTCTTTTGTTTTGTGTTTTCCTTTTGGGGATGATGCAAAGTGTAGATATGCCCTATGTCTCTTCTATGTTGACCCACAAAGGTCTTTGTCTTTTTCTTTTGTTTTGTGTTTTCCTTTTGGGGATGATCCAAAGTGTAGAGATGCCCTATTTCTCTTCCATGTTGACCCACAAAGGTCCTTGTCTTTGTCTCTTTTTGTTTTGTGTTTTCCTTTTGGGGATGATGCAAAGGCATTGAGAACGAAATGTCTCCTTCATGTTGACCCAAAATCCTTTTCATTTTCTTTTCACTTGTGTTTTCCTTTTGGGGATGATGCCAGGAGTTGAGACCGCAATGTCTCTTCCATGTTGACCCAAAATAGACTTTAGATTTTTCTTCTGTTTTCACTGTCTTTGTGTCATTCTTCTAGTTCTATGTGCTTTGGGGAATGATGACAATTTTGAGCTCTTTCATAAACATATTGCAGCAACGAACATACTGACCCCAAATCCATAGATCCCTTATGTGTTTGGTGTGATTTCTTTTCTAGGGGGCAACTCCCTTTTCTTTGCTTTTATTTTCCTTGACATGACACATCCTAACTTTGAAACATATGTCTTGGCATAGGGCTTTCTGAGTTAGCTCTCATGCCTTGTTTTCTTTTTACGTTTTCTTTTCTTCTCTACTTTAAAGTAATTTATCACATAACGATGCGTAGAAATTCCTTTAAAGTGGGGGGCACACATTACCTTAATTCAGTTGCATTCTTGGTTCCTAGTGTAGCCTTGCCATTTATATGATGTGTTGTCACTTTGTGGATGAAATTGGTAGTGATGTCCATAATTATGATCTTTCTAAGCATATTACATTCCTCTTGGTGGCTTGATGCGATGCACTACATCCCCTAAGTCACGAATATACTATTCTTTGATTGGTACTCTCTTGGAGACATTATACACAATGTTCCCTAAGCCATTGACCTTGCAGAAACTGAACAAGAATCCTTTGAACATTCTTTACATTTTACAATTTTACACATTTTTTCATTTTACCTTTTTGCCACCTTGCATAATGCAACTTGCATGACTATGGTACCTTTATTTTTTTTCATTAGCATTTTTACTTTTTGGCACCTTGTTAAAGTTATCAACAAGTATAACTTTAATATGGTTGAGCAGGAAGCTCACTTAGCGACATGAATTTTCCCATAGCCACCTTTGTGTTTATGAGTGTGTTGGTTATTTTTTATTGCTGTTAATTAGGTTTGTCTCCTAATCTACCTATGGAATTGCCAATTCCAATCAAGGGTAGCTCGAAGGACCTGGACCAACTAAGGAGGATTTTAAAATAACCTCCCACACTTCGAGCTCTGCAAGACCCAGGAGGGTGATCCCTTTAGCAATATCAACAAATTGAAACACATACATAGCAGAATATTGCTCAATAGATAATATCATTTAATAGCTCAACATAATAGGATAATACTAAATAGAATTGGCTATTCATCAATAATATCAACTACTTGGAGCATGAGATAACCACAATACTATAACACACAGGGATTTAAAATGGTTTTGAATTTTGAAGATTAGGAACCAAGCTGAAAACAACAGAAGTATAATACTTGACTAGTGCCAAAAAATGGGCTATGGAGTCATATAACCAGCATTCATCCTACAGTGTTGAAAATGTTATAAAGATCCTTACAAATGTTATCATATTATGACAACTAGATCACTAAAGTTTTATCTGATAACTCTTCTTATAAATCCACCTGAAACATAGTATTCCTATCACATATGCTGAAGCAATTACACTATCCTATGAACAAAAGGAAATAATAAATGCACTTTGTGCTTCATTAAATCAATTACATTATTCTCAAAATAGAAGGAAGTAGCATATATCACTCTAATGCAGAAAATGTGCATGAAAAGACTCAGATAATCTTATTATTGAATCAAAAAGAGTAATACATCTCAGAAATGGAGACAATTATCAGCTAAATATAAACATGAGAACACAATTCATAACAGACACTTTCAGATTTAATGACTCAATTACATTTCTCCCAGCTATATAGTTCTACCCAGAGCTTCTTCTTGATTTGCAGAGCTTTTAGAAATTGGAATCCAAACCTCTCCTTTTTCTTTTTTTACAATGAGAGAAGAAAAGAATAAAAGAAAAATAAAAGTAGCCCTAAGATCAATCTGATCCGTAAATGGAAACTAGAAAATTCTCTCTTGTTGATCAACAAATTGCTTAAAACCTCTCTCATCTATCTGTAACTAAATTTGACTCTTCATTTTCCATTTGTTGTTAATTTGTCCCACAACAGAAAATTCACCCATGTGGAGAAATTCACCTTTTATCCACAGTGGGAAAATACCTCTACTCCTTTGACAAATTCTGTTTCAGCTCTTTTTGCCTTTGTTGCACAATATTTGCTCTCATATATTAAAGTATTTAACTTTAATATTTGGGTTTTAGTCCTTACTTTATTGTCCAGCAAAAAATGTCTTGCATCCTGTTTACATTCATTCCCAAGCTGGGAATATTTTTCACATTGAAAATCCTTGGCTTAAATATTTCAAGTGAAATATTTATCAAGTTAAAAACACTTTACCCATATCATCTATTTCATCTGAAATATTCTCCAGCATGTGACATTTAATCACAAAGTGAATGTTAAATTCAATTCACTTTATAACTTGGGCAAATTAAAATTTACCTGTGCCCCATATTCACTACTTCACCTTATAAAAAATTACTCCTTTAGATAGAAACACATATTTTAATCCCACTTTACATGGCACATTTTAGAATACCCATCCTTTTAAACATCCTGGGCCCACCTACTTATGATAAACTTCTCATTTAAACATTTAAAATATTTGGGATTCATTTTTTATCGTGCATGTTTAAATGCTTTACCTTTTATTGAAATAAAACATTTAAAACAATTGTGATGGAGCCCCACCTTTTTGAAAACATTAATCCGTGTGCACCAAAGACCTCACCTGGACCCACCATGAGCCATGAGGCAAAAGCCCACAATTTTGTAGACTTTAACCTTGTTGCATCTTGAGATTGCAAAATGGTGGGGAATGATGGAGATTATGCTGCACTTTCATCCTGCTTGGTAGCCGTTGATATGCTTTTGCTTCTTTGTTTGATTTCAATTTTTCCCTAACTCACCTCTTTGATCATTCGAGCTCTACAACTTCTCCTTTGGAAATGGCAGCACCACTCCAAAATACCCATTTTGTTTTATTTTTTTTTCCATTCTCTCTAATTTTTTATTCATGGCACAAGGTTCCTTATGTTTCGATGGATACACACAATTTTTTTGTAAGTGTGCTACCTCTATCCATTGATTGGTGTGTGGATAATTTCAAACAACTCAAGCCCTCTCCTCAACTAGCGCGGGCTTCTTTGGCATTTTCTTGAGATTTTAACTGCCTTTTCTTGCATATCCATTGTGTATACTCTGCATTAGGCATCCCATTCAACAGGTGTGTGGCTTTAACTGGTTGCGTTTGACATGTTCCTAAACCATATTGTTAGATGTCAAAGCAATCTGTGCATGCGTATGCCTCTGTCCACTTCATATCATATTCCTTTTGTGCATGATTACCACAAATATGGCATTCAATGAGACCACATTCTTTCTAAGGTTTTCATTATTCCTCTGTATTGCATTCGAGCTTCCAGTGTTCCTTATGCTACACATAACTCCCAGGCTAAACTTTTGATAATTCTCTGTATCCTTTTACCCTTTGTTTTCATTTAGCAAACAACATACAAGCTGTTCCTCCTTCCAGTGCATTGTTTTCATTTTGTAAAGCATTTTCAACAGAGCTATTTTCTTAAGCATGGGCGCAAGCTTTTCTAGCTCGAGCTTTACCATCAAGTGGCATTAGATTTTAAGGTTTCTAAAACATTTTCACATATTTATATTGTGTGTTTTGTGTGCTTTGAATTACCTTCCCAATGTGTTTGCTACAAAGTTTCTAATGCCTTTGCAATGAACCATCTATGCGTACTCTGTTATGATGGCATCCCATTTGCAATGTAAAATTTCCTCTACAAACAATGCGCTGGATGCTCCACCATTTCTTGCATTTGAATCAAATGCATATGCTTGAAAGATTCTAATGCCTTTTCAACAAATCATTCTGTTCACAACTGTGGCTCGATCCCCTATATCTTGGTAGCGTTGCCTCCTCTCATCTGCACATTATATTTTGCTTAAAGTTTCTACTTCCCTCATAATGAATTATCAGTGCACACTCTGTGTCTGGCATTCCATGAGGTTTCATTTGATTGGAGGTTTTTAGAAGATTCAGAGCAACATACATTTTGTCCAAATGTTTCCCTCATGGCGCAGACTTAAGATCTACGTTAAGTGCTTTTCTTCAATGCCTTTTAAAGAGGATGCCCTTCTCTGTTGTAAACAATGTAGCTTGCCTTTTCTGATTTTAGCAGTGTCTAGTGATGGGAGTGTATCATTTTCTTCACCAAATTCCATCTTCCTCCTCAACAAATATAAGAACTTTCATTACTCACTCACATCATCAAGTGACTTTAACTATAATGACATGAAGAGAGTGGCCCTTTTCAGCATATTGTAGTTATTCAAAGAACTAAGCAAGAGCAAGTAGTGTTGTGGTTTTTATGCTATGGAAACTTGGTAAAGTTCTATCTTCATTCTCCACACTCTAGAACAATAGCATTGCAAACATTGGTTGAAACTTCCCAATGGTTGTAGGGTTGAGGACATTGCAAATAAACATCCTCCTTATGCCAATCTTCCACACCTCCAAACTATGGAAACACAAATTGATAGGAATTGATATGAACAACTAATAACCATTTCTAACTTGTCAATTCACCACCACTATCTTATGTTCTCATAGCCATGATTGAAAATTTTCCTCCAAAGCATTCCACACTGGTGCCAAGCAAGTTGAGTCCCCACGTGGGCCCAACTAATTTTTTTTTTTGTTTATAAATAACTTTTAGTCTCAAATTGTCCTGAGATGACCTTTGAATGAAATATGAAATGGGTGTCCATTAAAATATTCTTTCTATCATATTTGGAAAAGGGGTAAAACAGGCCAAGTAAGCTCCACAATTGACCTGGGAAACTAGTCAAATGACCTTGTGAAGACATAAAAACTTGTAGGCACGTAACCATTCCTCCCGAGAATACAATGAAAAAGAAAGATTAGAGGAATCAATCACGAGGAAAAAGTTATTAACTGGACAATTTTCCCTCTTGAGCTTTTCTGCAAATGTAACTATTCAGAACTAGTTAAAACTCAAGAGATCACCTCATTGCTAAAATATCAAATCAACTCATGGCAAGCTGCCACTAGTCATAGTGGATCAGTTTGATACATTGAGCATGTGTGCAAAAGGGATTAGCCTAATTCATCACCCATCAAAATTTATTGATGCTCAAAGTTGGCCTCTCAGAAAGGTTTCAGTGTAAAACTGAAGAAATTCCATTTGGTTTTGATATGCTAAAAATATAAAATCAGCTCATAAACCTCTAAAAACTAACATGGGAGTTCATCTTGGTATGGAGAATGTAGAAAAACATTCAATTTTTCATGATAGCCAACTGGTTACAAAATGCAAACTCAAACCGGAGGATACTTTGTAGAACTGAACATTCACAAACAACTAAACAGTGATAAAACCCTCCAACTTCACCTTTTGAAACCCAGACAAAAATGATCACAAGAAGCTAAAAAATGATACACACACTAACATAGGTCACATGAGTGGGTCCACAAGTTGGTTTTGCTTGAAAATCAACAGGCATCAAATTATGACCTTTCAAAGTAGGTCATTAAGACATATTCATCAGGTGCACTTCTGAAAGCACATACGCAATTTTTTTGAAATAGGCATCTCAAATTTGCAAAATTTGAGAATGCCAACAGAGTGTATACCAAATAGTATGTGTATCTTACCTTTTGGGCTTTCTCACCCCATGGACAACTAGTTCTATGGCCCCACAGTGAGTACAGTTGGGCCTTCTCACCCGACAGATCGTCCTATGTTCTATCACCCCAGAGTGAGTACACATTCTCTTTTTCAAACAATTGGCCTAGATCTAACCAACAACGAGTTGGATAGGCGATCGAAGCTTCATCCAATTCTTCTCAACACTTGTGTGTTCCTTTGTACTTATGCTTAGTTTTCCATGGGATCTTCATCCTGGGGGCTTGATCATCCCTCTTGATTGTTGTTTCCATCTTGCTAACGTAAGTGCATTTGAACTATTCTCTCGATGTTCATGACTACTCTAGTGTGAGTTTGAAGCAGGTTCATACTCTCACTAAAGTGGGGGCTAAATTTAGCATAGAAAAATGGCCCCTTGTCATTCCCATGGCCTTTTAGGTCTTGTTTAATGGTGTTGGAACTATGTTGCTATGATTTTATGTTGTGATATGGCTTGAACATGCTTATTTATGTACTAAAATTCAAAGAACGACGTCTTGTGAATGTGTTGTGAAGTGTTGTAAGACATTTCTACATTCTTCTAGACTCTATTAATTACAATTCACCTAAAAATCACCTTTTTATTCATCAACAAGTGCTATTTTGAAGTGTTGTAAAGTCTTGTAACAAGATTTCAAGCTCTTCTAGGCACATCTTTTTCATGCTTTATTTGACCACTTTATGGTCTCATATGTTTAATTAAGTGTATTTTTGAGTATTATCCTAACAAACAACATTAAATATAACATATTTCCTGACACCCATTTTTAGGTCCTAGATGGGACTCATTCACCATGGGTGGTGAAGGAGTCCCCCTTGGCCCCAAATTCAAAATATTTTAAATTTCCTTTCGGAATTTTATTCAAAAAAACTTGATGTCGACCTGTGATGAGGTATGAATGGGTAACTAAGGCACCAGTGTGTATAAATAAGTGATTTTCACCTCATTTTACATCTATAATCTCATCACTCATTCAAGCATTCAATCTCATGTTTCAAGCATTCAAACATTCTGCAACATCTTTTCAACCACTATTCAAGCACTTTGAAGTAGCCATTGACATTAATTTAGACTTGCATCATCAAACATTTGGTAAGTTGATAGCATTTGCATGTTATTTTATCATTCCTTTGCATTTCATTATTTTATTAAGGGTTTGATTACCAAAAGTGGGGTTTGACCAAGGCAAACCCCTATTCACTAATCTTAAACCATTTCCCCCCTATTGCATGTTTATTTGTAGTCTTTTGTATGCAGATTTGATAAGATTTTTTGTTGAATATTGGTTTACAAGTCAACTAGGTGCTTCAAGTCAACTCAAGTCTATTTCAAGTTTGGAGAAGGTTTTTTGTCCGCTTTCTGTAGAATGGACTTCAACAACCTGATAAGCAATTTTTTCCAGATCTGGTGTTGTAGAGTTGTCTCTTGATTTTTTAGAAATTTGGGAGAGGAATGATTCACCACCTGTGGCGAATGAGTCCCGCCTTAGGACTGGAAAGCTAAATTTTGTTAGATTCTAGATCCTGACAGATAAAAACCTATTTTCAATAGTTTTTAGCAGGAGGACTAATTTTCCACCTTGGGCGAATGAGTCCCACTATGAAAAATCAGTGAATTCAACCAACATCCACAACATTCTAGGTTCATCATAGTCTGCCCAAGTGCACTCTAATTTAACTCATCTCTTTTTGTTATGCATATTTTCTTCATTTAGTTCATTGTTGCATTACACAATGTGTTTTAAAACATAGCTTTTATTTCACTTTTGCATTCATTTTAATTCACTTAGATCTGTCAATTGCATTTAATTAACTTCATTTAGGTTAGAAATCACACATAACATAATTTGAATGAACCATTAGCATTTTTGCTCCTATCTCTCTCCTTTTAGGTGAAAAACCCTAGAAGTGCAAGAGTTGTCCATAGGAGCCAAAGATCTATGGTTCACCATGAAATATTCTCAATAGAAAATTTCATTACTGAAGTCACCAAAAAAGTAACTCTTCTAATTTTTCTATCTTGTTTGGTCCCTCCTCAAGTTATTTTGGCTTAATGTTGCCTTGATTTAGTGTTGTATTGTGATTAACACATCCACATTAGGTCTTGGGCCCTTGTGAACTAATGGTTTTCAATGGTACCTGGATAAAGTTTTTTGAAGTGTTGTAACACACTTTCACACTTTTCTAAGGTCTTGATAAGTAAGTTCTCCTAAATAACCTCTTTTTTATCATTAATTTGGCCTTATTTCAAAGAGTTGTAAAGTGTTGTAACACACTTTCACACTTTTCTAGGCTTGTCACTAATAATTAGGATTTCTTATGCTTTAATTGGCCCTATTTTTCATCCACAAGCCTTATTCATGTGTATGTTTTAGGATTGTCCTGACAAAAGGAATTTAAAACATCAAAATTGTGAAAATGCACCTCAAATTCCTAAGGTGGGACTCATTCACCATTCTGGGCGAATGAGTCCCCTTAGGTGGGACCCATTCACCCAGGGTGGAAAATGAGTCCCCTTTGACTCAAAATCAAAATTAATTTAAATATTTTGTGGGATTTTATTCTCCAAGATCCAATGTCAGCTTGTAGTGTTGCAATATCGGGAATTCTTGCATAATTGAGTATAAATACAAGGTTTTTCCCTTCATTTTCACCTAAGAATTTTGTGAGAGCATTCCTAATCAAAAATTTGAGTTCACAAGTTCATTCAAGCATTCACAAGAGAATTCAAGTGTCTTCAAGAGTATATTATCAAGCATATTAGAACATTCTTCGAACATCAATCATAATGGTGGCCCAAGGATTGCATACATCATGTTTGTTATTGTGCTACCAATTGTGGTGTAGAGTTTGTGATTCAAGCAAGCATTGCATTCAAGATCTATCTCCTTCAAGCTAGAGTCAAGAACCACATCCATTGCAACCATTTCAAGCATACTTGCAACACCATATTGCTAGGGTTTGGTGAGTTGTAACATCTTAATTTATTCATTCATCATTCTCCTTTCATATTTGATTTCATTTCAAGGATTACTTTCCAACATGGGGTTTGACCAAGGAAAACCCTATCCACTAAAGCCCCAACATTTTTCCCTCTTCTTTGTGTGTGATTTGCAGGGCTAGGTTGCAAATTTCATAAGGAGCAAGATTGGAGAAGTGTTGCAAACCCTTTCAAGTTTTCTAGATTTCCATCAAGCATTGAAGAGTCTTGGAGATCACCTATAGGTCACAAACCATTGTTTTAGATCCTAAAATAAATCAAGAAGAGTAGAACAGACTGAGGAGCATAGAATCAAATCCAAAATTTCCAAAAAAGTAGAATTGGACTAATTCACCACAAGTGGTGAATGTGTATAGGCTTGAAAAATATTTTTATCAATTTTGATACCCTTTTGTCTGAAACTTGTTTCAACACATTTTTCTAGAAACAAGACTAATTCACCCAGCTTGGTGAATGAGTCCCAGTCAACCATGACAAAAAAACTTCCAACATTCCAGACTTTCATCTAACCTCTTTCCAAATTCTCGGGTGCACACTTTTTGTTTTGTAATTTTTTGTGTTGTTTCAAGCATTTTCTAGGTCATTTAGAGTTGTTTTACATTCAATTAGGTTTTTTTTATTTCGTTGTATTTTCCAAGTCTAAACTTGGTGGTGAACCCCTCATTATATCATCTTCAACTCCTAGGATAGCCCTATTGCAAGATCTCTTTCTCTATTGCATTGAGATCTCTAGGGTTATCCTTGAGTGAAATCACTTTGGAAGTGGGTGTAGTCAATCATCAACCACCATCACCCTATTTTCCATAGTTTCCAATTACAATAATCAAATAAATTACAAAATGACAAAAAAAACAATGAAAATACCAACAACCAGTTAGAAAATTGCAAAAGAATTTAATAACTTGCTTTTAAAAATTAATCCCCGAAACATCAACATAGCAATATAAATATTTTGCAAGCACGATTTTTGACGCACCATTTTAATTGACAACATTTTGTCAAAATAAAAATTCACAATTAGTAAATGCAAATGTGTTGCTTAATATTGAAAATATTTCATGCCTTGCTAATGTTCTTTGATATAGTTGTGTTCTCACACCCACTATTGTTATGCACGCATAGCATTAAAATAACATTCTTATGCATATATAGTTTGTCATTTTCATTTATTGTCAGTAGACTATGATGCAATTGCCATTAATATCTTATGGTATAAATTTGAATGATTTGTAGAGCCTATTCATTGGCTCATATTGGCTCACAAGGATGACATATGTGTCTATTCACATAGTCTATATCCATCATACTTTAGAATGGGGAGAATTGGAAAGAGGTTGATCTTCTTTGCTTGCCTTCCTAGACAAGTTTTCAACTAGCATAAAGACCTTTTATGAAGATAAATTCTTTCACATAGAGCATTTCCACATACGAACAACTACCAGGTTGTTGTGTGTGGTAACTCGATCCTTTCATTCAAAAGCAATTGTTATCACTCAATTTTTTAATGTCTCTTCTCCCATCTACCCTATTATTCAAATTCACTCCAAATCGTTCCCTCCACATGTAATAACTACATTCTCCATTTGATTTCCCATTTTCTTATGTTGATAGATGCAAAATAAATGATTCACTTCTTTCACTCTTCACATTCTCATTTGCTCAACTAGCTTACATCTATCATATCCAAAGTGAAAAGGGAGAGGTTTGTAAGTTCCTATATCTTTTACACTATCATTTTTGTGTTTTTTATTCATTTTCTTTGATTGTCTGATGAGAAAAAAAATTGTTTGTTGATAGGCTTTATGTCTATCATGTTGGAAGCAAAGAAATAGTTGATTATAATTTCCTATGTCCATGAAATCCGTGTTTGTTTAGATGGTTTATATCAATGATATTGCAATCCCAAAAGGATGTATTTGTAAGTTAGTATATATTTTACATACTCAATTTTAATGTTATTTATTCATTTGCTTAGAAAGAATGATGAGGATGAAATATGTGTTTGTTAGTAGACATTATTTCTATCTGATTGGAAACAACAAACAAGACATTTGTAAGTTCTTATATCTTTTACAATGTTGTTTTGTAGTTTTTTCCATCTCTGCATTTTATTAGTTAACATCTATTGTTTGTTGTTCTCTAAATTTTATGGTTTAATATCCATTGTTTGTTTTCCTCTACATTTTATGTGTTCATGTCTATTCTTCCCTATCTATTGATAGGGTTTATATCAGGAATGATTGTCACAAATCAACTCTGATAATATGGAAGGGACTAATGTGCTTTACTGGAAGTGAATCACTAATTGTGTTCTTTCTTTCTCGAAGCATGGAACCTAGATTTAAAAGAGTGAGTTTTAAATCTAAAAAGTCTCAAATGGGTATTTTTCTAGTTAACATCTATTGTTTGTTGTTCTCTACATTTTATGGTTTATTGTCTACTGTTTGTTTTCCTCTGGATTTTATGTGTTCATGTCTACTATTTATTGTTCAATGCTTTCAACTATTTCTTGCTTGAACTAATTACTACATTCAATTTCTTGATGCAGCTACCCAAACCAATGAAATTTGAAAAGACAACTCACTTGGTGCTCATTGATATCCATGCTACTATGATCAGAATGAAAATACCATTTCCACATGCATCACATTGGCTGATTCAATGTACACAAAACTATTTGAATTCTATAAATTATAGATTTCATAATTCATTGTAATGTATCAAATATCACATTTTTGATTTGGAGAACTCAATCAAGGTTATTTATCCTGATTTAGACAAAACTTATTGACCAATACTTATCTCACCATATATATGTTCATAGATTTTTTAATATGGCTATTCATACAATGTTTATTTGAATTCATCTTATTGCAGTATAGCATCACATTATCTTACACCCATTTAACATTTATCTGATCTCTTTGCTTTAGCACTTTTCATTATGTCCTTATAATCATATCTCTGTCTTTGTCTCAGTATTCATGTATCTTGTCCATCTCCACACTCTACCTTACATGCTTATTAAATATATGGTCAATGATACTAAAAAATCATTAACAATAAAGTTTTTCTATACATTCAAACATGTAATTAAAGCATACAAAATATTCACAACATATGAGCAACAAGTATATGTGCAAAAAACCTTGCAACAAAAATCATCACCAAAAACACCCAACCTTGTATCAATCAAAGTAAAAAACTACATCAATATAACATGCTTATCATTTTGTCTAACACTAATGTACCACTTTATTTAAATAAATGATAAATATTAATAACATGATGGAGAAGTGAACATAACTAATCTATATTTCATGGCTTTACAACACATATATCAAAGCCAAAGTTTTGGAGAACACCATTTGGCACCTAATAAAAACATAAGGAAATGTGCTCATCTCTTTTATTCATTTTCAAGATTTGTTTATTGATATGACAAGATTCAATAAGTTCATAAGCTAACATTCAAGCAAATGTCTGGATAATGTTTTTCATATTACACTTCAAAATGCTTTAAATTGACTCCTACTACTATTTAGACAATGATTTTTGACAATAAATTTTCGTGAACATTAACATTCGAAAGCAAGTCTTCAAGCACATAACTTTTGATGCTTGACTCAAATTATTAATTTAAAAAAAAATAAAAATTGAATTACGAAAATAAAATTGTCATTATGAATATATCTGTATACTATCTATATATACATCTATATGCATGTGTATTATGTATTATATATATATATATATGTATACATATGTATATGTATGTATATATATATATACATCTATATATATGTGTATGCAATTACTATATATATATATATATATATATATACATACATCCACACTATATATATGTATCAATATATATACATATGCATACACACACACACACACACACACACACACACACATATATATATGGTCATGATCAACATCCTAGATTACAAAGTAACTCCTCTACATGTCTCTGCATATCATAAATTGTGTCATACCAATCAAAATGCATAGTTTCTCAAATCTATCCACTCCATGGGATTATTTAATATGAAGGATGCTCTATAACTACTCCAAGTATTTCAAAGAATAAATAATCTCCACATTTCATGATTTTTGAAGATCATAAATTGTTTATCATCTACATGCTCAAATATGAATAATCAAGACATAAAACTTACAAGATGAATCATACACCTAATCCTAACATTCTCCCACTTTAACATTTTTGTTACAGAATGGGGTGGAAATGATCAATGGAAATACACAAAGATAGAAGATACATACTTTATAGATCTAAGGTACACCAAAAGTTATATATAATCGTTCACTTATATTTATGGACTAAGTGATAATAGGCATTATATGTGCACCCCTCCGCGCCAGCCCTAGCCATGTTTCCTTATGAGGCTTAGTCTATCCATTTGAGTTAATTTCTTGATAGCATGTTCTGAGTATTGTGATTGATGAGTGCCCTTGTTTGATTGTTTTGTTAATTAGGGATCATTGGATTTAAAAGGCTTTATAATAATTTAATAGAAGGTTTTATATGTTTGAAGAATAAATTAAAATCAAAAGTCTCATTTAAATCAAAGAATTAAATTACATTAAATATTATGAAAGTATTTATTTAATTGAAATTTATTGTTTAAACAAATTATTTAAACAAATGTATATTAATTGTGATATTAGATAAATAAAAAAATGTATTAATTTAATATTTATATGTGCATATATATTAAATTCATTATAAATAAATATGGGAGAAGTGAGAAAGGAAATAAAATAAAATATTTAAATCAAAAGAGTTGCATGCAACAACTGACAGAGGTGTGTGGTTAATAAATTAATTGATTGCCCTAGAAAAGGGGCTTTTGGTTACTCTAGAAAAACATTTTTTTTTCTTGGTCGTGAATATTTTGGGGCTTCTAGAAATATTTTCTTGCGGCGGTGGGGGGGGTGTTTGAAGTAGGGGATTTGGGGCTTTACAAAAGGGAAGTGAAGGGAATTTTTGAGGGGTTACTGGATTCCTGCGAAGAGACAATTATGAATACAAATTGGAAAAACCAAGGAACAGACTGAAGCCAATGGAGCATAATCCATGGTCAACAAAATATACCTTTTGACTATATTACCAAGTAAGTTTCTAATGCCTCTTAAATCTGTATTTTTGAAAATTTGGATAGATTGCATTGCAAACAATGAGATCCATAATCACAACAATGTGCTAATGAAAATAGAAAGTCTTGAGAAATGAAAAACATAAAATGTAAAAATGTGGATAATTGAACTATTGAAATTTTGATCCTTGAACATGAAGAAAACTTACAAGAATAGATACCATGCTTTCTTCTTCATGTTTTGATGAGCTAAGTTGGCTCAAGGCATGGTTGTATAGCCCCGAAGTTTAAGACACCCCTACAATTTGGGCTTGAGATATCTAAACTTACCTAAGAATGGACCTTGAATCAGGTAATCCAAATAGGAAAAAAAAATATTCATCTATTTATTAGTAATTCACGAGAACTCATGGTTCTTTCTCAACCAAATCAATGCCATAAGCATGCTAGAAAGGATGCATAACTCAGCAAGCATATTCAAAGCTTGCGTCCGACGAAGTGTTTTCCCTTGCGACACTTTGTTTATGGATAAGGGCACCATCTTTTGTGTCTGTTTATTTCATGCCTATCAATTTTCTTTGCTTGCCTTGCATATGG